>VWZZ01002086.1:591234-676893 GCA_013399095.1 Psophia crepitans | reverse complement strand
GGGAGGGCTCCGGCTGCGGGCGTGCCGGCGGACGGGAGAGGGGTCTCTAGGAACGGGGGGGAAGCGGGAGGGAGACGGGTCAGAAGGGTCTGTCCCGGGAGAGGGGTGGGGAGAGACAGCGGGCGAGCTGGGCTGTGCCGCAACGCCCCTCNTTGTGGTGTCTGATGCAGCCTCCCGCTGAATTTGTACTTTGTTTAGATGAAGTTGGCAGTCTCCGTTCCGGACAAGATGCAGGCACAGAAGCCCTGTGCCCTGGCTCGCCCTTCGAGGCTGCTCGCTGAGTCTGCACCACACCGTTACTTTGGGGACAGCGACATGTCCCGCAGGCTCACAGCCGTGCCCGGTACCCAGAGGTACCCTGTGACGGAAGGCACTCGGGGCAGTTGCGCTTTCTCACCATCAAGGCTCTTCCCAAGAGCCTACAAGAGGTGGCCCTCTTACCTCTAGTCAAGATCAGATAAGCATTTGAGATTTTTATTTATATAAAATTTATATAAATTACTCAAAAATCACTAAAGGTGATGCTGATGACTTTTGAGACTTGTGCAGATGCTTTTGTTTTTCAGTCTAACAAGCAATGCAACTTCTGCCAGTTAGCAACTGGTATTGGTCTCATCAAAACTGTGTAGCGTACACTCCCCGTAACCGGACTTACCACTTTTCTACAGGAAAAAATAAATACAGAGCGATGTGCAACCAGAGATTAAGTTTTAGTTAGTAAAAGTTAAAATGGCTTTTGTGGTTTGGTTTTGGTTGTGTTTTTTTTCTTTTTCCCTGGCATCAGCCAACTTCTAAACTTAGCTTGGACTCTTGAAAATGAAACTGGACTAGAATTCTTCAACATGTTTAGGCGAAATCCTGTAACTTGTTTATTGTCCTCCCACTCTCCATACATGAAAACACTTAAAATGCTATCAATTACTTACAGGCACATAAACCCTATATTCTTTTGAGAAAGTCAACTGGCATATCAGTAACTAAGTCAATCAGATCACACTATGTACAAACAGTAAATTTGCAGGATCTGGTTACTTAAATCCATTTCTATATTTTTGCAAACCTGCTAGAATTAATGAGCTGTACAGCAATAAGTGACAGCAGGGTTCTGCCCAGAAGGTGCTACAGTTCACTGTAAATTTCCATCACTTCCATAAGTAGCAGTACTTGTCATGATTGTGTTGCGTAGCGCGGGGCAGGATAGTAAATGGACTCAGTGAAAATCACAAGCCCCAAAAACAGATGAGGGTAAAGGAGGATTTTTGGGGTCTTGTTTTGGGTTGTTTTTTGAGGGGAAGGAGTTGTCTCTTTTCACTTGCATGAACTCACACCGCTAACATGATTAGATTTTTGCCTGAATAGGAGGATTTAGTATGGCCTGAAGCAGGTAATTACCATGGTGATGTAGAAAGGCTTTTTTAGTTCTGTTTTAGCGTCAGGCAAATGTTTCACACTCCTGACTATGGCAATCTATTTTGTTTGTTGCTGCCATAATCTTTTAAATTACAGCATCTTTCAAAAATATGATGAAGTGCCTAGAAATGAAGCTTTTGCTCATGTATTAAGAATTTTTACTTATCTGCCTTGCGAGCAGAAACATGGTATTTCTGTACTCTTTTCCTCTCTACAACTTGAACTACGTAGCAGGAAAAAATCAGTTACATCTACAAAGTGCTTCCTAGTTTATGTGGCTAAACTGAGAAAGCAAAGTGGTCCTGTACAATTAAGAGAAGTCACGCCTATAATTAAATTTGAATATAGTTGGCTTCATTCTCCCCTTACTTTTGTCAAGGTAGTAGATGGCAACAGAGTTAATTCTTACACTGGAGGAGACTGGATCCATGGAGTGGTGTGAGATGTCCTGCCTCCTGCTCGGGAACAGGACCTTGCTTGGGTTGGACAGTGTGTGCGAACTGCAACTAGAAGTTAGTGGTTTAAAAGGGAATAAATACCAGCCTGAAATACCGGTACCCACAGCACTGCAGAAGCGAGGAGTGCTGCCTTCCAGTTTAAGATGCCACAATTCCACAACCTGCTTTTTACAGTCCGCTTAGAACAGGAAGTGCGTGATCTGTGTTACCCGCTGAATGAATGTTAGCTTTAATTGTATTAAATATCTGAAAATGTATCTCATTTCTTTTTGCTATTTGTAGTACTATGAAAACAGAGGCAGATGCAGAACATAAACATGGTGATTCATTTACACTTTCTAGAATAATTCTGTTGAAACCTGTGAACTGTGTTTGTAGACATGGAAATGTGTTGGAGTTAATTCCCATTAAAAATTTATTTCAGATAATGGGCACTCACTGCATTTTCCTACACTCTTACATTTTCTGCACTGTGGTAATTTTATACTCTGTGTTTGTTAAAGGTATACATTTAGGGAGTCCTTTCCTCTGGCACTGCCTGTGGTTCCTTACTACAGCTCCGGCAATTAATACGGTAACTTAAAGTTATATAAACTACAAACTCTGATTACACTGTCCAAGTTAAACCCTTGTTTATGCAAATGTATATTACTAAGTTGAAAATGTTTTAAGCAGTCACAAATTACTCTCATTTGTTCACTACCTCTTCTTTTTCTTTGGACCTTCTCAAGGTCCAGAAGCTACAAGTGCCACCAGGAGTATTCATAATCTCTCCTGTGGCTATTACTGCCCAAATTTTAGAGCATTAATCTGAATACTGAATCTGAATACCGAGAAGCATCCAGTTGTTTTCTGAATGGTTGGCATGTTGTTCCCCACACTTCAAGTCTCCTTTTCTGCCTTGGTGAGTTCATAGAAAGTCACGTTCTGTCTTGACTTGGATAGAGAACATAGTATTTGGTTAAAATAATGCATAAATATCCATGTCTGACTCACACTATGTGGTTAATCTTGTGCTTTTTTTAGCTGACTGTAATGGTTATCGTCCAGGAGACACCTGAATAAGAGGAGAAATAGACTGAAATTTAATTTGCATACGTTGGGGAAATGGGTTACCAAGATTCATCGGCACATGAATAGTTCTGCTTGGGCGGTACGTTAGATCTGCCAAAGAAAGCAGCCAAATGGCTACATCAAGGGAAGAGGGGTGGATGGAAAATCACTGATTTCTGACAGTGTTACTGGCAACCCAGCAACCATCATCTCTGTCCAGAAAGAGACGTACAATCTCAATCCATTCAGAGTTGCAAGTGTGGTAAGATTTACAGCTGGAAGGACAGGGTCAGGGTATAGCATGGCCACTACAAGCCTGCAGTGGTCTACTTGTGTTGTAGGCTGTATTGCGTTTTTAGCTAAATTTCTAGCCTTTGGGTAATCTTGTTTCAATTTTCAAGCCTTACCTAGCTTACTGCTGATGTTTGTGCCTCGTGCTCTCGGTTGTGCAACAACTTCATCAGAAGTGCCATGACACAGATACCATGTTCTACCATGTGTTCCTCTCAAATATTAATTAACCCTTTTGCAGTTCTGAATTTTGGACAGTTCATCCTAAGGGTGGCTATGGTATTTTTAGGAAGTCAGCCTCTGCATTGTTAGGATCAGGTTTGAGATTTGATAAGATAAAATTGCAGAGTGTCACAAAGAAACCTTTAGAAGTCTCTCTGGAATTCTGAAAACAAAATGGAAAATGTGAATCACTTAGGAAGAGAGGGGAAAGTGGAGGGAAGACTTATTTTCTTCTTTTCACTATTGGATTAGCTTCCACCATGCTGACAGGAAAAAACAGGTTGCTATTGCTGAGGATTGAACCTCAGCCACCTAACTTTGCAGCGGACTTTAATTCCAGATAAAATTTTGACATGTATACACAAGGTGAGTTCAAATACTTTGGAGAGTTTTGAATAGGTGTCAACATAATTTACTCTTGGAGCTCGAAGGTGTGTAGACCTCATGCGTGAGGCCCAACCGCTGCAGATCAGAAAGGCTCCAGTGGAGCTATTTTCTTATATACAGCTGCTATTGCACAGAAAGTTACTAATCACAGTATCATTTTCCATCTCCTCCTTCTGGTCCTAAAAACCCTGCAGTGAAAAGCAAGCCAGTGAGCTTTTGCTAACCACAATATTTCTTTTAGTTCCCTTTCCATCAACAAATTTGTCTCTAAAGATCACACTCACGAATAGGCAGTCATTGTACTCTGAGCGCTCATACCATGTTCTGTACCATCTTCTAAAACGTACTCTTTGCAAAAAAAAAAAATAAAAAAAAAATTGACAGTTGTACCCTAGAAGAATCTGTGCCATTTTTGAACATTTTAGGGAATTTAACAAATCTGACAAACAAGGGAATTTATGATACTTGTACTTGATTTTGTTACCTCAGTTGTAACAAACAAGTGAAAAGTTACCTTGGCTGTAAGTCCTAACAACTGTGATTGTTTGAGACAAAGCACGTATGAAATAGAATGGCTGATCTTATCATTTATGGCCTTATCTTCAGATAAAAGATGGATTATACTAAAATTACTTTGAGCTTTCAAGTGAATTGCAACTAAGGGTAGGAAAATACCGTGCTCCAAATGACATGCTGTTACCGTTATCTGAAAGAACAGATTTTGGGCTGTCAGGTGTCTTTTACAATTTTCATTCCATTTGGGTTTTGTTTGATAGCAAAACTGTCCAGGTATCTGCTATATAACAACGCTAGCTAGAATGCTTGGTTACTATTTGTGGTGTTTATCTCCTTTTATTGTAGTTGAGTAGCATTTCTCTTATAGGCACAGAAAATGGGTAATAACTGAAGATGACCTCACAGCAGGAAAGTGAGATCAGATTGGCAATGCATCAGTGAGTGGCATGATTGAAGACAACAAAAAGCAGGCTACAGCAGAAGGTAACTGGCAGTATCTAAAGAAACTGGTACTGAATTTGGGCAAGGTCAATATTTAGACAGTATTTCGCTGTTCGAGGTGAAAGCTGTAATTAGAGCTACGGCCAGAACAAAGAATGATTTAACCAAACGCCTCATTTCAGCTAATTCACCTATTTCTTTCTTTTCTTCTAGGTCATACAAATTTGTCAGTTACTGATAGATTGTTGGATAGTGGAATCTAATAATAAGTAGATGAAGTATAGGAACGGAAATAGAAAATAAAACAGCATTCCCGAGTCCCCTCAGTTTTCTGAAAATTGAGAGGGATACACTGAATGGGAGTACTGTGCCTCAGCGTTTCGCGGAGGTCAGAGGGACCCGTGCAAATAGTAAAACATTCCAGAAAACCACTGAACAGCTGTACTTTTATGTTGGGGGGCTTACACAAGGGAGAAAAATGCACTAGTTGACTTCCCTAAAAAATGTTCTGTTGGCAGTTATCCTTCATTTAACCCTGCTTTAGCATCATCACAGCCTAGCCAGACCCTTGGCCTGCAGCAGCCAGCACATAATGTACAAAGATGCAGCCTGAACTTGTTTCCTGAGGGACCATGCATGGCCCTCCCAGTCCAAGTTTATGGGATGTATGTCGCCTTTTCATCTTCTTCTCTATCAACTTCTATTGGTTTTCATCTTTTCTCCTATCAGCCCTCATTCTTGTTACCCAAGCATAAAAGTTTATACAATTTTACTTCCCTCGTCCCGCCATGAGGTACCTGGAGCCCAGGAGTTAGTCTCCTACCACTCAGTTTCTGGATTTCCTCCCTCCCCAGGTTCTCTACTTAATGTACCTCAGAAATGGAAAGCATGAGGCAGGAATCAACATCTATTTTCAAAGAGGGACTCCTGCTGTACTGTTAAATTTCTGTCTTTATTATTTTCTTCTTGATTTTGTTATTAACAGCTTACTATGATAAGACAATTGCAGATTTTCTTTTTCTCAAATCAGGCTTTATTCCAGGTAGAAGATATTTCTTTACCCATGTGCATCCTAAAAAGCACTTCAAAGGAAAAAGGTTCAAAAATACTTTGCCTTTAAATACATTTTATGATGCTGTTCCCTGTTCTTAAACATACTGTCAGAAAAAAAGTTATGTCAGTACAGGGCAGCCACACATCCAAGCATTTGCTCAGCTCAAATGGTAATTTTCCTAGCACTAAAGTAAAGCTTATGTTGCACCTTTTGGAGGGCACAGCACTACCTGTTCCCAACATCTGTGCCATTATGTTTGCTGGAGAACCTAGACTGCACTTTCTTGAGGATGCACCAAGTCACAGCATCATAGCTCAGCTCCCACCCTGGCTGTAACAGCTGCCTTTGTTTTGCTACCTCCGTTGTTGGTCTGCAGTACCCACGAGCAACGTCTCAGAGCCAGGACAGTAAAGAGAATTCACTAATGAGTTTTATTTTCAAAATAGAGCAATAAATTTTACTTTAAAAAGAAAACAAACAACCAGGAAACAAGCTGTACAAATTTGGCAGAACATCTATTTTGGTATCATTCTATCAAGTGGGCTGCCTTCTAGACAAAGCACTAAGGACCACAGCATCTTGGTTTTTTCATGAGTGATAACACCTTTCACACTGACATGCATTAACGTGTCTGTATTTGACCTTTCATTCTCTTTGATTAACCCCTTCGCACCTCACTAGTCCAATTGACTTGTACAAAAAATCACAGATAAATTGCTTTTCTTTACATTTGGCTACTCAAATTTTCCTCTAGTCCTCATAATGATCTGTCCTTAACAGGAGTTTTGTGCTAGTGAAAGCACAATTGGGCCTCTGTTTTCCATGTTATACTTGCTGAAAATTACAATGATACAAACTTCTCTTGGGCTTAGCTGCATTACCATATTTAAAGAATTTTTTTTTTTTTTTGTCTGAATAAACTCTTGTATGTTACCAGTTACTCATACTGTTTTCATTCCTTTCTGCTTTTGGTTCCCTTTTTCTGACCCTAATGAGGTATTCATTAAGAAGCCTCCATGCTGATCCTTTGCTTTTAATCTTTTAACTTTTCCCTCCAGGCTGTTCCTAACATTCTCATTTAAGGAAAAGTCTTTTCTGAGGCGTATTGCCGTTGTGTGATATTTTCCCACTGTAAGGATATCTAAATTAATTATATCAAAGAAAAGTAATCAAATGTCTCAATCAGACACAGTATTGCTGAATTATGACACATGGAAGACAAAGCTTCCTCTGAACAAAGGTGTTGAAATCTAACGTCCATTTCGTTGCATAGAAATCCACAATACATTTGCTTTTGCTTCTCCAGGAAGACAAACACGATTTTTGAGCATGAGATTAAAAGAAAAAGAAATGTTCAACACAAGGTTTGTTTTCCCCAGCACCATAAGACTTTGACTAGTTATGTGGAAATCACTAGCGGTGGTATTGGAAATGTCGTGATAAAACTTCCATATTCGTCGCTTTAGTTCACATGACAGATACTGTAGTGATATTTATTGCTATGTCTGTGTGCACATAAACATAGACATGCTGCGCATGCACGTGTGTTTGTTTTTCAGCTAATGTTTTCCTTACTCAAAGCAAAAGCTTCTATCAGTCACTTTAACCACGTTGGTAATAGGTAAGAAACAGGAATGTGATTTGTTAGAGGTTTTTAGAGAGGGAAAGTCTTTTTAGATAACAATGTGTGACATGAACTAGTCAGCCAACTCATCTAATTTCCATTAGAATAGAAAGTGGAACACCTCTGTTTGACAGAGGTCTCTCCATCTCTGGAGCAGAAGCAGAGAATTTTCAGGGTTTCTGTTCTTCCACTTTCTGACAGATTAGCCATTGTTGCAGATGAAGGTAACTGTACTGCTCTGCGCAGTGCATTTCTAAAGCTTGTTATTCATTAATTTGCACTTGCATTCTATTTTTGCAGGGGTGGGTGGGGATCTAAAAATAAAGAGCACATCCTGCAGAGGGGATGCTTTAAGTCTGTAGAACTCTTAGATACATCATGGCTCCACCTTGATGATTTAGCTTAATGGCAGGAAAATGAGGATTAATGTATAGGTAAGGCCTCACACACACCAGAGTGTGACGTTCTTGGAAACAATGCTACTGATTTGCTGCATGACTCTGTAAATCTCTGTACCTAAGCTCTCCTGTAGCACCTTTCTCACTGTTTTGCAAGAAAGGCAGAAAGGCAGTTCCTTATACCAGAAAAGCAGAAGTAACTTTATCTTGCAGAATTCATTGCTCGTCATGTTATTATCTCATTTTAGCTAAGGAAAGTTGTTCAGGAGCTTAAGCTGCATACATAATTTTTGCCGCCGCGTCTTCTGGCTTAGCAGAAGAGTAAATGACTGTGGAAGAGTAGGCAAATGACTCTGTGGTCTCTGAATAAACTACTGGGACAAAGCAAGGAAGCCTCTCCTTGGACTAACTTGAAATTCCACAATGAGGTTTCATCACCTCCCATCTTTGTACAAAGTTATTAGCTGTGTCCCATACCCTTCTTCCTACGCACACCTTTACCTAGGAAGCAACAGAAACCTAATTAAAACATCGCTTTCAGCAGTTTTATACTAGTAACACCACTGATTGAGTTGGATCTTTCACAGTAAAGCTGTAAAACAGAAAAAGGCCGGAACTTGCACCTAGATTGAGAAAAAAACTTTTCTCCCAGAAGCAGGTGATCTGGTTTGTAAGGAAATAATTGCAGCTTTGGCCTTTCCATTCTGTGTTTGTTGTGATCTGTGCCAGTAACAGAGAAGATTCTGACAATGATTGCGTATTGCTGTGGGCACGTCACTCATTTATTAACTATTTTAGAACATTATGATTTCTAATTTAGGTGCACGAAATCCCATTTTCTGCTGAATTATCAACAGCCACTAGCATAACCAAGAGTTTAAACTTACGTAAGTTTTACCTGTTTTTACGCAGAGGTCGGTGAATGTATACGTACTGACCTCTCTCAGTATCTGGACTTTCACAGAGTAGACTGTAATACCCTCCCTACAGCCAGTCCTTATCTGGCTATACCCAAATTTTCTTTTCTTATTTTTGTCTGCCTCCCCATTATTATACTTGTTTTCCATCCCGTAACGACACATGTCATTTTGGTATTTTAGCATTCTTAAAAGACTGAGAGACGTTTTATCCTTTACCGCATTTTTTTCTCCCTGGACCAAAAAGCAGAAGAGGTTTCACGACACAACGCATTTCATTTCACATGCATTACATTGTGGTATAGCTACCTGTAATAAACTAAAATATATAAATATTTACCTTTGTCATTGGCTCATCTCAATTAATAAAAGCCAAGTCTGGAGACGCTGCATGGTGGGAGGCAGGGGAGTCTAGAGGAGAACTGAACCGTGTGCCTGTTGCTTCCTCACAGCTGCCTGTGGATGTAGAATAGAACAGAATAGAATCATTAAGGTTGGAAGAGACCTCAAGGATCATCCAGTCCAGCCGTCCCCCCTCACCTATTAACCACTAAACCATGTCCTTCAGTATCGTGTCTAACCTTTCCTTAAATACCCGCAGGGACGGTGACTCCACCACCTCCCTGGGCAACCCGTTCCAATGCCCAACCACCCTTTCCCAGAAGAAATTTCTCCTCATCTCCAATCTGAACCTCCCCTGGCGCAACTTGCAGCCGTTCCCCCTAGTCCTGTCACTAGTTATCTGCGAGAAGAGGCCAACTCCCAGCTCAGCACAACTCCCTTTCAGGTTGGAGTGCCTGAAGTACAGACAAGTCAGCTGGTTTAATTACAGGATGCCAAAAAGAAGAGAAATCCAGAAAACTTGCCTTTCCTTGAGCACTGGAGGTAATCTCACTTGGGTAATCATATTGACACCTTTTCAATAGTTTTGAATTTCAAAATGAGCATAAAAAAAACCCTAAAGATCCTCAGTTCTATAAAGAATCTTTGCGTGCAAGTACTATTTCTTCCCGTCAGAGCCGGTTCTGGCCTCAGCAATTCTTGGCACAATTGGGGCAGCCATGTTGCATCTAGAGTGGAAACTGTTGTCTTTATAAATTCAGATATTATTAAAAACCAGCAAAGCAACAAGCTAATTGCCTAGATGTCTCTTTGTGCTGCTCAGAACATCATCTCTTCCTTGAGGGGCAGTAGAAGAGAAAGCCTGTCTTGCATTCACAGCAGTTTGTGGAAGTAGCCTTTATTCTGCCCAAAAGGCCACTTGTCAGGTGACAGCTGCCTTCTACTGGACCAGTGAAACTATTGAGTAACACTGAGAAGATCTGCACAGAGAAACTAAGAACTCTTTCAGTGTTGAGTGCACAAAGACATTCAAGAAGTAAGAATGACTAGAGACCAACGATACTCAAACAGCATGGAAAATGTCTTTGTCACCCCTTATTAAGCTCTGCATGCTTGAAATCATGGTAGTACAGTATTTCTCCTACAAGAAAGAGCAGTTGTTACTGCTATTTTTGTATACTTATGGAGGCACCCACAAGCTTCAGTGAAGAACACATAACCTTAAAGACAGACTAGTAGGTACATGAAATACCCAGTAAGTCCAATTGCCGTTTTATACATGATCTGAAAGGAGGTAAGATACCTCACACATTGCATCTGATCTCTGTTCTGTTAGAAGGCATGCTCAGGGCTTTCAGCAGTGCTCTTTATTTCAGCGAGGGTTGTGGTGTTTGTTATTTTTTCCTTTCTTGCCTCTTTACACCCTTAATATAAGGCTGAAATATAGGTCTGGATCAAGCCCAGAATTAACGTAAATTCCCTTACTCCTCAGGCTGGAGGAGATCACGGTAGAAGGTTATGGTTCGTTCCATATGGAGATAACAGTGCCAATAGCAATTTTAGATATATGGTTAGCTATCCACATTTGTGTAGGATGTGCACTGCTGTGTAATTAGAAGAAGAATACTTTAAAACTTCTTATTCCATGGAACTAAGCTATCAGAATAGAAACTTAAAATGCATCAAATTATTTCACTCTCACTTAAAAAACCTGAATTTGATTTCTGTCTTTTATTAAAAATGATCACATGGGGCACACTGTATTTTATATAGGCAATTCCAGCTGCAATAAAGGAAATGTGTTAATCCATTCGTTTACTGTCACTCAGAGAAAGTAACTGTGCAGCATGTAACCTTTCACAGCTCAAATTAATCTCACTTTTATTCGTTCTGGGACTTAATTCTTGTTAACTATTGGCTCTTTCGGGTACTTCCAAATACCCTAAAGATACTACATAACCAGGCATCGAACCTGAAGTTATGAACATGCAGTAAGCTGCGTATGCATAATAAAATAATACCTTACGTTGTGTTGCCCTTCAAAAAAATCTTTTCATGTCAGTGCTGAAAACCCTAGAAATTCTAGTCTGATCTTGATCTGAAATAGATTTTTATTTTTTTTTTTCTTTCCTGGTATCTAATTGTGCAGTAAACGGAACTGTTAGCAATAGGAGGAGATGACATGTCCCTAGTAAGCAGAATTTAGGTTAGCCTGCTGATTATTGATCATTTTTATCTCCTAGGAGGGCGCCAATCTTCCTTTTTGGTAAAGCTAATGGCTAGAACAGAAGTGCAAAAATCCATGCTGGATTGATGATGAAAGTTAATGCCCTTATTTCAAAGTCTTAATATGTGTGTCTTCAGATGCTTTTAGAAAAAGAGGCAATTCTTTACCCCGTGGTGTAAACAAGATGAGCAACTGCCTCCTGCTGTAACAGTTTTTCATATTTCAAAATTAATTCAGCTATAGGTTTAAAAACCTAAATAAAGAGAAGATGATCTTAGTTCGTGTCAAGACAGAGCAACTGAGGTGACTGGAGCAAGGGGACGTGACATGGAGATCCACCTTTCAGACATCGTCTTTTCTGACGCTTAGCGTTTTGATCTTTAGTTTCAGAAGTACTGAACTAGAAATATTAAGCTAGAAATATATTTGTTTATTTAATTATCTTTTCCATTTTAAGTTACTGCTGTTTTGATGATTTTATATTCACATATCTTAAGGTTATATAATACCTAAGACATATTAAACACCAGAGAGTTTGCAACACATTCACGCAGCCTTGGTTAAAGGAAGAAGAGAGAGATCATTCTGATGGGTAAATGTGAAAGAAAGAGACCAGAAACTTATGTGTAAAAATCAGAGATATCTGGAATATTGGGTACATTGTCAAGCCAAAACCATCGATCCCTAAAATCTCACTGATCTTCCCCAAGAGATTAGATAAACACACTGCGTGTTGAGAATGGTTAATCCTTCAGTGTTTTGGAGTCCAGTTCTACATTTATTCAACCCAAGAGTGGTTTTCCTCCCCTTAACAGCAGAGAGAACGAAATTATGTGTGTATAGAGGAAAACCTCCCAGGAAACAATGTTTACTTTTAAACCTAAGCCTAGAGGATCTGAAAAATGAACTTAAAAACTAAAATACTGAAACTTACTCTCAGATGAAAGACTGCTGGCTAACTCTGTGTGCTCTGTGGATCAATCAGCCAAGAAACTTTTGTACAAGAAACCCCCTGTAATTCATTGTTATGCTAGGGTTCACTAAACCACTAAGTTCTAGTGAGGTTGGGAAACTCTAGTGAAGTTGAGCAATCCTTCCTTGGCACTAACGTCTGCAAGTAAAATTTTATAGAAATACGTACATCAGAATTTCTCAACTTCTGGGAAAAAAAAAAATACACGCAAGGAATGAATTGGTAGAGTTAATTTTGGCCAAAGAGCTAAGTAGCAAGAAGAAATATTCCCAGTGTTTCTGGACTCTGTAAGTACTACAACAGCATAAGCAAAAGAGAGTCCAAGCTTTCACTGCTGCTGCAACTTCCAGAATTGTAACTATGACATTATTACACTGTAGGCTGTTAAAAAAAGCATGCAGAAAAGTTGTGACATATTACACTGTAGTATTATTAAGCATTTAATGTCCAAAAAAAGTACTTTGAAGATTTTATTCATCACAGTCCCATAAATTAGTGTTTTACAGATGGTCTTTCACTCACACCAACTTTTGCCACATCCATTTCTAACACAAAGTCCTGGAGTGTGCAAATGAAAGATTAGTTTTCTGTATTCTGCATTTTCAATCTAGCCAACTGCTTGTTAGTTTACTATCCTATATATATCACTTCTATTCTCTCTAAATGCTCCTATTTTTAGCAGCTTCAAGATACAAATGTCATACGCTTGTACCCAAACGTCCCGTACGTGCATAGAGACTGACACTGTATAATACATTTGACATAAATACAGGACAAGACACTGATGATTTCTGCTTATCTGGCACAAGACAGTATATTTAATTTTTTTAATTTTTTTTTGCTTCTACTTTGCTCATCTACTATAAAATAAATGTCACCATAACACTAACAACTTCTCTTCTCTACCTGGATTGAAAGCTGGTTTGCCCCAAAGTCTTAATATGTACTATTTAGTTCAATAAATAATTTGAAACAGAGGAACGTTATCATGCACTAACACTGTCCAAAGGAGTAATGGCAAAGCCAGGTGTATTAGTAAAAGAGGCAGCCGGACATGCTAAGAAGTGTACAGATGCTTACATTTTCAAATTGTTAAATGGTTTATAATTCATGGAATATATACAGCACTTGAGGTACAAAAACACCACAAAAAGTGTTATCATGTTGCCTTTCAATTTCCAAACATCCCTGAAATGACTTTTAAAAAAAAATTAAAATAGTTCTGCAGTGGCATTTTCAACAATAAAAATATCTTACTCCATAAAAGCAAAATACATGTTTGAGTCAAGTTAACCAGAATTACTTTCAGGAATACTCCCTGGCTGATATTTGGAAAAAAAAAATAAATTGTATGATGAAAAACATGCCTGGTTAGTTTTAAAATAGTCTTTTAGTCTAATGAGTAGGTATCACTATTTTTGCATCTGCATTTTTGAAGTAAGCTATACTTTTAGTCTCCCTTTAAAAATATGCTTGTTCATTTGGCTCAAAAACTTTAGATAAGCTGCATAGGTCTGTGAAAAAATAAAATATCAGGATATTGTTCCATGAATTACAGGTGCAAGAATTGGACTGACGGTTAGTAAAACCAGGAATGTACTAGAATAAAGGAAATTAGATGTAAACTAGTATATATTAAGATGAATTTAAAATAGTTCACTCTAGTGCATTATACTTTACATAAATGCAGAAGTTCAATGATAGATATTTTGCCTTGTGTTTGCATCTTAGATAATCTGAAAGAAGGGGGTATTTTGAAAAGTGATGGCACTCAAATGTAAAATAAAACCATTCGCTTATTTTAAAATAGGAAATACAGACCTCTAGTGGTCGAAATATATATTCTATGAGTTAAACTTCAAAGCAATTTAAATGTCAATCTGCTTAACTGTGTTACTTTCCTTTTACGTTCTCTCTCCCCCCAAATCGTTCAAAATCACCACCGGGTCTGTCGGCTCCCCCCCACCATATTCCACTGTTCAGTCATTCCACAAACATTGATTTTTTCCCAGAGGAAAAAGTCCTTTCATCTGTCCTTTTCTCACATAAATTTTGTGACTGAAACTGAGTACAGTTGAAAGATACTTGGGAAGTGAAGGGAAAATTAACGAGAGTGGTCTGTGAAAACAAACAGAAAAGAGATGTTCATTCTTTTCAGAACAAACTACGAAGCCGTCATACAGAAGGACAGACTCTTTTGAAGTACGCTGGAGGAAATAAATACAGAGAAGTTCTTACAGAGAAGGTCAGAGTACATAAACAGTTCGCATTTACAAGGTAGCGATAACTGGTCCTCTGCTGGCACAAAATAAGTAATAAGCAATTTAGAGTTTTGATGTTACAGAAGAACCAGATCCTAGAAAGATCACAGGCAGTTTATTTTCCTGCTATATAGACCTAGCATAAAATGAAGCAGACCAGCTTCAGTTCTTGCAAGGAGAAGTCATAAAGAATCCACATATAGGTTAGACAATTAAAAAGATAAATACTTTAGAATAACAAACAGCAAACACCACAAAATTAACAGCAATTTCAACAGTCTGGCAGTTGCTTGGTGAGAGACTGACCAGCAGGACAGCTGTTAAGTGAAAACGCACGGGCCAGTACAAGGTCCTGCACATTCCGTTTGTTCTCCTGTCAGACCACCTCCTGATCCAAAATTGCAAAAGCAACAGCCAGCTTGACAATTACTAATACAGCGCTTCTGAAGCTTGCTTGCTGTTCTTGCTGCTCGTCAGCGGATGTACAGACTGTGTTCCGGGCGTGTACTGCCTACTGCAGTTCCATTTCAGTAACACGGTGATACATTGGCATTTGCCATGAAGTCAGACGCTGACCTCTGTGGAGGATGGTGGCAGTGGTGGCAGGAGGCCTACGCACACTGCGAGGCCCCAGCAGTTGGAATTACGTGCCTTTATTTGCTCAAGCATCTGCATTTCTCTCACCCTCCACAATTCACCTATGTCTCTGGACTGACAATATTTAGGAAAGCCATGGCGGGAGGGAGGGGGGAGCAATGATACAGACTGTTAAGAAGGAGCAGCAGAAATAAGAGCTAGGAGAAAGGTAAATTTATGGCTTCCCAGTGGTACTGCTCAGGAACTCCAGGACAGCAGAGAAGACACTGAAGTAGGCGTGTGAAGAAGAAGAAATTCTATTCATTGAGGCAATGAGGATAAAGGGGGTTGCTCTGCTGAATAGGAAATAAAGCATGTGGAAAGTTTCATCAGTTTCTCAGCAACTGGGAGAGACAGACAGAAGACCTTAGGAAAGGGGGACACACACTAAACTCTCAAAAGGAAAAAAGCTTATGCCACCAGATAGAACCAAAGCATAGCTAATATATTGAACATACTGTTTCAAACATTTTCAGCCTCTCTTCTCCCTGTGCAGTAATTTTGTATAAGAATAGAATGTGTCATCATCTTAAAAGTGGAAATATCTTCTCATTTGTAAGAAAAGTAAATAATGCACCTACCATCAGAAGAAAAACTCCCATTACCTAATGGTGAGGTGGCTAAACTGTGGCAGGGTTGGTCAGCCTGAGTGTGTTTAGTCTTTGTCAAAGCAAATATCAAAACCACATTTTCCTTTAAAATCTGACTTGTGACACCTGCTTGCCTATTTATAGCTGATGAAGTTCTGACAGAAAGCCACGTCAGTGCTATCTTATCTCTAGTAGGCAAAGTGCTGTTTACCTTGCGTGGGCTCAGCATTCCTTGTTGTTTCCCCAGGCAGTTTAATTAGGATGCATGTTCACCCAACAGAAGCAATGAATGGAGTGGTAAATAATAGTTGGTAGAGCAGTCTGAAGCATTTCATTATCAGTGACTTATTATAATCATTGTAATTAAAAAAGATAAAAGGTCAAACGGGACAGTAACATACAACAGGGCCTTGCTGCTCACCAGATAATTTGCCTTGAGATTGATGTAGCCACAGCATTCACAGTCACATCAATTCAATCCTCTTAGAAAAAGCTTCTTGTGTATCAGCCTTAAAATGATCCAGTTGTCATTATGTTAACTCAGGTCATTTGAGATTCTTTAAATGGAATTATCAATGTGCACAATTTCAATACTTGCATTTATCTGGCCAGTGGTTTAACCTGCTCTGGGGAACTCTGGCAGCATAAAGCTGTACCAGCCATCCATTTCTGTAAAGTTTTTGAACAATCTGCAGTACTTCCCATCTAGAAGTATCTGCTTTGCATAAAACATATATAACCGTGATCCTGGGACAAGCAGGTGAACTGTGGCAAGTGAGAATAACAGCAAAAATGAGAGCGGTACAGAAAAGAAATCATCGTCTGTACGGAGCTCGCACCACCACGGCTGCCCTGTCTCACCACTCCGCACCGCTACGGGCCCATACCTTCCCAAACAAATGACTTTCTTCTCCTGTGTTGAAGCTGTTCCTAATGCTCCAAAGTTACAGATGTCCTCAAGGCAGCAGATCTACCTGAGGCTAGCTCTGACACTTCAAAATTTCCAGGAAATTAAAAAAATTCAGCTTGCGATTAGCAGTGCCTTGCTGTGCTTCAAATGTGAGGCTCTTAAGACGTTCATTCGCACAGCAACATTCAAACTGTTTTCAGATAGACATCTGGCAATGCATATCTATTTACCCAAAACCAACTACATTATGTATTTCTGCTTTCTTTTAATTTCCTGAAAATAGCAATGGATTTCTTTATTGAGTGTAATTGCTTAATATAATTAAAAACCAATAACCTATCAGACACGTCCTTTGCACAATTACACTGACTTCAGTGTTACACCAAAACCTTTAACTCCAGAAGGGTTACAGTCTTGCACAGGTAAACTGAAGTGTCATGGTATTTCTTGACCAAATGCCTGGTTCTTCATGGGCATTTTCTGCCGCCTTTACTTCCCAAGCACTCCAAAATTAGCTCAGGGAATTCAGTACCTTAGAGAGCCAGACACAAGTTGCCCAACTCAATTATTTTTTGTTTATTTTAACACATTCCTGAAAACACAATATAATCATTGCACTTTCTTGAAAGCGCATATGCTGCTAATTACATCAACTAAAGGTGCTGCTGGCGTGAGGAAGTACAGGCCACTATGTGGGTAGAAAAGGGAAACTGGAACACACTACGCTGAAGGGGTTGATGAAGTAGCCGTGAGTAAGGTGCCTTGGTATCCACGGCTGCACAGAAACAATCCCGTCCAAGGGGGAGTATTCACCATCCGCCCCATTTGCCTGACTCTGACAGTTAGTGCACACAGAGCAGGACGCACTTACCAAACAGTACCACCGATCCGTTAATCTAGGCAGGGAGAAAGGTCTTGTTCAGCCTTAACTGGGCCCTGATCTACTTTACTGCAAGTCTCACTTGCAGTGCTGATTTTTCTTAGTAGACTGCCATTTCGTACTGCTAAATTCTGGGCTGTAATCTCGGTGGGTATGTAAGCGAGCAAAGGCTGTAATAATGAAGAGACCACACAGCACCAGCGTGCGGCTGGAACAGGGCAAATACCGCCAGACCTTGATGTTGCAGAACACATCAGTTACTGTCAAGTCTCCTTGGGAACTTTCACAACCAAGGGATGAGATAAGAGGATTTATCTTGAAATCTTTTTTATTGTGGTTCTCCCTGTCCTGTGGATAGCATGACCTTCCACAGAGCCAAACACCGTGTATTCTAGATTCGGCGGAGTCTGAAAGCTAGGAAGTTTTGCCCAGGCTGTACTACAGTGCCACATGTGACCAGAATGGCGTGCATTGGTTTGTGTCAGCCGTCTTTGCTTTATTTTTTAACATATTTACAGCAAAAGTAGCTGATATCATTTTGAGGCATCTGTACCAACTGAGGCAACAAGACCAATGCACAGAATGAATTGGAGAGAGTGGAAGGTGTCCGTTTGCACGTCTCGGCAAAGGGTTTATTAATTGCATTTAACTAGATTTTCCAAACTTGATAGAATTATCAACAACCTAAATCTTGATGGTACCCTCCCAGCTTTATGAAAATGAATCACCTTGTTAATGCAAACATATAATAGTGTGTGAGCTAAACAAGGAAATATCAAGTCTTCTAAAAGCTAGTAAATTGAGAGCTGAAGGGTGACCTTGCTCACAAGATGCTGCCGGCAACCCATATTCTGGGTTCAGTTCCTGGCTCTGCTTCAGACTTGCTGCGTGGGCTTTGCCGAGACGTATCTGTGCCTCGCTTCCCTATTAAAACGGCAATCCACTTGGAATAAGGTTTGTCTCCCAGCAAGAACATGTCAAACACTTAACAGAGTAGCATTCTGCACTTAACAGGAATATCAGTGCTGAACAACACAAATAATGAGCAACAACCTCCGCAACAGCATAGCCTGTATTTCTATAGTGACAGGCATCTTTTCTTTCTGAATGTATCCATTTTGCCCAGGGGCTTAGGTGTGTGTATTTGTCTATATAAAAGTGACTTGCATTTATAAGGGGTTTGTTTGTTTTAAAACCAATATATTTTACTTAATCTGTGTTTGAGGCAGCACGAGTTGGATTTGTCTGATCGCTGTCAGGATTCTGCAGACAGCAATAAACACTACTCTGCAATAGTAACTATTGTAAATTATTTTTTTTTTAAATCTCCACGATTTTTAAAGGAAGACTGTCTATTTGTAGGCTCTTGTAGTGTATTACCCGCTTTCTAAAGTCATAAGTCATTAATAAGGAAATCATTCTTGTAGAACACACAAGCCCTAGCAAACCAAACACATGCCCAGGAAAGGAGATTTCATCCATTTCCATACACTTAATACAGTCCAGAAATATTTTTGGATGCACTAAGATTACAACTTCAACTCCTGGATACATAATTTTAGTCAGTAACTGAAAAGATAATGTGAATTGTGGCTCCCCCTTGCACCCTTCTTAATCTCTTTCTGCAGTTATTAATGTGCAATAAATTGACATGTCTGGATTTTCACAGATTTTTTTTTTCCCCATTAGTTGTTAAATACCATATTTCCAAGCCAAATGGGGAGCTAGGTAACTTCTGAATATTCAAGGTATTTGTAGTAAAACAGAACACTAGATTGTGTATCTTCATCGTTCTTTGTGATGCAAAAATTGTCTCAAAGAATTAAGCTTAATGAACAGAAAATACAGATTCACATCAGAGATCAAAATGAATACCTCATCTGAATTCACTTATTTTCTTAATGCATTATACTTTCATTTACAAAATGAACTGGTATTCAGAGTGCTTAATTGCAGTTTCTGAGATACCTGAAGAAGTTTGCTCATTAGATATAATACCTATTTATGGGGAAAAAAGACTTGTCTGAGTTTATAGTTATCTACTATTTTGAGTCTCTATTATTATTTTTATAACATGTTCACTAACCACTCATTTAAAATTGTAACCTTGTTAGTGGAAAAAAGTCTGTTAGATTTCATTTATGTTAAAAAGAATCTAACAGTGTTCAGACAACTCCTAACTTTGATACCTCTGTTTTATTCTGGAAAAAAAGTCTATATTAGAATAGAAATTGGTTGAGAAAGCACTTGAAAATGGCTTTTCAATTCAAAGACATTGACACGTTGTGTTAGACACGAAAACTTGACATTTAATTGAAACTTTTTAAAAATTAAACCTGTCATGAATAATATTTTTTTCCTCTTCCCCTCCTAGGTGTGAGCTTCATATAGTCTCCCTGAAACTAGGTTACAGCTGAAGACATCAAGATGGTCCCAAATTACTCTACTGAAGAAACTGTTAAAAGAATCCACGTCGACTGTCCTGTTTCAGGAAGGCACAGTTACATCTACATTATGGTTCCAACTGTTTACAGCATCATCTTTATCATAGGCATATTTGGGAACAGCCTGGTCGTTATTGTCATTTACTGCTACATGAAATTAAAAACAGTAGCCAGCATCTTTCTTCTGAACCTGGCACTGGCTGACTTGTGTTTTTTAATAACTCTGCCGCTCTGGGCAGCCTACACAGCCATGGAGTACCAGTGGCCTTTCGGCAACTGTTTATGTAAGTTGGCATCAGCGGGGATAAGTTTCAACCTGTACGCCAGCGTGTTCCTCCTCACATGCCTTAGCATCGACCGGTACCTGGCCATAGTACATCCAGTGAAGTCCCGAATTCGACGTACCATGTTTGTTGCCAGAATAACTTGCATTGCCATCTGGCTTCTCGCTGGTGTGGCGAGTTTGCCCGTCATCATTCACCGTAATATATTCTTTGCCGAGAACTTGAACATGACAGTCTGTGGTTTTCGGTATGACAACAATAACACAACGCTCCGGGTCGGGTTGGGTTTATCCAAAAATTTGCTGGGGTTTTTAATTCCTTTTCTGATCATATTAACAAGCTACACCTTAATTTGGAAGACCCTGAAGAAGGCATATCAAATTCAAAAAAATAAGACTAGAAATGATGATATTTTTAAGATGATTGTGGCAATAGTCTTTTTCTTCTTCTTTTCCTGGATTCCTCATCAAGTGTTCACTTTTCTGGATGTATTAATTCAATTACATGTAATAACAGACTGCAAAATCACTGATATTGTGGATACGGCTATGCCCTTCACCATTTGCATTGCTTACTTTAACAACTGTTTGAATCCTTTTTTTTATGTTTTTTTTGGAAAAAACTTTAAAAAATACTTCCTTCAGCTAATAAAATACATTCCACCAAATGTCAGCACACATCCAAGCCTAACAACAAAAATGAGCTCTCTCTCATATCGGCCACCAGAAAATATACGCTTGCCCACTAAAAAAACTGCTGGGTCTTTTGACACCGAGTGATGTGTTTTGCAATATACTTACTTTTTTTTTTGAACAACCTTGTAAATGAAGCAGCAAGAATGACAAAATTCATCTGCAGCCCTGAACATCACAGCTTACTGCTCATTACAGAAACATTAGATCACCTCGGAGAAAACCCACTGTAAAGGTTTAGCAGTGCCTTCTTACTTCACATTGTGAAGAGGACTGCTTGGTTTTCATTTTGTTTTTGTTTACTGAAGGCGAGAGAAATGGTGGACAGGCACGTCAGAGTTTCTGTCAGCATCCTGCCGCTTACTTAGAACTGCAGAAGAAGGGTAGAGAAAACTAACAGGTTCAGAGGTCTTTTTAAAGGAAGAGCTTGTATAAGTTACATGAATTAAGGAGGACCTTTTTTGCACATACATGAGCTATTTCAAGTCTTGTTAAAGAAGCTGGTGGAGCTACTCTGCTTGTTTTATTGGGGTTTTGTTTTGCTTTTTTTTTTTAATGTCATAAACATCATACCATCGTATTTATATTTTCAAATATATGCTATATATAGAGGCCCAATTTTAAACTCAAATGGAAGATTAAGGTCCTTGAAATTGGTCTCATTCTGATTTATGCTACTATTTTTCATTTTTGAAGTGGCATTCTTTTCATAATAATATATGCAATAAAACACAGATTTATTTATTAAATACAGAAGAAATATATTTTTAGATTTATATTCCTACCATAGCTTTCAAACATAAACTTCATAAAAGTACATTTATATCCCAGTGGGTATTTTTATAGTAGCTTAAAAAAATAAGTTTATATACACACAAAACAATGGGGTTCACTCAACCTTTCCTGATGATATGCCACATTGACTTTGAAGAACATTACTTACAGAGGGGGTCAACTCCATACTCTATATGACCAAAAGTCACATCACAAGGTCTGGGACAGAGGTGATCAGAAAACCTCAAACTATTTTGGTATAATAACCAGTGAACTTCGTGAGAGAAATTACCAACTAATCAAATCCACTCAATCTTTCAAATTCCTGGGCATTTAATAAACTCACATTCTGATAAGCAAAAATGTGACAATACTTCTCTTACAGTGTGACTAATAATGCTTTTAGTTACATCACAAAACAACCAAGACCAAACTTCACTCTTGGCTTTTACAGAATTTCTCTGCGTTTATACAAAACCAAGCCTAGAGTATTTCCTCTCTGTAGAGCCTTTTTTTTATGCATATGGAACAAATTCAAATTTATGCTAGCATAAATCAGAACAGAAGTCTGGCTCAAACTCGCCATACAAATGAGGGGGGAAAGGTGATGAGAACTGTAGGAAGTTTCAACTAATGATATTCTCACATGTCCTTTTTACCTCAAATAATGAGCTCCAGAAAATATTTATTCTTGATTCACACTCATTTATTCTCTTCAAAGATAAATGAGTTAATACTTTGACACAGCAAAACTTAAGAAAAATTCCAAAACTTTACATATATCATGTAGACAATTATATGACCCTTGAGACTTTGCAGTATTTATAATCTCTAAAATTATACACCTATCAACATTATACATGTGTCTCAGGTAGCAAGTGGCTGGATTATCTATATTTTCTGATTATCAGTCTCTTGCATATACAAAATAATATTTTAAATTATTTTTTGCTTTAGGAAATTATTTTAAAATTGAAACACACAAAAAAATTATTTCTGTAGTTTAATATTTTAAGAAAAAATGAGACTACAACCAGGTCTGGAAGTATTGTGCCTCTTCCTGCTTTTTCATTCACTTATTTTAAGGCAAGTTTCTTCAGTTTCGCCTTTGTTCTTCCAGGTGCGAAATGGGAGCAATCTCTACTTATGTATGTCACAAGGCACTGTGAGAACTCACTATAACCTCACTAAAGTTGTTTGTTAAAAAAAAAAAAAATGTTCTTTCATTAGAGGTTTATGTTAATTTAATTCCAAGATAGTATCTCAAAATCTGAAACCTGAACGTGTCATTTAAAGAGGCAGTTAAATTATTCCTATATAGAATGCTTTATATTTAGCTTATATCTGTTCTTGCATGCGAGACAGCTGTTCCTTAAAAATGGGTATGGAAATAGTTCTGTGTGTTATAAAGAGCATCCAGAACAGGACTGCTGCCTCAGCACCCAGCAAGCTGGCAGAGGGCTGACAGAGCTTGCCCTTTATGTGTTCCTGTACACATGTGCACATGCTGAGCAGCATCGGGAGCTTCCCCGGGCAGAAGCAGCTCTGTCTCAGACATAATTCAGCGTGCTGTGCTTGCCACCTGCTGGATGCAGCCACAAACTTGGTTTTCATTTCTAACAGTGTTAAAGGAAGAGACAGCAATGTTTCCCTGCCTCCTGATGGATCTGTAGATTCTGACCCGTGGCAAAACTCATGTAGAAGTGAAATACAAACCTGTCCATCTGTTAACATCCTTGACACAGGCCAAGCAAGCATTTCCTCATCACCTGCTGATCCCTTTGAAATCCAGTGTCCCCAATGACCACAATAGGTAGCTCATTTGCAAAAAGTCGACTGCATCACTATAAAAACCATCCCAAAGAGAATACGAATATGTACGTATAAAAATAGAAAAGCATATTTGTGCAAGTGATAAGTACGTATTCAGCTGGAAGGACTCATTTACCACCAAGAAGAAAAAGAAGCAGAATCAGTAGTGAGTGTGAAGGGTAAAGATGACTGCGTTACAGCAGAAAACAGAAGAGGAGCCATTGGTTAGCGATTTTGATCATTTCATGCCAGATCCCGCATTTTAAGACGCTGTGTATCCTAGGCTGCTGCTGCCACCTGTGCCAGCCTGCGTCATGGAGAAGGCGCAGGCATGCACGTTTGGCTGGGCTGCCGCGGGAAAGGCAGGAAGGGACTGCAGCTGGTGCGCTTCAAAGGCAAGACTGACCTTGGACTGATAGGCAAAGAAACTGGAGGGAAAAGCTGCTGTTAAATAACGCTGGGGAATTTTCATTCTCCTCAGGGGTACGAAAATGGTCATGAGCTGCCAAATAATGGCAGGTTTTAGTTTAGTGTTTCCTAAAAAAAAGGGGCCAGGGGGTTGTCCAGAGATAAAACTCTCCAGCAACTCTTAACTGGGCAGCAACAGAGAGCAAACGCTTTTGGAGCAGAGTTACCACGTAAAGCCACATCCTGCGGTTGTGGGCATCCCCCAAAACTCCACACTGGCAGCAAACTGAAGAGTCCCTGTTTTTACTGCACACACCGGCACCACTTCCACCACTCACCTAGCTGCAACCAATGCAGGTGCTGAGAAACCCACTGCTGCTGAGCCTCACACTCTCCTGCCCCCCTACTTGCTGAAAATACTGTGCTGGAGACCTGTGCCTGGGGCACACAGAGCAGCAGTGTGACTGAGGGCAGGATCCAGCTGCTGTTGCAGACCTTTGGCTGTATGGTCCCTACTGAGGTGCAGGTAGGAGATGGCCAGAGTATCCCTTGGTGCAAGGACCTACTCCTTGCCAACAGTGGAGAAGGGAGTAAGATTTCGCTCTGTGTGACTTTGTCATCTTTAGGGAACTTTGGGTTGAGCCCTCCTAATTAAATAGCAAAAGAAGAACTAGCTATATGCGTTTAAGAACAAATGCCCACTGTCTTAAAAAATACAAAGTTAATTAAGATGCAATAGTACACTTATTTTTAAAAGGAGTGCTCAAAGTGCTTGTCATTCTCAGGTTGACCAAAGTAAAATACTTGACAAACTCTTCGCCTGTCCCTGCGCTCTCCTGGTGTGAGGAACTCAAGCCAGTATTAATGAGGAGAACATACAGCCCTAACTACAGGAATCACAGCTCCTGTTCTGTCACAATATTCTTTTGACTTGTTTGAATGAATGCTTTCTTTTTGCTGGCAGAATAAGTACTAAATCACATTATGTTTGAGATGTACGTGCAGAATATTTATTTCTATTTATTGTGCCATAGTACTTTATGACTCATATTTCATGCTCTACTTGCTTGTCTATTATATGCCTATCCTAAACCATACTACATAACCTGCACTGATTAGCCCAAATTCCAGCAAAACCATTACAGATACAGCAGGGATTAATTTGATTTCCAAGCTTTACAATTTCCTCATATTTACATTGTTAATCAAGATGTTGCAGAGTAAGTATGAGGCCGAAAGTCCTGTACTTTACCAGAACTACTATTTAGGTGATGGTTTTCATCATCTACTCGAAACTGTGACAGTAGCAGAGAATACAGCAAGATTCCCAGGTTTGGTTTAGTTTTGCTTGCGTAGCTTCAGCAATGATTTACATACTGACATCCTTTTTAAGTGTACTGAATTGAAATATTCCCAGGGAGAAGTCTGCCATGGAAAGGAGAAAGAAATATTTGGGAGGGGGCAGAAAAAGGCCTAAAGCAGGGACTTGCTTACTTTGGAAGTATTTGGTGTTAAATGTCAATACTTAATTTTATTTTTGCAACAGATAAAAAAAAAACACCCACCACAAAACGTAAGAATAAATCTTTCAGCTAAGTAGTAAAAACTTTCAGAAAGTTTTGGTAGGCTCTTTTAAGTTTCTTAATACTGTCCTGCTCAGTTTAGAACCTGTCAAACTATTCTTACCCTGCTCACAGTGTCAGGGTCTCCAGCTCTGCTTTTCTATATCACATTACAGGCTTGGCCAGACCATCACCCTACCAGCTTGTGCAAAGTGATGAGGTTGTTCTATCAATCATCGAGCCTGTTCCGACAGTGACCTCACTACCAAGGCTGAAATAACAAATCCTCAATGTTAATGACAGAGCTGTCAAGTTCAGTGTCACTGGTGAGTTCTGCAGATGCGGCTAGGCCCTCAAGAAATAGGTACAGACCACGTTGAGAACAGCATTGTGCAATCTTTGTAGTGGACTGGTGCCGTGGCCTGCAGCTTTAAAAGTACTCGGTAAATTAAGCAACAAGAACTAGGTAGTATTTTCAATGAAATATTTTTGTGCAGCCGTAATTTGTGAAGTGGTGGATGTTAATGTTTTCTAATGCAATAGAAATAGTTTTATATTGTAGAAGTTTACTGCTATCATGTAAGAACTTTCATTGTCTAAAGTATTACTAAAAACATACACATCACCAGTAGATGTCTTTGCGAAAGCCATCTCTGCTGCTGTATTAATCCACCCAGAGATGTGTTTCTGTGGTGTTGTAACTACTACGCTATTATCAGTATGTCAATAGCTGTATATCTTAGACAATAGCATCCTTACCAAAGTATTTCTACTAAATATTGTAATATTTTATACCACCTTTCCTTTTAATGCAAAGTCCAACCCAGCTCCCCCTAAACTCTTGAGATAAGCACGTTGTGTCTGCAGTTCATAGTGGAAGGGATGCGCAGCTGGCTCCAAAATCACAGGCAGAACTGCAGTTCAGCTCTGTTTCCCAGAGCTGGCTAAACTAATAACGTTTTCTTGGAGGAGATATTTAGCAAATTGCTTATTCTCCTCTGTGCAGGTTAAAGGAGAATCTAGGCTTAACTTTTTAGAAGCTAAATTAAGTTACAGGGACAGATTTACCCAGAATATTGTGTCAAATACGGGATCACATTACATTATGAAAAATGGCCCTGAAACACCAGACTCCGGCTGCCTGTAGCTGAGTATTCAATGTAAATATATCCACTTATTTACAGTTGGCTTTGGTGTTTCTAAGCAGTGCCATTATTGTACAGTGGCTTCAGTGGAAAAAGGATCAGGTTCCAGCATAATAGAGGGGACTGGTGCTTTTTCTTTTGCCAAAAGGACGGTAGAATGGATCACATGTTTCCACGTTGAATTTGTAGGAAAATAAAATTGAGTTTAAACTTGTATATGGCTAGTAAATCCCACTGCTTCCTCTGTTTTATAGTGTCACACACTGGAAAAAGCTGAAAACAGTTAAAGGCTGGACTTATTAAATTCCTATAGTTTATCTACTGAATAACTTATTGTCTATGTATTTTAATTATTCCTCTGCTTTATGTATTGTCCGTGCTGTGAGGCTACAGTCAAGCACAGGCCCTAGAGCAGGAGGTGGTATATGTACACCGAGACACAAATGATCCCTTGGAGCTTTGCAGCCTAATCAGAGGGTGAAAAGTTGTTAGAATAGGGTGGAAAGCAGACTGTTGCTGAACAAATTAAAAACTGCAAAGATTTTGCCACACTATTAAAATTTAAAAAGTGTTTTCAAAACCAAAGTGAGCCAAAAAGCTTCTCTCTCACTGAAAATAAGCAAAGAGAGTAAAAAATGCTGCAAGATTTTACATTATGAGTGGGGAACATCCATATAAACACACAAACTTTCAAGCATCTCCCACTAATATTCTCAAGCAAATGTAAACTCAGCCATTTTTATGAAATTGAATAATGAGAAATGTTTCAGTCAATGAATGTGTTTAAGATAATTAGCAGCCAATTTGCCACTGTTGACTTTTCTTTTAGAAAAAAAGAATAAAAATTATGCATTGGAACCCCATCAGATAATTATATGCTCAGGAAAATATGGCAGTGTACTGCATATAGACTTAGAATCACAGAATGGCTTGGGTTGGAAGGGACCACAAGGATCATCTAGTTCCAACCTCCCCGCCATGGGCAGGGACACCCTATATTGCATGAGCTTCGCCTACCTAGCCTGAACTCCTCCTCAGGCTTAGTTTATCACACGATATACAGATACACACAAAAAAAAACCCACACCAGAAACCAAACAAAAAATAAAATCATTTGACAAAAATATATATTATAGTAGTGCTATGTATATTTAATTTTGCTGAACAGCTATGAGATACTAAAGGCTAAGTTTGTTTTCACAAGTTTTTATTAATTTATGTAGCTTTAAGTCTTTCATAAGGATTCAGGTTTGCACAGTAAAAAAAGGCTCCAAGCACAATAAAAATTTGCAGACCCAAAGTCCTCTTTCTGTAGAAAGGCACCTACAAAGCGAGGGAATTAGTACAATTTGCAGGATACCTTTCAAAGACAGGTCATAAATAAACGTACACGAGGTGTAATTTCACCTAGTAGAGAACTGTTAATGTTGAACCTGGGTTTTGTGATACAACTGCTCTAGATAGATGTGCAAAGCGTGCAGAAGGCATGCTTTATATTATACACTAGACTGTACTATACAGTGCAGATATACATGTTAAACCCAGCAAAGTTTTATTTCTGGTATTCTTGAATTTCTCTGCCTATCTATGATAGCTTTCTATACCATCATTTGCAGTTTTTACGTGAGAGTAGACAGTAGATATGCACAGCTGTTTCAGAAGAATTTATCACATTTTAGACGGGTTTCTGTCCAACATAACTGTACACCAAGAAAGTAAGCATTTTTCACAGAAACATCTACGTAAGACTGATTGTATTTTGAAATACTGAAAATATTAAACAATCCAAAATAACTTTAAATAAGTGTTCATTTAACTTAATCTGCATACCATATGGTTAGATTGTTTCTTCCAAGTTTTGTTTCTCATCAAACCTACAAGTAACTGTGTTTCTAGCTTTAACTGCCAACACAGGTACCAGAACAAAGTACAGAGTCCGAGGAGAACCCTGGATTCAAAATGAAAATGCACATTATCTGTACAGTTCATACCCCAGAAATTCTGAAGTTGCACATAATTTTGTTTTGATCAATAAGGTTTGTGACTCAATTTCCTGCTAATTAAAGAAAACTTTAAATGTTTATTGGAAAAATACATTGTACTTACTGCTGAAGCCTAGATAATTTTCTACCAAGCGATATGTTCCTACAGTGCTTTTACCTATGGTCTCTTTAAGCATCTGACTTCAGTGTTCTTGTGGGACTCACTGCTAATGTGTACATCAAAAATACTCCAAGAGCGGGACCGATCAGTGCCAAAATAACATCAACGTTCATTACTGAGACCCACAAATAAATGTTAGATTTAAATGTTGAATTGAATCTTAATACATTCAAGACACCAGAAAGGTATTCTGTACCTTTAAAAAAAAAAAATCTAAAGGCATATTCCAATTTTGACCTCTTACCTCCAACCCAAAAGACAACTGCAAACTTGACACACAAGATAAAATTTTCCTTACACTTCGCTGCTTATCTTGGAACTGTTTAAAGGCAAAGTTTTCTGCCAAGTTAATTCAAGTATCTTGACAAGGTTATTACATGATAGAACATGCCTTTATCTCTCCTGTGATATCATTTGATTGATGATCTGCCTGTGTCACAGGAGAAGGTGATCGACACTGCAAAGCTCCATAACTTATAGCTACAAGCAGATCATCGCCCCCAACATTTGGACTTGCACAGAGTATTAGTGTGCTCAGTGCACCCAGTTTCACTTACTGCAAATAAAGTTTACTCCTCTGGCACAATACAGCCATGGAGGCAATGGCCTCCTGAAAAAAATTACTGTAGGTAGGGATATCCCTAGATTTCACCTACAGTGAAATACCTGCAGTATTGCATTTACTGGTAATACATAATAATGACTGCCATCAGCACATACCATATACGTGCCACTGCTGCACACCAGTGTGCTGCAAACACGCACTAAAATACACTATGGCTTGTTTTTATTTAGCCAAGCCTTGCATTCCATTAACCGTATCTACATTAAACTTCCGTTTTTTCTACTATACGTTCTTTTCCTAACCCACAAAGAGTATTTCATGCATAGCAGTTAAGTACACTGTAACAGCAGAGAAGAAACACAAGGGCGG
Organism: Psophia crepitans; assembly: GCA_013399095.1. NCBI lineage: Eukaryota > Metazoa > Chordata > Aves > Gruiformes > Psophiidae > Psophia > Psophia crepitans. The sequence goes on along the minus strand of VWZZ01002086.1, from coordinate 647,085 downwards.
TACTAAGGGTTTGCTCCATAACTGTGTTAATTCCACATTGTTTTTGAATGTGTGTTTTCACAGAAAACAAAGGAGGCTAAGATTTTCTCTATATGCTTTAAATTTGGGAAATCTTTAGTTCCCCAAAAGCACAGTGCAATTCTTTGCTTTCATATTTGGTAGAGAACTCCTCAAACAAACACGTGCAAGTTTTGAATCAAGATTTAAACATTATTTTTTAAACTTAAACTAGATTTTTGATTTACCATTCATACTGCTGACTGTTTGACAGGATTTTGCTAGCAGTCATTTCAATATTTCTTTCTTCAGAGGGCTTCTAAATAATGGGAAATAAAATACTGTTTAAAACAGAAAAAAAAATTAAAAATACACAGAATGACAAACAAACATTTGAAGGCAGGTCAATGTAGATGTCCTTCCTACAGCTGCAGTACGCACTATTACTTTCATTACATTGAAAATAAGGAGATTCATAATTAAGACCCTACCTAAATGGCAGCTGTCTGAAGTCTCAATGTTACCACTGGCTGTTTGAAAGGTCTAAGTCTTCGGGTATTTTAGGAACCAAAGTTGCAAGCATGCGTTTAATATACTTTAGGCTTTCAAATTCCACTTTGTAATAGCAAGCATTGCCATTGATTTAGAGAAGTCAAAGCAGTTCTGCAAACATCGGCCATAAACCCATCACAGCTGTTCCTGTGAGCAGCCTCCGCAGCCTAAACACCGCTCCTAAGATTTCTGTAGTGCCCTACTGAAATCTGGTTTATTTCCATCTAAAATGGTATTGCTATATGGACAAGATTATAATTGCTAGCCTGTTAAATGAGGCTTTGAATTTCAAGATTAAGGGAAAAAAAGAGAAAAATATGCAATCACCTGCAACGCACAATATCGAAGAGCTTTGAGAATATGGGGAGCGGTACTGCGGCGAGCAACAGAAATTTATCAAACAAGCACGAACTCTGGTTGAATCCCGTTCACATTGATGTCAGCTGGAATTTTACCATCGACTTGAAAAGACAACACTCAGTTCTAAGAGGTCTCACACACTACCATTAATTTTAGAAATGGAGCAAAAATAGCTTCTGAATAGTCATTTTACCTCCTCTTGTAAGAGAGGAAAATATAACATGCAACCACAGGGAAACTACTCTCATCGTCAAGGCATATACACTGTGCGACCAGCTGGGTGGCTCAACACCGAACAGACCAAGGCAAAATGATGGAACCAAGAATTTGATCCATCTGTTTGGAAAGGTTGTTTTAAATACATACAAGATAACCCAGGTAATAATAATAAAAAAAAATTAAATACTTTTTTCCTTAGGCTACAAGGCAGCTTCCTAGCCATCATCTTTGGGGTTTTTAGTGCACAGCACTTCTTTGCAGCATATATTACTCAGGAAATTAACCTGATGTTATTCCGCCTCACTATCAGAGAGTTTGGAGTCATTTGCATTAAACCCATGAACAGTGTTGCTTAGTAACAGAGACAGCAGAATAAAGCCATAAATTGGGAGGAGGAAGATGAGTCAGGAGGAAATCATAGCAGCATAAAAACTTTTATTGGCACTTAAGCGTATTTTTCCCTGATTGAAGCAGAATTCATGAAACAATTACAATCCCATTGCAAAGGCTGGTAACGATTAGCCCTTACTGTTACTTTCTGACAGTTCAGAAACTGGTTTTGTTTATTTCAGGAAAGGAAACATCAAATCTTATTTTTTGGACTGTCCAAAACTGAAGTCACAGATTAGCACCAGCTAATTATCCAGTGCCAGCATTTCACTGAAGTTCCTGCTGTAGAATAGGAGACTTCTGTAATAATTTATACTTGTAATTAATTATTGTCACCGAGAGTTTTTAAAGTAATAATATGCACTTCAGTACCCAGTATTTACATTGTGCTGCACAACAGCATAAAACTCTGCAGTCCAATTATAGTGAAGGAATTACTGGAGAAAGAGAGAGTTGTGAAACAATTTTAATAAATTCACTGAGAAACAGAAAGAAATGTTATAAAAAGAAAAATGAATGTTGTAATAAAGTTAACTCTACACAAAGTCCTTCAGGCACTTCAGCACTTGTATCATGATGTAAACAAAGATAAACCTTTCTCACAATAACTGAAAATTACTTCTACTCAGTCATGGAATATAAAACTTTGGGTTTTTTAAAGGTCCTATAACAAGGCTTGTATAGCATAAAACCCTTTTACAATTATTCATAGCAGGGACCCAAACAAGGTGCTCTGCCTTGGTATTCTCTGATGTTATTAGAAGCCTGGCTTTGATTTAATCACATTATGTCAGTAAACTTTGAAAGGTCCAGTGCTAACCCTATCATTTCAAATCGCTCAAAGCTTTAGACAGACAACAGCTCACTCCAGACGCCACTTCAGAGCCCACCATCAGCATGTAACCACAAAGCAAGGTCAAAAATGCAGCAGCCACATCCCAACCAACCAAGCGGATGCATCTGTCAAACAGATAAGTACTGCAGGCCACTTTCTCTGTCCAGGAGAAGGGGTGGCCCCCTTTTTTCTGTGCTTATGCCACTAATTCCAGAAGGAGCAGGGGTTTCCTGTTCTGCTCTTCCAAGTGAGAGCAGAGTTGGGTGCAGCTGACAGGGAGAACGTCCCACCAGAGCAGAGCACTCCCATTTCTCTGTCCTCCTCCAATTCACATGTGTACTCTGTTTCCACCACTTTGTTGTTGGCCTCCTTGTTATATCTAATTTTAAAATTAAATGCTGTGCAAACAAGGGAGACAAGTCCATGCATTTTCTCTATAAAAAATCATTTGTGTATTTATGATGCTGGATAAACAACAATACAACAAGGTGATGTTTACTTAAGAAACAGAGAAACAAGACAGTATGTGTTTGAGCCATTAGAAAACTATAAAAATAAAAGATAATTTCTTACTAGAAAAAATGTCTGAGCTTACCTCAGAATCTACCCAGTCATAACTTTGAAGTCATGACATGAACCTTTGAAGATTTCTCTTTATATAGACACACCCCAGTTTAAATATCCTTTTTGATAGATAACAATTTTTAAATCTTTTCTGTCATCTCAAAAATGGGAAGGCAGAAGGGCTAAAACTGTCATCTACCACATGAAACATTTATTTAGAAGCAAGGACAGAAAGTACTACAGTAATACAAAGTATTAGAGAAGTACTGAGCATAGACTCAGGCTAGCCCTGCTTCTGTTTATACATGTAGACTGCCATTTGCTAGAATACACCTGTTTTAAGACTGAAAAAACCTTAATATAATCTTTTGTACAGTCCTTTAAAAATAGCAGCTTAGTTTACTACATCACACCCATCAGCCCAGTATCAAGTGCATCAAAGTCACAACAAAGTTCATTTAAAGTTTCTTTGACAAATTGCTAAACACTCCCCAGTTTGCCAAATTTTCCAAGAAATACAAATCTCCATTAAAAAAATGCTGCTGTGAAAGACAATTCTGTGCAAAGTTAGATACACAAATAAAATAAATCAAGCTAAGACATCGCCCCATGTGATTTCCTGAGGGAGAATACCCCATAGGATTTCCCGAGCTGGGAACAAAACAATAAGAGACAATCTGTGAATTAATGCTCAGATCCAAACATAAGCACTTCATACACCAGAAAAATCACTTTTATCCCCTCTAAAACTTTTTTTAAAAATGTAAGCACTGTTATTTATCAGCTCCCTAGTGAAAAATATTTGTGGTTTTCTTTTTAAAAATGATGAAGCAAAACAGATGCTGCAGTGCAGAGCGCACAGCAAAACAAGGAACAGTTGTTTGCTTGCTCTCCAGTGTGCCATCCACATTATTTGCAATCATGCAAGACCTCATTAGGCCATGTGCTGAGCCAGGATGCAGCCCTACTGCCTTGGGAGCTGCACACGTGCAACTGAGATCAGGATTTGGCCACGTACTTTCTTTCCCAGCCCAACAAACATAATCCTCATGATATAAATTCTTACAGATGCACGGACAAACCCGGCCACAGTGTAACTTGACTGCTGGCAGAGCTCACGTTCCCTGCGCTGGATACAGCTCACAAATAGCACGGTTGCCAGGACACTGACCAGTAAAACGTGAAATCAGACTGCCTCTTCATTTGTCAGCAGAAAGGGCAAGGAGCTCTTCACAATTCTGTCACGTCAAAGCCCACCAAACCTTCAACTTACCCCAGAAAGCAGCACCATCCTCTCGCTGCTGGGTGGCCAACAAGGTGGTGGCATTAGTCCTGCACCCTGGCACAAGCCCCCAGCTGAAGGGGGAGGCAGTCACACCAGCCTTTCGCTCCCCAGCACAAAGAGCTTGTTGTCCGTCCAGCACAGAGCTCAGCAGAGACCCCAGCCCGAAGAGAGGGAGAGGCCACCTGGGTGCTGTGCTCCCAGCCCAGCTCCTGCCCCAGGGCACACACCGGGCTACAGCTGGGTGCCTGGGGAAGGGCTTCAGCCCCCTGACAGCCTTAATGGCCCTGACCAGCCTCAGCTGGGCCTCTCCGCCCACCCCTGGCCCAGCACCCTTTACAGCCCGGTGCTGCTGAAGGACACTGGTCTCCAGTCCTGCCTGGCCACCCTAAGCAGTCTCCAACCCTGGTGCCTCTATCAGGCACAACCCCAAAAGAAAAAAGCTGAGAGGTTTGAAATTATTCTGGTGGTGGTCTCTGAGGCCAAGAGCTGGCTGTAGTGAAGACCAAGCTTACATGACACTAGCACTGCATCCTGCACAAGTCACACTTCAGACTGCATAACAAGGGAGTGCTTATGTGGGATTGCCAAAACAATTTCAGTTACGTTTTATCGTCTAGCTGCTTCTTAAGACTCAGTTTCACCTAGGGGCAAGTCTAAGTTTAGTCAGAGACTTAAGGTGATTTGAGATAAACCAAAGGATTCTCCCAAACCTAGACAGTGCAGCTGACAAGCATTACAAAACCAGCCAAGGAAGAATCGTGCAGCGCAGTCCAGTTTGGCCCAGTGATAAAGCTCCTCCTCAGGCAGGTGAAACGGTGTATTTGCAGCCCTGAACTTGTAGCCACACTCCTTTGCCATTTTCTTCTTGGCCCTTTAGACTAGAAACCAGACTTGGCTTCCACATTTCAAAGTTCAACCAATTTTATCCATTCATAAACAGCTTTATTCAAGATGTTATCATTTCTTTTTGGAGTACCCACGAGTGGAAATTTTGGCATCTGTAGCTCTGGAAAATTTTAACAGACAATTGGGACAGCTATTAGGAATGACACAGGTTATCCAACTTTGGGTCAAAGCGAGGGACTAGCTAACTTGTGAAAAACTTTCTATCGGTTTAGAGGGCACTTCTGAGGCAGAGGGCAAACTGATGGAAACATGCACTTATTAAACACCAGCTTCAGATTTCTCAACTCTCACTGCAGCTCATAACAGCGGGCAACTCACTGCTGTTCATTAGAACAGTGTTGGCCTTGCACTGAGGCTGCAGTTCACGATACTGACAACATTAATTTATAGCAGACAGATACAGCCTGTGATAAGCTTGGAACAGTTAGAAAAGGCCATGGCAGAGGCCTCAAGTAGGTGGTGTTTCACAGGAAATCATTAAGATCGATAATCTTGAACTACCTTTGACTCAGAACTTGCAGTTTCTCCCACCAAACAGTTTACAAACTCTGACAGCAGCATTCACAGTTCAAAGAAGGCAGGAGAGACTCTGCTTTCTGCAGTTGTTTGTACGTTTGGAAGAAGGCCTGAGTGTCGGTGACTTACACGCTTATGATGAACCATTTGTATTGTGAAAGCACGTGCTTTACAAGGCTCATCATTTTCCCTGCAGAGCTTGGAAACATTGATGCTAGGGACTTGCAAAAAGTATAAGATTCTTCAAATCTTTCAGATTTGCAGTGAAGAATGCTTTTAAATTACAAAGCTTGTGAGTTATTTTACCCTACACACAAAACATAACTCCCTTCTCTCCTCCAGCCTTAAAAACTTGGTCTAGCTGGCAAACAAATCAGAAATTACTCCTTTCAGGATCCATGCAAGAGTGAAAACCAATAAACTGGAAGAATTTAGTTCTGAATTATATTGAAACGACTTCAGAGGAGCTAAGGCAAAAAAGTTAATAAAAAGTGTCACTTCTGTTATTTAGAAAACTTCCATTTTTCTGTTTAAACAACATTTTTCTCAGCACTGGGCTACTTCATAACAACATGATTACATTTTTCTTAAAAGGGCATAAACCCTAAACAGCTATTTTACTGATGTGCAGTTTGGGACAAACGGGGGGGAAAAAGCAAGTACCTGAAGCAGCATTAATGCAACTTAAAAAAATCAACTTGTATCATTATATAGCCCCCTGCAATGATCTGCAAAGAGTTCTGTACAGTTGCGTCCTTGTGACTGCACAGGATTGTGGCCTAAGTCAGCACTTCTCAGAATGTGGTTCCTAGGAAGCAGACTGTTTCTTCCAAGTTGTTAACATTCTTCCAGATGTTAAACTGCATTAAAAGAAGTACAACATACATTAAACCCTTTTTCCATGTAAGTAATTGCTGCTGGAATGCTAGAAAATTATGAAAGGAATGAAGGTCAGCACAATTTCTGAATGGGCAGAAACAGCCTCCACAAGGCAATCTTTCTCTAACCATGTGGCCTACAACTCCTGATGCAAGTCTATTGGAAATGCAGATTTTTATTTCTGCTTTTTAATGCTTTGTGCTTCTCAGGTTGCTTATATATGCTTCCACAGTTTGTCTGCATTCTTCCAGTCTCCTAGCCTTCTGCCTGACTGCCTGACTGCAGACTTCTCAGGGCAGAGTGAATTATAAAAGAAAAATATATAAATCAAAAGTCCTTGTATATTACACTGTAGGGAAAAAAATATAAAGAAACATAATGCTCTTACTGCCTAACTCTCAATTACAGAAAAATAACATCAGTGAGAAAATTACTACTTTCATAATTACTCCTCTCGATAACTGGTTTTTGAAAACCCGTGATAATCTCTCGGAGTGCATTTTAAACTTTGAAGCAGTGAGGCAGATCAAAGTACACGTATGTTTATTCTCTGTTATTAAGGAACCTGTACAGTATTTGACAGCTACAGGCAATATGAATTGTGTGGAACTTATAGGACCATAACAGCAATGAACTTGAAGCAGTATGCATCATGATAGATTTAAATACGAAATAAGAAGGTAGTGTCGCCAGTTAAATAGATTGTGGTGTTTTTCTCTCCTTCTCAGGCAAGCATGCAATGTTGTAAACAAGAAACAAAAAAACCCCCATGGTTAGAAAGGAAAATGATATTTCTTTTAGTCATGAAAAGTGTAGTTTTCCTGTGTTTTAAACAAACTGTATTTGGGGGTGGCAGGGGCAGGGCAAGGATAAATAAAGTTTGAATTGAAGAAATAGGGGGTAGGCCATGGTTAATTGGATTTGATCACCTCTGGAACACTGACTTTCATCAGGAACATGTGTATTGCTACATATACTATGCCAAATCAGTACAGAAATACTTCTTTGGACGAGAAGGAATCAGAAGCAGGGTTAACAGAAGACAGTATCTTCTTTAACACAGAAAGCAATTGCAGAGAGATTAAGAACACCTTTTCTCTGTCATTCAGTGCCTTGAACAATGAGTCCATCAGTATATCTGTTTCTTATAAGGCATGGCTGCATTTGCTAGAGCTATCTCTGGAAAGAATGTGACCTCTTCTTGCCACTGGCCCAGCCTTTGCAATGAAAAACTCATAGAGAAGCAAAATATTGAGGAAGATGTTTTGCCTGAAAGCACGCGTTCATCCTCCAACGCAACATCTACCCTTCGTTTTGTCAATTTTCCAACAACAGCTGCTAGTTATCTGTCATATTAATATGCTTTCAATATACTGTGCTTGAAGCAGCTGGACCAACTTGAAACCAATTTGAAAAACATGTTTATAGAGAAGGGCAAAGGAAATGACCTGTAACATTGTAGACACAATAAGTTCCACATGAGAGCTCCATCAGCTGAGTTTTTACCAACTCAGTCATTTTATTGTCATTCTAGGTCTCCAGTTTTCATTTTGCTGCTGTTAGTAGGTCTGGGATGCGTCTGACTTCCAATCTGTCTTCCCAATATTTTCTGTGGTTCTCTGGTCCCAGAGAAGCAGCAGTAAAACAGCCATCTCAGTGAACAGCTTCACCACACATTCCTCTGCATCTGCAGAGTGACTAAACCAGGATTTGCTTACCTAGTAGGTGTGTGAGAAGAATGAGCCAGCAGATATTTTCTTTCTTTTGTGGCTATGAAGAGACAAGAATGAGCTTCAAAGAATAAGGACTACAAAATGATTCAAAAGTAATGGTTTTTCTTCCAAGCAACTTCCCTGTAAAATGTGACAAATTCTCCTTGTAACAAAGTGATCCACCTTCTGCCCACCACTCAAGCCATCAGAATTTAGTGAAATACAACAGTTAGAAAGATCACAGTTGTAACTATTTTGGATGTTAGGGTCACATCTTAGAGTGTAGTGAAGGAGAAAGTTGATGAGATCATTCTCTCATCTTTCGCTCTGCATAAAATTCTTAACTTGATCCAGAATTATTTCCAGTAAGCCAAACTAGTCACTTTGTTCCATGAACTGTGAGGCTGAGAACATAACTCTGAAAAAAAAACCAAAACCCAAACAAAAACCCCAAAGTCACAAACAAACATTTTCCCTACAAGTTCTGTATTTTTTCATATTTCAAAAACAAACATATACATACTTTCAAATAGGTATTTGATAAGGAAGCACTGCAGGCCCATTGCTCTCAGTCGGTACCAATAACTGAACATTTTGGTGTTTTTCCATTTAAATTCTAAAGCCTAAACCCAGCATTTACTGGAAATGTCCTTTGTGTGTCCATTTGATTTCAAAATGGAAGTTATTAAGTGACCAGTGGTGTTTTGAAGTAAGGAGCTATGCAAAGTGTCAGTTAACTAGAGAAAAGATAAAAGTACAAGATTGACTAAAACAGTCAGCCCTACGTGTTCTCTACCAGCTGATCTGCAGAAACATACTTGTTTCAGTTGTGGTCAAAACCAAGCTGATCATAAGCTTCTGATTCAATGCCATCATGGGAAGTCATTGCAATGCTACAATGTGCGACATGAAGTGCTGTCAGGAGTTAGGAAAGCACTGACGCTGTGAAGTTTCTAGTGGTTCCTCCTCTGAAATGCTAGTGTGGTTAGCCACAGTTAGAAGCAAAAGCTGACTTGAACAGCCCAGAACAAGGCAGTGAGAAATGGAGTGTATGTCTGTCCTACAAAAAAAAAGAAACAAAAAACAACCCAAAAAACCCCCCACCCCAAAATTTGTTTAATCCAGCAAATGCTTTTGTTTGTTTAGTCTAGTGAAAAAAAATCTAAGATGACATAGGATTATTCCTCATAAATACATCACAGACAGGAAAATGAAGCTCTTCTAAAGCTAAAGGATAATGCTGGTTCATGAATAAATGAGTATCAGTTTATCATGAACAAATTAAGGTTATAAATTAAAAGGCAGTTTCAAACCATCAGAAGAGTGATGACCAGGAATAGTTTTCCAAGAGCAACAGTGGGAGCTAAACAGACCTAAGCTGGCAGTTGACGTGTTTGCAAGCAGGATAACACAGTGTGATGCCTGCGAAAGCGAGGAGCAAGCCTGGTTCTGAAGCACATAGATCTTGTTCCCCTGGCGAACTGCGTAAGACAGCTCCTGACTTTGATGCATTCATTAATCTGAAATATCAAAGGAGATGATAGATATTAGACCAAATTTATGTGTACACTGAACATCCTGGAGGTCTGTAAATGACTTTTTTTTTTCTGCCTTTTTTTACTCTGTTCTCGCAGCTTAATGGAGTATTTTATTTAAGTAATACTTAGACACGTAGTACATAAATGTGAGAACACACACCTTGCAGGGTATCTGAGCATGCAGATATAAAACCTTTACTAATGATAACCGCAATTTTTTAGACAGAACTGCGTCCGCTAATGAATTGACAGTCTGCTGAGAGTGCAGTAGAGACAGGATGAGACTTTTCTAATTTCAGTCTCCCTATCACCTTGTATTCTCAACCTGGCTTCCCACTTCTTATCAAGCCTTCCAAATTTCATATCTCTGCTTTACATCTGATCAGCCAGGGGGCAAAGAAAATCCAGCTGGAACTCATCAGCTTCAGTTTTTAAAGACTGTTTCTAGATTTTCTGTTCAGCATGTTGGCTGACCTGCTTTGCCACTCAGTTTGAACCGCTGCTTTTCCATGAACCTGCTGATGCCAAATCTCACACAAAATGCTGGGTTTCACAAACAGCATTTTTATTTCAGCTCAGATATCCTCACTTTATTTGTAGGAAAGCTGTCATAGTCATTGTCTCACCATTATGAGACCATACAATGGACATGCAGAGCATATTGCAGCAACCTTTAATATACCAGTTTCAGCAGGCATGTTGACAGTTACCCTGAATCTGCAGAAAAACCTTCAGCAAGCTTGCATAAGGACTTAAGCTAGCAAATCTGCATTGCTTTGCCCTGCGGCATTGGCTTCATGAGTTCAAGAGCCTGAAATACTAGGCAATGCTGCTCAGAGCTCCATTTGTTAGTGCAGAGGGTTTATACGGGTTTGGAAATGTCACCATCCCCCTATAAATGCTACCAGAATAAAAGTATGAATAGCAACTCACCTTGAAGACATCTGAGGGCCTTCCATCTGTAAAAAGTCTTAGGAAGTCTATAAACCCACGCCTCTATAAAATACCACGGAGTTCTGCACTGTGGGACCAATGAATCCTTCTCAGATTTTTCATTCTAAATGGAAATCAGAAAACAGCAGTCGAATAAGGAGGAGCAATTTTTTTTCCCCTTGGGTCTAGGTATTCTTTCAGCAGTGCCGTTAGTTATACCCCTCGCCTAGAAATTACACTGCCACAGAGTATATAACAGCCCTTGCCTATATACCACAAGAACTGTAAATCTTAAAAATAAATAATTTAATACATTAAAATCCAAATTTTTGGGTTGCATTAATAAATTGCTTTCATGCGTTATTTACTAAAAGTATGACGAATCTAGCAAATTCAACTCTGCACTTCCAAGTTTAAATCAAATGTTAACTGCCAGTAAAGCAAGTAATTAAAAAAGTGATCTCTCCTTTAATTTTAAATATCTCTACATTTCACACAATTTGGGAGGCTTATTCTGGGGTTGTATAAACCTCTCAAGGATACTTTTCATGTCTACTAAATGTAAGAATATCTCTCTCTCCTGTAAAGTAGACCCCATTGGCTTGCTCTGCATGGATCACTCTTGAAGAACAGGGCTTTCCATTAGCACATGCCTAAGCATTAATCTAAAGACCTTAAAATGGCCAGAGGGAAAGGGCAAAGTTTCTGCATCTCAAGGGTACTGGGATAGGGCTGACAACCTTCCTGGATTTAATTTCTATTATTTAGCCCTGACAAAACCTCTCAGTTCAAGCTCCAGAGGCTTGTTATTCAGTGAGGAGGAGGTACTGAACATCATGACCTGTTCTTATTTTGCTGCAGTGAATAACAATTACCAGTTTCTCCAAACATGTGAGAAGTTCCAGCAATTTACCTAATTCAGAAAACAGACTGGGACAAACGCAGCATGAAAAAAAGCAAAATATTCAAGTAAAAACTGTGTATGAATCAGAAACAAGCAAAATCCTAAACTTCACACATTCTGTTGTAAGTCTTCCTGTGAGAAAGCTGTGTCAAATGTGAGCAATGTAATCAACAAACCAAGAGCAGCCTTGCTTAGGTAGGAAAGTCTCTGGCACCAAAAGAAGAAAAAAAATTTCCCCAAGCCTCCTATGAGCACTCTGCTGCGTAGCAGTAAAAACCAGGTAACTGCAGCAGAGAAGGAACTTCTTTCACTGCAAACACCTCAAGGTAGGAGTATTAGGGGGGTTTATAGAAAAAAAATAGTATTTTAATACATAAAATATTTTTTACATTCCATATTTTTATATATTTTAATTCTATATATGTATTTGCTGTCTGGCCAGGTTCTTGGACCAGATCTTCTGACGACATTTGCACCAAGCCCGCAGCTGAGCTGCTGCACTGTACAGCTGGAGTCCTTAGTCACTGAACACCATGGGTGTGACATACTGGGTGCAGAATACAGCATGGGGCCTTGGGATACCTGCTCTACCGTTTCCTTGAAGCACTACAGCAACACTTCTACATCAAAATACAACTTTTTAGAGAAAATATTTTTAATAATTCACAGAAAATGTAAGGATTTCAGGTAGCTGTGATGTTTCAGGAGGCAGGGGATCAAAGCATGGTCTCTCTCTACTCCTCCTTCACCCTTCCCAGCAGATCAGATTTCAGGGTTGGAAGTTGCAAAGTGCAGAAAAATCTAAGTAAGAAGCAGAGATAAATTAGTAGCAAAAAACCTCTGTCTAAAACTGGACCTGTGTGATCCCAGCATTTGAAATACCTGTATTACAAACTAGAGTTTCACAAACTATTTCCAATCATGTTGGCAAAAATAATATTGTTTCAATCATGCTCTGCCAAGCAAAAAAGGAAAACAGTTGAATTTAAACATCCAGGCTTGAATGGGTGTAACACAGCCGAATCTGAATTTAAAGCAACTATCTTATCTCTGATGCCTAAACATTTCCATGTGTACAGACAAAACTATTTCCCAAGAATGTTGTTGGTTTATGTTCTGCAGTTTCCTTCTTTTTTGCTTTGTCAAGGTCCTTTTCATACAAGTTTAGCAGAGATGTGTCAGATGTATCTGAAAAGTAATTTTCAGGTAAATTCATGAAAGTGAGATTAAGACTGCAGCTACAAGATTGAATTGTTTGCACTGTGTATGTTTTCCTTCCTTCTGTGAAGCCTACTGTTTAATGAAAAATGGTCAATTATTAATTTCTTGAGAAGTCCAGTTTTATCTTTAGTCATTGCCTTCCTTCTGTGAATAAAAGGAACTTTTCAGCCAGACAGAAATCTATACCTCGGTCATATTTGGGTCCATACACTTCAGTAGCTTCTTACTTGTTATTTTTTCCCTGTGATGTCTCACAATAGCGAATGCACTTGCCTAGATCAGACAGGTTCTCCCCTCAGTTTGAACTGTGTTTACTTACATGTTCAGAGAGGAACAAAGAGTGCCAAGATTAATTCATTCGGCTTAATTTGCTACCCTGTACTCTATAATGAGTGGGCTCTCACTGTGGGTTCTGCAGTTAGTGTGTTTTAATAATGCTGTCCAAGTACAGATTATTAGTCCAATTAATTGCTTTGGGACGAGTTTTATGAATACTTCTGATCAACTAAGAACCCTGAGTCTTTTGAAAAGGAACATATTGTTACATGAACAAATTGATGTGCAGAATACCCAATTTACTTTATTTAGATTTTTGGTTTGGTGTTTTTTTACATGACTTTTTTGTTGTTTTTTCCTTTTTACAATAAGACATGTGAATTCTAATTCCAGACTCTGGTAGAAAGTAAGAAGGGAACTAATTTTTGTGATGTTTTAATGTGTATATTTTGTTGGGGAGGAAGCCAGAGAATTAGCTGAAGTTCTATTTCATCATAGTGGAGTTCTACCTTCTTCTGCGGCTTGTGAATTTGGGTTCCTTCAATAAATGTGAACTTAGACAGTTTTTTTATTTCTAAATGGTCTTGTTTTTCTGAAATGGTAGAACTTCCTGACCTTTGCCCAGCTGTAACAGCAGTTGATAGAACCGGCCTCTCAGATACAACCTGGCCGCAGCAACGGGCACCAGGTATCAAAGTCAGAGCTGAAGGTAACAATCCAAGCACTACGCTTCAAACTTTATCAAGTCTGCAGATGGAAAACAAGCTTTACAGGAGAAGAATGTTAATGATTTACATCATCCATGAAGGCCAGCACACATGAAAAGCAAAACAGAACAGTGAATTATGCAGCAATCTGTAAAAAGAAATTTCAGTTAGGCCTAAGGTGCTCAGTCCACCCTCATCCTTGAACCTTTCTTGCTGATGATTTTTCATGCATCCTGGACTCTCCTGTTATTTATCATTATTTATTCCCACTCACGGTTATCCTGCTGTGCTGACTCCACTATAGAATTGCTATCTGGATCATATTTAGCTGGATGAAATGGAGATTCATCTGTCTGTCCAAATCCTTCTGTTAAAACTGGAGGTGGATTATTATACACTGACAGACTGATTTACCTCCAGCCCCTGCAGAGCCCGGAATGGGAACTAGGTGAATACTGAGGAAGACAACATGCTAACAACACGTACTAGATATCCTGGAGAGTCCTCAACGCGGGCAGATACTCCTGTGTCTCGTTACAGAGTAATTCTAGCACTGCCTCAGCAGCATCTGGTTCTGGCATTGCTGGAAACATGACAGAGGTGTAAATGTTGTGCTGATCTACACCAGAAGAGAACTCCGATACCCATCAGATACTGCAAGAAGATGATAGCTGAAATTTTCAGCTGCCTTCTATTAGCACTTAGAGTGCTGAGTGTCTAGTTACCCATGTGCTTTTTTAGATTCTGAACTTTTCTCTGTAGGCAAGATCTCTCGCTACATGCCACATGCTGATCTCAGTGCCTTAAAAATTGTAAGGGGAAGGACTTGACGCTTTTTTCTATCTTTGAGCTATCGCTGAGTCCTGCCATGACACTGCCAGCTTTACAGATGCCAGGGAATAGGCTTGAGTATGAGAACGCACCACGCTCTTGTACTCTGTACACTCATCAAGCAGATGATGTCCATAACCAATGGGTGTGATGGTCAATCCTCCTCATTGCTTCTTTAAATAACATTTTTCTGTTTGGCACTAAACAGATTCTCAGTGTTTGACTTCTGGGAATTTTGGCACTGCCAATACCTTTATTCATTGTTTCTATTTTAGTGTATTGTACGCTTTTTTCAAGCAAATAAGAATTTGAATGTATATGGTATATACAACATCTTCTAGCTAGGGATATAAAATACTTTCTAAACACTAAGGAATCTGTGCATTGATCGTATAATGAAGCTGCAATACATTCAGTCTTAGTCCTGACTACTAGAAGTCAATGGTAAAAATACGATACCTATTTCACAGGAGATATCTTGGCAAAAATCTGCTGACCCTACAAAAGAACAGTTACAGGTTTTGCTCTTACTCACCTGATGATTCAATAGCAAAAGTAGAAAGACATCCCAAAGCAATGACAGCTACCTTTTTTTGCTGCATATCCTAGATCACATTGCTCCCACTCTTTCCTTATGTAGCTCCTGTTCACAGGTTAAATAGCATCTGCAAATGTGAAACAATAAAAAAATAAAAAGATACCTACACATAGCTACCAAAACAGTAGGCTATGAGCATGTCCAGGGGCACGAAAGTTGAAAAATCCTTTGATGAATTAAAAAGATGCATTATTAATAATATATAAATACCAAGAAACTACCAACAAAGCTTGGAGCACATGCTGGAGAGCAGATTCTGCTGATCCTGGCCTCTTCAAAGTACTCTCAAAGGTCTTCAGAATACATTCAATAGTATTACTCTTCAAAACTAAGGTTAGCACATATTAACACACCTTTAACAAATAAATGATGATAAGAGGGTCCTCACATTTGAAACACGTGGCTGGTCTGGGGCACACAGTAGGATTTTGCTACATTACATACATAAGCAGTGTTAAGATTTGGGCACTGAGGAGTTTCTCACTGATCATTTGGAACGTACTAAATATAAGCACTATTAAGAAGACAAATTTGTCAATCAAGGATTATAAAACCTGACAATATTTTGTGACTAGAAGATAGAAGACTTTTTAAAATACAGCTCAACAAACTATCTGATTCAGGGAATCTGTATCTACTGAAACTCCTAGGAAAAAAATACATTATTTATCCTCAGACTTTTGGACTCAGTTTGATAACAAATGGGATGAAAGTCTTCATAGGATAAAGGATGCTTCTGAAATGCTAACACTGATGTGTATTTTTTCCTTTTATCAGTCTGTGGTTAGCCTTCATAAGCTTTTCAAATGGAGTATTTCTATTCCTAAAACTCAAATAAGAAATTACTACAAAAATTAATTTCAGCTGGAATATAGCCATTATTAGCAGCAAAACATTTCACAGCTCACGTCACTAAACACAGGGAATACCCTTTGTGAGTGACAACATCATAGAAGGCTTTATTTTTAATCATCAGAAAAGGAAATGACTGCAACAAAATTCCGATAGCTGACACTTTTTTTTTCAGCTGTGCTCACCTTAAGTATAAGACAAAATACATGTCTGAAGGAAACTACTACACACTCTCATTTTGGGATTCAGCTGGTTTTGTTACTTGCTTGATTAAAAAAATAAAACTTTTTTCTTAATCTTTTCAGTGATACAGGTAACACAAACCTCCACACGCAGAGTTAAGTAGTAAAGCCCACTTAGCCATGGCCAACTGATGTGCTATTGGCTTGTCATCAGGCACTAAAAAGAGCAGATGGCTTAACCAAATTTAATTTGCTATTTTATTTATCCTTATGCTGCTCCTTTATCATACAAATATTAAACATTTATATTATAGAGTTAGAAAAACAATGTTTAGATCTAGTTTATGAGCTAATCTGACAAATAACCATCAATGCTGAGATGCAAAATAACTTACTTAAGTAGGATTCCAGGCCACTGTTTTTTTTCTGACCTAATATGGAATGGAAACAGCAAAGACTGCCATTAGAAATTATAGTATTCAGTAATGTTTGCCAGCTTGGTAGTTGATGGCAGTAATGCTGTGTCAGTGATTGCTTGGAGAAAAACACACCCATATAACAAAAAAAACACCCCCATCATCTCCAGCAGCATCAAAAAGCAAAGAGTTTCTTAAAAGTACACTCAAGCATTGAAATCTGGCTGTCTTCTGTTTCCACAATGCTTCTCAGTGCTCAATAGGGAATGATGACATCTGCAATTTGTTTTATTACTTCTTGTGATCATTTATTCATTGCAAGATCTGGGCTTGATCATCTCCAAATTATTGTATTAGCAGTGTTCATAGGATCAGACCATTTTATCTGATACCGTAGATCTCATAATCATCAACTCAAACCTTCTGAAGACTTCCCGGTGTTGTTTTGGCACTCTGTCAAAATACCTCCTGCTGTCATCCTTCTTAGGAGACTTGACTCTAAGTAAGATTATTGCTGGTCAAGAGCCTGCAGTGCTACAAATTAAGTCATTAATTGTAAAGTAAGTTCAAATCCTATGATTTGGCAAAGATGATTTTGGATAAATAGGTTCAGTGGAGTTTTGTAATCTCCTTTTAGGAACATATTCTTCATGGGTCATATTGTGAAGTAGAAAGTGCTTCATTGTTGGTACACTGATTTTAAAAATATATTTCTAGGTGTATTGTAGATAAGGCTGCTGCAGCTTTTCTGAACTGACTCCAGAGAACCTCATAAAACCCCAGGTGCAGTGTCTGATGCCATATTCATCCTCAAAATGGACATCGACTTTTCAGATTTCTACACTTGGAAACTGTAACTATATCTTTTAATCTGAGATGAATATATATTAATTTTCTAATAAATTTTCACATATGATATGCATATATGTAGGTTTCTGCAAATAGCAGATATAGAGTCTAAGAACATCTTCAAGACTATCTGTGTCTGAATCCTTTTAATTGTCGGGTCTCTTAGGCACAGCAGAAGACAGAACTGAGCTCATAAATTCCATTTTTTATGTATTTATCTACTGATTCATTTAGAGGCTCCCTGTCGAAAACATCAGTCACCTCAGGACACAGCATCAACAGACAATTAATGTTACATGTAATGCCAAGTACTCATTAGTGAAAAATAAACAGATGCAAGTGCAGTGATGCAAACACACTATTGTTTCCTCAGATAGTTTAGGCTCAACATAAAAGGTAAAGCTAAAAATGCTGTTGTATGACTACATTTCATTTGATCTTCTTGGCCTACGTGTAAGGTCCACAGTAGACCTTAACTTACAAAATATTTACCTCTGATCCTTACATGATTAAATGAGAGAATATGCAAGAATTGTGAATATATTATGTGAAGCATATGTATAACTCCACTGCAACTAGAGATTTCTACATCCTCAGTTCTGCAGATATCTTACTTATAGTTTCGGTGATGTGACTGAGCAAAGACCAAGTACAGTACTTTTCTTCTCTGATAAAAAAAAAGACCGAACAGATAATTCGTACATCCCAACTGTGTTTCCTTTTCCTTTGTCAGAGCCAGACCCATATTATTCAGGAAGAGGGACTATGCTCTGCGACTAAGACAGTCACACTGCAGCAACATCTGATAGACATCTATCATTACATAAAGTAACAATAAAGCACTATAAATTTGTAATCCAGCAACCAAATGATTGGAAAAAAAAGATAATAAAAATTCACCTACAACAGAAAAGAACAAAGTAATTTACATTCACTTTCTCACATCAAGAGTTTATACAGCTCACGTAGCAAGATTCTTTAGCCAGCCCCCCTTGAGACTTTCAGCTGTTTTCACAGGTGTGGAGTAAAACACACATTATAGATAGTATGCAAATAAAACAAGGCCAAGAGAATAATCTATCAGTTGATCAGTGGGTTGTTCCAGTATACAATTGATAAAAAGCAGGACAAAACAGATTATAAAAGCAGCATAGAAGAACTGAAAACCTGCTTTTTTCTTTAAAAAAATGTGGGCGTTCTTGGTCCTCATAGGTGCTGCAGCCGTTTCTGCTCACCTGCAGGACCATGCCTTTCATGGGTAAGAACAAGCATGAGGTTTCATATTTGCACAATTTCTTCTGCATGAGCAAAAGCCTTTGAATTGACTTACCTGTTTCAAATCCAATCTTTTTCTTCCCTTTCAGGCATCGGGTGTTTCGTGTGATTCCGCAGAATGATGAGCAGGTGAAAATCATCAAATCCCTTGCCAGCAACATACAGGTAAAGAACCTGGGGAAGGGGCTATATTGCATTTTAAAGGAACATTTCTCCTTTTGTTCAACTAACATATATCTTAAAAAACAAAACAAAACAAAACAACCCACAGAAAAACCCCATGCTACTGAATTAAAGACCTAATCTTGATTCCATTCAAGTCAGCTGCAGTGTTTCTTCAGAAAGAACAGGACCAGGTGATAAAGCTAGAGCTGTACAAATACATTCCAGTACCTTCCTAGAAAGTCAGGTTAACCCAGTCTGAATATCAAAGTGCCAACCAGAATTTATTAACAGAATAAGTTAATCTGAAATGCTGTATTCAGTATGGGGTGCTTTCAAAAATGTATTAGACAAAACATGGAAGTTCCAACTACCAGAACTCTTACCATTATCAGCAAAACATTTTGCTCCTGTAAATAATCCATAATTCTATACTCCCAACAAACTGAACTTTTCTTTGGCCCTTAGCCTCTCATGTCATCTTTTCTTCTCTGACTTTCCTTTAAAGCTTCCTTTCTCTCCAGCCAAGCTGCGTGTTTCTTACTGACCTTGATGTAGATATATGGTGACACAGTGACATGAGAAAAAACAATAAAGACAGCAAATGTGTTTTCAATATTTCTCTTCAGCTTTGATGTTGCAAAATAGCTGTTGGTGAAAAAGACACCATTATCTGTAGGATGAAAGGATGGTACTTTTAATGAAGTACAGATGTGGAGAACTATAATGAACAGGCTAGGATAGCATGCTGAAACAGTACCCTGTAGAAGAATATGCTGTTGCTACGGTGCTGCCAATATTAAAAAAAATAATATACTATGCTTGCTTTTAAGTGTGCACTGTAAAGGGATTGTTTGTTAGCTTTCTCTTTTAAGCAAAGACCCCTGAACTACCATTGTTATACAACACAATCAGTCAGGACTGACGTAGTAGTATACGTATCCCGGCATAGTCATCTCAGTTGAAGGCACATAATTGTGGAATATGCCCACCAGCCCTGATTTCTTTTACGCTCACAAGATGAAAGGTTGAAAAGGCATTAGACTGGCAAACCAGCTTTTCTTTATTGGCCTTTAACAGGGCGCTAAGTCCAGGGGTCTGGAAGCCTACCGCAACAAAAAGACAAGAAATACTAATAGCACTGTTATTTGTCCACCCTGAACCAAACATCTTCTGAAGGTGCAGGTTCCACATACTGACTTTGGTGAACTGAGTCTTAAAAGCACTCATACAGACAACAGTCTTTCCCAGCTGATTTATGTAAAGTATTCATGTAGCATCCCTCTGCTGCCAAGGCAGGAGCCCATGTCTGTCTAACGCTTACAGGCAAAAACCTCCAGTGAAGAGTGTACAAAGAATGAAGTTGTAAAGATAGTTATATGTGCTCAGATGGTGTGAATACTTGGCATTTGTGAGACTATCACTGCCATCTCCCAAATTCTGCCATATGAATTACAGAGCCTAATAAAATCATGTTAATCAGTTTTCAGTTAAAATTTAGGCCAGTACTTCTCGCAAGCAAGGTCAGATCAGTGGAATAGGATAGGAGTGAAATTCAGTATATTAATCACAATCAACATCATCGTCACACATACACCCACCTAAAAATCACAGCCATATGTATTTGTTTATGTATTCACCTGGCCTTCCTTCAGGTCGACTTTTGGCAGCCAGACACCGTTACTCTGGTAAGGCCAAAAATGCAAGTTGATTTCCGAGTTGAAGCTGACAAGACTCTTGAGGTTGAAGATCTTTTGAAGAAAAGTGGACTGGAGTATAGGTAAGTTTGTTCTCACTACTGTATTTTGAATAGAAGGAGATTAAATACCGGGGAAAATGTGTTTGATCTTTTCACATTGGTCAACTGATCTGCCTGTCACAAACTCATCCCTGCTGTGGATGCCTCTGCTGGGCTCAGCTTTCCTGTGGCAGTCCAAATGGACTGTAGCCACTCTGTGTTACAGGGGTGAGGTGAAATGTTGGTAGAGGTAAGAGACAGGAAGCAAAGACTTACTAACAGGACTTTCTCTGAGGTGAAAGCTCACTGCAGTACACAAGAGCGGAGTGCGGAGGGGACAAGAAAGATTTCCCACTAAAGACAAAATGCAGCAAAGATCTAGAAAGTGTCAGACAGTACACCAGACGGGTTTGCATGGTTATGTCAGGGAACTGAAGCCAGAAAATGGTGAGCCCTAAGGGCCACCATGAGGGACTCCCCAGTGAGTTCTCTAAGCTGCAGAACAGTAGCAAAAATTATATAAAAAAAAAAAAATTGGGCAAAAACCCGCAACTGGTGACAAAGAGAAGACAGTTGCCAGGTGAAGCGCCAAGGGAGTGGGGAGAACAGATTCCCAGGACCGCCCTGGGTTTACTCAAGTCGCACAGCAGATGCACGGCAAGGATTTCTCCAAAGACAGAGCTCTTAACTGGCTTAAATATTTTGTAAGTGTATTACTCAGAAGTAAAAAAGCCCTGGGTTTCCATGACTGAATATAACTGCAGCATAGGCGGAAGGAATAGACCACACTGCCACATTACGCATCCCTGAGAACAGCAGCATTGTAGTGAGTAGTGCTAATGGGAGGGTAAGGAGGAAAGAGCAGGACCAGGCAACTGCTTATACTTCATATCTTCCAGTTACTATGCAAGCATTAATCAGGAATGAGAAGTTGACTTTGGGCTGGAGTGGAATAGGGCTGTCTGTCTTCATTGCTCCTTTAGCTCCACCTGGGATTTGCAAATTGGCTCAGCCCAGCTTGGTTATCAGGTTTCTTCAATGTGTTGTGGATATTCTGTCAACATCACGTACTCAAACACTGGAAGTCAGTGTTAATTGATCAAATTCTCACAACATTTGGCTGAGTGCAGAATTTTTGTCTCTCAGCCCCATTGCTGCTGCCACCAGACCAAACTCCTGCACTGGACACCACACAGTTCTGATCAACTTTTATGATTTGTTGAGTTCAAGATAATCCATCCCTAATCGTATGGCCTCATGTTAACCATATCCAATTTGGATGCCGCTGGGGGAATAGAATCTAAAGACATTCTAGAAGAAACCATTTTCAATAATGCCCCAGCCCACATACAGCACAGGAATCCCAATTCAGTGGAATTTCCTCTTCAGCAAAGCAGGAGTTACTCTACGTGTGTTAGTTTTTCCTACAATATTCATCCTCCCTCAGGTCTTTTGATTTCAACAAAGGCCATAATGTCTGGAAAGTGTCCCTGACAAACTTGAGTGGAGTGTCCTTGTGACAACCCCAGCTGTTACAGTTCTTTTGAAGTGCAGCTGCAAGTGCCGTGACATCATGTCAATGTAGTTATTTGCAGTGTTTGTTCTGAAGGCTGGTGGTGCCTCACAAACTGGCCTCCTGCTCTTCTACCCAAATCACAGATGATCAAGGACATATCCTGGACGAGTAAGATTTTTACGAATGTTAAGACAAGCACTAGATAAACAAGGCGACTTTATTTTTTGATAGCCACAGTTGAAATATAAGCAAAAGGTCCTCAGGAACATGCTCAATGATGAGCTGTGCCTGTGTGGCAGCCCCAGGGAAAGATGAACAGGAAAGATCCAGCCAACCCAGACAGAATGCTGGGGTTTTCTTGCCATTGCATGTTGCACTTTAATAGCCCACCTCACATGTAGCTTGGAGGATGGATAATGCCACCTGCAACAGAGCTGTCAAACCTCACCCACATTTTGGAAGCTTGGTTTGACAAATAATTTCATCAGGCAGACATCTCTGGATTGCTGCACGGGAGTGTTACGTTGCTGCAGTCTAACTGTCCTCCAGTGCCTTAAGTTCAAGAGAACCCTTTTCCTATTGAGGCAGAGGCAATCTGGCAGCAGGAGGTCAGCCCAGAGCTCATTTTCTACACATACTCTGTCTCAGCATTGCCATTCTTCTCAAGCAAACTGTTGCCACCTTGGAGGTTTGTTAGTGTGGGAGTAAGTAGGCAGGTTCTAATTAGGAGGAAGCTATTGCTCCTTGATCACTCTGGCAGCAAGACTGAGGAAGGGAGGAAGGAAGGAAGCTGAAACTGGAACCTAATAAATGTTATTTTCAAATTCATAAAGCAACCCCCCCACATTTCCCTTCACAATCCACGTGGCCTGAATTCCCTGAAGATCCCGAGATGCCTACCTGCTTTCCTGCTAGCAAACTATGTTTCTTTTTACACTTTTCATGGTGCCTTGTTGCAGAGTTCTGATTGGCAACCTGCAGGCTGCACTGGATGCCCAGTTTGACAGCAAAGTTCGCACAGATGGACACAGCTATGAAAAGTACAACAACTGGGAAACGGTAAAGTCTAGAAATTTGCCACATTCTCAGCTCAGCACCTTAGCTTCTGTTCTCAAAATGGCTTCTGACATGCTTCCAGCCTTCTTCCCTTTTCCTCTTCTGTTCCATCCACTAATATGATAACTCTCCAAACTCTCCTTCCTCTTCTCCTTTATTGATCATTGCTGAGTTAATCTGTATAACCCATTCCGCTTTCTTCTGCTTCTGCTCCCAGTGCTGCAGAGAAACTCTGACAGAAATCCAATGGCCAGGCTGACACGCTTCGCTACTGGTTTGCTCTTTCCTTTTCACTCCTTCTCCCATCTCCTCCGCTAAAAACTTCCTTCTATTCTGTGCCCCAGCTCTAGCTCTTCATCTTCCACCATAAGCTCTCCCCTTCTCCCTCCTTTTTTCACAGCCATAATAATTTTTCCTGACAGACAGTCTTGACTATGTCACCGTTCTCTGCAGTGGCTCCTTATCGTCCATTGCATCACACTTCCTGTACTTAAAAGTATGACAATTTCCCTTTCATGTCTTTCCTTGCAGAAATCTTTCTTTTTTTGTGCTGATCACTGCCCACTAAGTACCTGTTAAATTTTCAAGCAAGAAAATTTGTATTTCCTCTCCAGATGGTTCTATAAGCACATATACAGAACTAATCAATTTTATGCCACCAGAACTTTCCTAAGCAAAAAAAAAGTCTCCTTTTACAAGACTATTTAAGAATAAGCACAAAAGCTCCACTGACTTTTGTGCAAAACCCCACTAATATCCACAGTGCCAACCACTATTTCTAGTATGTCCTTGCCAGTTTGTCTAGATCTGTCTCTTGTCTTTTTCTTAGTTCATAGTTCTTTGGGCATGAAATGCTTTATTGAGTGGATGTGACGAGTTTTTTGTGAGCTTCTGAAGGCAACTGTAACAAAGGGAATCTGCTCCAATATTAAAGTGATAAGGGCTGCTTTTACTTCCCTTAAATGATTAATTGACAGAGATTTTCTTTCTTTTGTGTCTGGCATTGGTGGGCTTTCCTCCAAGTCCCCGTCCAGCACTGCTGTCTGTAATGCAAGAATGATTACAAATAAAAGAACCATGAAACTGAAAAACATTAGATCTAGAAAATTTACGGCATTCAACCTACTTAGCTTAACAAGAAAAGCAGTTTTCTTTTAAGAGAGTTTAAGGGTTGATGAGGTCGTAACTAGATAGGGTTAGCGTTCAAAGGGTTTTGTAATCCACCAGCCTTACTCCAATGATGAGTTTAGATAAATTCATACCAGAAAATCTTAATTTAGCCATATAGCTCTAGTAGAAGTAGGAATTAATTCTTGGAAATCTACAAACTGTATTAAATATTAGGTCATGTTAGATGCTCAGAAGGCCCCTTCTGGTTTGAAGTCTGTGAATTAATTACTCTGGACCTGAGGACAGAGACATCAGTAAATGTAACCTCCTTATTAAACAGATAGCTGCTTGGACTGCTGATATTGCTGCTCAGAACCCAGACCTTGTCTCTCGCAGTGTAATTGGGGAAACGTATGAAGGACGGCCAATGTACCTTCTCAAAGTGAGTGCTTTGATTTCTTTGTGCCAGACTCTTTTGCTCTATTAACCTCCACCAGATTATGATGTCTATTAAAACACCAATGATGCTAAGACAGAAATATACATTTTGTGGAAAATCTAATACATTTTGTTCACTCCTACTAAGAATTTTTTCACCTTCTACAGTTTATTTTTTTTTTAAAGGGGCATAATGAGTTATTAGAAGTACAGACATATAAATTTAACCACACTCCTGAGAGCTATTCGAATGATCATCTACCTTTATGTTCTCTCCATCTGCTGTTTGTAAACCCATTTACTCTAAAAGGACTGTAAGTGTCAGCCTCTCTATCAATAGGCAACAAATTTGTTTGCATCTTCATCATATATAGTTTCTTAGCAAAAGTCTTATAAAAAAAAAGATATGATGACTTAAATAAAGGTGAAAGAATAAAGATTACTTGCCCAAAATTGCATAAGCATTAAAAATAATACATCGTTCAAGCAAACAAGATCAACTCTTAGAGATACTACAGGAAATAAATCAACAGCGCAGAATAATCAAATAATTGGGGGGAGGGAAGGTTATCTACATTAATAAAAATTAAATTATTGAGCCTATTGTTCTAGCTTGAATATCATGATCAGCTACAGCTGACACCATTCCACAGATTTCCATTTAATCAAGGAATGCTGTACTTGTATACAGTTTGACTTTTTAGGTCAGCAAGCTGACTGACTTGTTCTGCATACAAATTGTTTTGTTCAAGACCTGAGTTTTTTGTCGTGGTGTGTTTTTTTTTTCCCTAGATTGGAAAAAGTGGTGCAAATAAGAAGGCCATCTTTATGGATTGTGGTTTCCATGCAAGAGAATGGATCTCCCCTGCTTTCTGCCAGTGGTTTGTGAAAGAAGTCAGTATGCTTAATGATGAAAAAATATTTTACAAAATGCAACTACATATAAGAAAATCTTAAGTGAGCAGCAAGAGCTAGGGCCACTGCAGATTGCCTTTTTACCTCTAAAAACCTGTCTGCACATCCCTTCTCTCACCTCAGATGGCTAGAGTGTAACTGCTTAAACCAGACCTTAATGGTTGGACCTGTAATCTTTCAGCAGCTTAAGTCTACCTAAAAGCATGTGTAAGAGGTACTGACAACCAGAAGGGTTACTTACAGAGTCTATAAATTTCCTTTTGCACCTGCAGTTAAAGAAAGGTGAGAGACAAGCAAACAGGTCTAGTAACAGCATAAATACAGTCATGTTCTTTACATAGTCACAAGGAGTAGGGAACAAGGGAATTCAAGGGCACCTCAGAGCAGCCGGAACAGCCCCTGAGGCTGTATTCCCTGCAACCAGCTTTTCTCAGTAAGGCAACAGAGAAGGTGGAACCCTGCCCTCGGCTAAGCACAGAGTGCGCTGAGGAAATGTACCCAAGAGAAGAGGAAGACTGTAGACGAAGCTCCCTAAACTCCACCCAAGAGGAGGGAAATGCATTTACATCCCTTTGAGCTGCCACTTCAGGTTGTACAGCATGGTTTCTAAAACATGAAACCATATTCAGGCAAAAGCTGCACAGGTGAAATTAGCTTCACTTCAGGCTGGGATACTTTAGACCTTGAATTAAACAATTTTGTCTCCTTTGCTTTTTCCTTCTGAGCATTAACCCCGGCCTGGCCAGAGCCAGGACACCCACCTCCAATACAAAGCAGCAGGGAGTTATAAATGCTGCACAGCCTTCTCTACAGAGAGGAGGTCTATTGTCCCTTGGGGGGGGGGGGGGGGAGATCAATAAATTTAGCAGAACAACTCACTGATTGAATCTCAAATTTTGTAAGAATTCCTACTTGAACATTTAAAAAAAAAAAAACCCCAAACCAAAACCAAACCACAAACCAAACAACAAAACAAACCCAGAAGCAGCAGCTGGGATTTAAAACCCAAGTAAAGGATAGCCAAAGTACGTGAGTGAGCCACGCTGGCAGAAACATTGGTGGCAAGTATAATCTCAGTCTTATCAGACAGCCATGTGGTTTTGTGTAGGGAGCAGTGGAAATTGAAAGTGACATCTCAGTGGAGTCAATGGGAATGTGATTTCATTATCTCCTCATAAGGCTGCAGATGATATGTGCTGCCATTTGTCTCTCAGCAATTCACGTCACTACAGCTGTCATTTTCACTGTCTGGTCACTTAATGCATGGGTGTACCTGACACCAGCAGTGGCTCTGCTCAGTGGATCCAAGCGTGGACAGGCTGAAGCGCTTTAAAAGCGCAGTCCTCCAAGCAACAAAAAAAGCACATTAAAAAACAACAAAACAGGAAAAAGTAAGTTGTACTGATCTGAAACTGCTTTTCTAGATTCTGCATCCGACCTTCCCACTTGCTAGTTACAGGACAATAGATGCCTTTCTGCATTGCATTGCTCCCTGCGTGGTCCTTTGCGTCTGTGTAAAGGAAACATGGGTGCAACATAATTCGTAGAGCAAATTTCCATGATCATTGCATGCTCCCTCAACACCAATATAAATCTATGAACAAGCATACAAAGTGCCAGGCTATGAACAATCAGGATATACATGTTTATGGGAGAAGCTCTTATGTTTGTTACTCAATCTATGTGCCTGGAAAGGTGCAGGAGAAAATCTGCCTCCCTGTGAATAGTGCATCCACAGCATTATGACTGGAAATGTGTATGGAAGTTCTTTGGAAGTCTCTATAATTTTGGTTATTGATGAAATTTATCTGCACAACAGATATAAAAAATGGGAATAATGATTTTTTCTTCTCACATAAATTAAACTTTTAAGGTGACAGCATGTAGTGAGAATATATGGACAGGAACTTTGGTCTGTCTTTAAGCAAGAAGCTAGTAAATGGAAATCTCTTTCCAATGATTTATTATCCTGTTCAAAATCAACACTTCTTTACCATATAATTTTTCTACCAGAATGAGATGGCTTTCTAACAGCAGCATGGTTTAAGTCAGTATAAATCCTCTAAGTATACGTAAAGTCACAGAGCTGCCATCTCATATGGTGGAGTCACCTGGATGACTTTGTCCACCACATTCATTAATTCCTGATCCAGAGCCAGGCCTTTAATTAGCTGCAGGAGAAAGAGCTCTATGAAGGCATCATCAGCTTTTTCTACTTTTCTCCAACTAGGCTGTTGAGACCTATGGAAAAGATACTGTCACGACCACGCTTCTCAACAGCCTGGACTTCTATGTTTTGCCTGTTCTTAATATTGATGGTTACGTTTACACTTGGACGAATGTAAGTACATTCTTCTTTCTCAAGAAGAGCACTGCTGGAAAAGCCAACTTTTAGCACTTTCTCTTAGTTTTGATCTATGCTTCATCATTCTATTTCAGGACCGCATGTGGAGAAAGACACGCTCTAAAAATACTGGTAGCTTTTGCATTGGTGCAGATCCCAACAGGAATTTTGATGCTGGCTGGTGCAGTAAGTGTCTCCTAACAATAGCTGCAAGCAATCGCACAGAGACACAATAGCCAAGATCCTGAGTTAAGGATTTTACCTACCTGATGGCTGGTCCAGCTCAAGCTTGAGTGAACCACCAGTATAGCACTGTGGAGTAGCTTGTGTTCAATTTTGGGAGAAGTTTTGGGCAAAAAACAGGCTTAGGTTATTAGTGTCAGCAGTGGCTGACTTCTACGAACATATATACACAAACACACGTGTGCATATATACATTTACACAGATGTATACATATATATACAGACACAGCCTTCTACAAGTTCAGAGCAGAAACCAAAAGAATTCTGTTTTGGTTGGGTTCCCTCAGTGGAGAGGGGTCTCTTCTCAGTGGTTTCCACTTGGCTGTTTCCTGGAAGCATCCTAGAAATGGGAGAGATATGCAAGGAGAGGACTGTTACGTACTGAAGTCAATATCCCAAATCACTTACATAATACAGGGCTTTACATCACCACTCATGTTCTTCCAACTACGCACACTGTACAGGGCATATTTATTTAATGCTATGTCATGTTGCCCAGTGTCTTACCTCTGCAGTGTAATACTCTCTCCTCTGCTATGGCATGTGCGTCAGTAGGATTCCCAAGGCTTATCTACAGAAGCGGTGTAACATGACTCTCCTAACAATTTTTTTCAGTAAATACTGACTAAATTCACCTTTCTTCCCAGCTCTTGGGGCCTCAAAATACCCCTGTGATTCCACTTACTGTGGCAGTGCACCTGAGTCTGAGAAGGAGACCAAGGCTTTGGCTGATTTTATTCGTGAACATCTTTCTACAATCAAGGCATACTTGACGATTCACTCCTATTCCCAGCTGCTACTGTTTCCTTATTCGTATGCTTACAAATTACCACCGAATTACGAGGAACTGGTAAGTCTCTGACATTTTGACATAATGAAAAGAATAAGTAAAAATCATCACTTGCTATTTAGGTCCATTTAACTTCAAGCAGTTTCTTTAACATCTGGAAAGAATCTGTACTGCCAGTTTTTGAAAATATTTCAGTCTTTCATAGCAAGAACAAGGGAAACCATGATGGTTTCAAGATAGTTCAAAGACAGGATAAACTCAAGAGCCTTATTTAATTTCCACATACACAATGCATTTGCCAAAAGGTCAGGTTTGTCTCCCAGTCGTGCTATACAGAAATCCGCTATGCTGTGCAGCACCGCTTCGTCCTCAGTCAAGAGGTTGCTGTGTATGTAGCTTTAATACAGTACACAGAAATATTACGCCCCGTAAGTCAAACTAACAGCTTGATAGATGATAACTATGCAATCACTGAACTGGTAGCAGCAGACAGGGATCTCTGTCTACAACTTCCTACCAACGTGTAGTTCTCACTGAAGTAAAATGTTGAAACTCCTATTGATACAGGACAACGAGGCAGTTTTTGTCAAAAGTGTAATTAAAACCAGTCAGGTACAAAAGAGGTTAAAAGTTTCAGTTCTGAGGCCTTTCTAAGGAGGCTGGGATTCGAACGCACCTTTTATATGGAAGAGGAGAGGATGAATGTGGTGTTTTAAAGGACACCACCACTATCATTCATCCTAGAGAAAGGCCGTACCCTAACTCCATTTAAGTAAGATAACAACCGGGTTTTTTCATCCTTAAAAACAGAGAGAGGGGTTAAAACTATTAAATGTGTATAAAAGTTGTAAACATTTTATAAGGCAAAAAAATCAACAATCATGAATAACAAAATTACTTCATTTCTCTGGCCTATTAGCAATTAGAAGCTGTTGGCAGGAAAACAACATAGAAAAACATAACAAACACATCTTGATTCCCCCTCTTTTCCTGGATTCTGTCAAAAGTCCAAGGCAACAACACTGTGTGTTGCTCTGCTGTGAAGGTTTGACAGATTTATGAGTGCTCCCAAATAGATGTCATGATGCTGAAGCACAAATATAAACTGGGTCCAACAGTGAAGTTTCTTGTTACGGGTTTGGTTTTTTTACAGCTTAAAAGAGAGGATGAAATTTAGATGAAGATTTTGTTTTCTTAATTTGTATCCCAGAAGTTTTTAAACTGTAATTATTCCAGGAAACTGTAGTAATTTCTTGCCTTCAGTTTTTACAAAAGCTTCACATTTCACACATTGCAGTTCAGTCTAAAGTAATAAACCAACACAAAACCCCTGAAGCTGCTTTGTTGTCAAGATCACAAAGTTCCCATGTGTTAAAAACTTGCATGACGTTCTGCCCAATTTTTGTAATCAAGTACAAATGTGATGAAACATAACTAAAGTACGGCCTGTTTCTCACAGTATTAAATGGAAAAGGTTTACATTTACAGCTCGTTATTAAAACAATCCTTAACAGTAAGAAAGAACCTATGTGCTTTTCTAGGGTTTTTAATTGTTTTATTAAATTAAACATTTATATTAACAATATTCTATTCTAATGCAGAGTAAAATTTAATGAATCACCCATACTAAGGTTCTACAATTTTTATCAATAAAAACTCTCCTTTCGTGCCACAGATGACAGTTCTGCCATTACCATTCAGCATAAAAAATATATAGCTCGGGAACACAGGCTACATATTTCTCTTCAACCATTCGATTTCACTGTATAAGTTAGTCTTTGCAACATCACTTTATCCTATATTTTAAATCGGGCGCACTGATCCCAGAGGGAGTTCCATTATTTTCCACTACAAAGCAATCACAAATCTCACTGCCGTGACAAGGTGACCTCACAAATGTTTTTTCACATCTTAATTAAGGGAAAATATTTCCTCTGTTGGTGATCCCAACAAAAAGACAGCAGGATCCCGGAGGTGTTCAACTTGTGCAGTATCTGATTTTAACAAGGGAAGACTTCTTGCCAAAAGTCCTTCTTTTGGAGAATGAGATCAGAGTATCACCCAGTCAGCATTACCTCTAGTTGGGATAATTAAACAGAAAGAGCCTAATTCACTCCAGTGTCAGTGAACTAAATAGAAAAACTGATTTCAACAGGCTCAGGGTCAGGTTCGAAGGTGCAGCTTTTCAGGTTACTTCAAATAACTAAAACCCATTCATTTAAGCTGTGGCTAAAGAAAATTTAAAATTTTGGTTCAATGATTGTACTTGCCTGAAACAAGACAGTGACTGAAAGAGGTAGTATTTTGTATGCCAGTTGTGTTTCAAGTCTAAAAGTTCTGTCTAGATTTAGAATTTAGAAAAATGCTGAAGAATGAGAATCTTGACTTTTAATAGAAATTGTTTGGGCAAATAAAAGGATCATAAATCATTTTGCAAATGAAGAAGCAAAATTTATAGTGCCATTATCTTATCTTAGATGTTATTTTTACTCTGACAGATCTAATAAATTAAAGGAAACACAGTTGCAATTTCTTATCTCTTTCAGTGAGCAACTGGACATGTTCTTAAACAGAACCTCACATGTCTGCTTATCATTAACAACATTTTGTTCCATTGTAGTTAATTAAAGGTAGCATAATACCATGGGTCTTATGCTGCATTCAGGTATCTGAGATATAGAAGGGCACAAAAATTGCATAATTGGAGACTGAAGGCACTAAGTCTGCAGAAGAGAAAGATCTAGAGAACACTTGTACCTTCCTTTCCTGGAAGTGTACTGAACAGCGTGTCCTTGGGGGCTCAAAAGACCTTTTCTGTTCACAGCCTCAAGAAACCACCAGAAGGTGTAAAACTGTTCTGGTTTTGGTTTCTCAGGTAAAACAGGGCACTCTGAGGATCCCAGACATACTTGATGCTCCACTGCATTGCTACAGCAAATCAGAACAACCTCAAAGTTACTGTAGCTTACTTTGAGTCCGGGATTAGAACTATCCCTCAACCACCCCTGGTCCTGGGGTGTAAAACATGACAAAAGTCACGTATGTCCCTTCCCACAGCTTCCCACTCTTCTCCTTAGATGCAAGAGGATCTCAACCCCACGGCACCCAAGGATTTTCCCAAAACTTCTCTTCCTTTATTCAGGGTTGTTGTTTTGTTCTTCCCCTGCCCCCAGGGTGTTGCACAAAACTTTCACTGTAATCCAAACAATACTTGAACAACAAAAATAAAAACACCCAAGACAAGAAAATCTAGGTCAGGAATTTCTCAGAAGTTACACTATATTCTTGTGATGACATCCTGAAAGAAATATGTACTCCTTTTGGTGAATCACGTTTTGCCTGCTTCATAATCCTCTCCTGACTCATTCTTTACAATACCCCGGGGTGTTCCCCTGCACACAGAATACACGCTTGAATCCATCTCCTACAGAGAAGAGAAGCATTAGCTTTTCCCAGTTAAAAAATGTGTTTGGCAAGACCAGTATCTCTCCATACTCCAAAAAGATTCTTTTAATCTTTATTTTACTATTCATATTTTTGTTCTCTTGCGATAAAGAACTCTGTATTTAATCGCATTTTTCATAAACAGTTCAGCCTATATTTTTTAATCAGTTCATATTTTGGCCTTAGCTTCCTATTAGGTCACCCCATGCTTTCCTCATTTTCAGCTGACAAATCTAGCTTTATAAATTCTTGTTTGTATTTGAATTGGCTCTGAACTATGATTCGATAGAGCAGTGGAATGTGCATCGTGCCCTTCCTTCCTTTCCAGGTTCAGTTCCATCTCTCAGTTAAACAACAAACTCAGCGTCAAATACATGTCTGCAGCCAGCTCATACTCATTGTCAGATTCCAGTTTGGCAGGCTGCAGAATATTATATTAATTTACAATCCAAGATAATTTTCTAGACACGGGATTTCAGTTTGCATTACTTGAAGGCGTACTGGCCACATTGGTTATCATTTAAGCTCACCGAAATTCACCTTCCATACTGGGTTTGTCTAGCATTTCATTTCCTCTTTAGCGCTTAAAATAGGATATAGTAGAAAGCGGAGCTATGCCCATAGTCTGTGCAGCCTGCAAGAGTGAATTTCAAATATATTGCATGACTTGTATCAGTCTCTTTATTTAACGTGATGTCTGAGAGCACAGTCTTTTGTCTCCAGATTTTATTCCTGAAGGTTTTTAAGATATATGAAGACAAGAATTTTTGAACAGCAAAAAACCTATCATCTAAGAGGCTCAGACATTGTTGTTGTATCTGTGCTGTTGCAAATTCCCGTGATTGTACTACTTGTTACAAGTAAATATTGGTAAAGTCAGCTGGGAAGCACAACAAACAGGAAACTGGGCAGAAAAGCAGTATTTGGAATTGGCTTCACAGCTCCTCTACCAAGTTTGCCACAGCAGATGTCCCACAACAGAACTGCTCTGTACTCGGTCTCACAATTGGGAAAAGCATGTTTTTCACAGCAGCATCTTCCAGATGAATCTCGTGTGAATCTGGCTCAAAGAGAAGGGTCTCCAACAGGTGTAGGGCACGTTCACCTTAACCCAGCCACACTGGAAACCCTCTCACTGGAGATCGGTTTCTTAAACACTCTGTGATACTGCCACAGAGAAACAGGCTTGCAGAGAAAAAAAGAACCATCATACTAACGTCCTCCACTTGGCTGGATTCCCTGGACTCTCGGGGGACATTCTTAACTATAAGCAACAAAACAATAGTGAACTAAATTACACAGCAGTCACAGACTCTTTTGAGGGGAGTCTGTTTTTATTGGCAAAACAAGAACCCTCGGAAGTTTGGCTTCACTTGGCTAAAGCTAACTGTGCGAATGCCCCGTTTTCAGACTTTCATTAGAGAGAAACCAGAGGGTCACTTAAGTAGCACGTGAGACCAAGGTGAAGTGAAAATACAGTTTTCAGCCTAGGGCTAATCAGTTTGCAGTCCAGGGAGGGAAGACAGCAAGAGGTCCGGTCAATCAGTGGAAAGGCTCCTCCAGATCACTGTCAGACTGTGATGGCAAAGGGAGTTGTCCACATGCAGCAGCTGCATAATCAACGTCCCTCAAGGGTTTCTAAACAGCGGCAATTGCTGGCAAATCTAGCCTGATGATACAAGAGTAAAATGAGGGAGATGCTCCCCAAAAAATTACCTATTAGCACACAGAAGATGCTTAGCCAGATAATTTATCTTGTTAGTTCAAAACCCCAGATGCGATGAGAAAGAGAGGCCAGTAACATATCTTTCATTAAAAGCTAATAACTGAAAAAAATAGGTTTAAAGGTTGTGAATTATGTAAGATAATGGCAACTGAGAACAAAACTCTGCCCACTGGCCCGTGCACTCTGTACACAAGATCAAGCAAAATATTAGTAATTGCTGTGTAAACACAGATGGGCGATCAGCGCAGGGAATACCGCCTTCTGCTGAAATGACCAGCTCTGCAAGTTCAGCTGCAGTCAGAAGCTGAAAAGCCATTTCTGCTCCCAGTTACAAGGTATTAATTTGGAGTTATTTCTAGGACTTCAGGACGCCAGTTGTTTCTCTGCTACTATAACTCTCAGGAAAATTTTCCTTGCAAGACAGGGATTCTTAACACTAGGGGAAAAAAAAAACCAACCCCAAAACCAAATACCAAACGAAGCCCAAACAAACCCCAACAATTCAGTTGAGCCCGTTGTGCAAAGAGATCTAGAAAAAATCACTCAATAGCAAAGAGTATCCGCAAAGGTCAAAAAGATAAGGATGTTTCTCCTTGCAGCTGTATTCCAAATAACATCCAGGGTTGAAAATCCAAACCACTTTTCAAAGGCTAAATATCACTTTCCCTTTTGGCAAATGTCAGGCATTGTTTATATACCTCTGCATAAATCTCCCCATTATTTCCTTTTTACCAATGGCTTTGAGTAATTGTGCTTTTTTTTTTTTAAAGGTGAAAAAAATCCCCATATTTTGCATTTATACTCACAAGTATTTACTTAATTTTTATCATTCCTGCTGTTTCATGTTACATTATTAAGAGGTGACTTTAGTTCCTGTAAAGTTGGATTTTTTTTCCACCTTTAGGTTTTGGATTATAAATCTGTTAGGAAAGCAAATGGTAGAGAGTCATTTAAAGGAAAAAAATCAGATATCAAAACTTCTGATAAAGTTTCATTTCACAATGAAATCATAAATGCTCGGTCACATTTTTCACTTAGAGAGGGTCATTTAAAATACTACCACGATCTCCAACCTGGAGAGCTTGAGGAAGTTGTTTATTGGGATTCCAGGCTCTTAACAGCTGGAAATCTCAACTGCTCTTTCTACAAATCTCTCTTTTTACAACTTCCTGGCCAATAATAAAATAAAAATCCCTCAGGTAAAAAGATTTCCTGACATACTTTTTCTGGTATCTGTTCTGCTGATTTAAAGCCATCATTTGGCAGCTGAGTGAAAAGAATGCCCTGTTCTTCCCAAAGAGCAGCTCTGCTGTTCTGTTGTCCCTGTCATGCAGTGTACAAGAAAGAGAGCAAACACTAGTTACCAGTAAGTCCATACACAGTATCAGACTACCTTTACAAATTTAATTTCAACTTTGAATATATTGGAAAACAGGAAGAATCAGTTTGCATTTAAAAATACATTTACTATTAAGAGAAGACTGAGACTCAATCTCAGCGGCTGATTTAATGTATATAGTATAAGCAAAAGGTGACTGAAGAAAACAAAGTCTGACTAGCAGATGGTAGTCTCCACCCTCTACAATTCCCTCAATGTGTGTTAAAAATTATTATGGATTTTAGAAAAATCAGCTTGTTAAGGGATTTAAAAAACCAAAAATCAAACCAAACAAGCAAAATACCCCCAAAACCGAAGCCAACAGTGGAGAGAGCTCAGCTCCCCCAACTGCTCTGAATCAAAGATGAATGCAAAGTAACAATATTCTCCCTACAGCTGCTTGTGTTTGGACAATAAAGAGGCCAGAAACCAAACCTCATACTCAGGTATACAGCCAGTGTTATAGGTGGAAGGACAAGCTTCAAATCCTTTTTGCTCTGCCTTGTTTAACTGTTCTTAACATACTAAATGACCACAAATTCCTACAGCAAACTCCCGTAATTTTAGGATGTTCAAAGGGAACGGCGAAGCACTTGCTGTTCTGCAATAAAGCCAGTGCTAACGCAAATGAATTTTGATGCTGTTTTGTAGAAGCTGAGAAAGCTCTCTCACTTCACTAAGAGTTTCTAAACACATTGTCCAACATGCCTTTTCAAGTAATTCACAGGAGCACTTGAAGCATAAGGATGAACAGAGAATATTTTACAATATATTTTTCCACTGGGAAGTAAGCCAGAGTACAACCTACAGAGAACGAAGGGGCTTGAGGAAATTCCTGGAATAGCAAGCCATTCAGCTGCAAGCTGTAAAGAAAGATATGGCAACCCATTGCTTATTCTTATACTGAACATCTGCTTTCAAAAATCATTCATATTTATCATGTTAGTAACAGTTTTCGTATTTTATTACCAACATGCTGTATAATGAAGAACTGGAAAAGCCACACGTTCCAAAGGAAAGTCTGTAATTTTCCTTAATGCAAGCATACAAAACTTCATAGCCCTGTCGATGGGCCTGGTCCAACCCCCACCGAAATCAGTGGGAGTTGAACGAGTCCTTCTGTGCACAGGAAATGAATTGAATTAATGCATATGGTTCCAAGGTAATTTATGCCTTTTTCTGGCTGTTAATATTTATAAGACTTTAATCTGCTTCCACTTGTATCAGTGTTCAACTCCACTGACTAAGCAGACTCTGCTCTGAATTTATAGCTGCATGAATAGAAGGAAAAGAAAGGCTATTGTATGTTTGCAATTTACTGCACCGAGTTATTACTATTCTCTAAGATTCTCTTATCTCTAAATAAGATTCCTTATTTAGTTTTAATCTTGTACAAGTTTCTTCTAAGTATAGAAAACCCTGTTACCTATTGTCCCCTTACCTATCCAGACTATACTGGACTATACAGCAGGCTATACGTCAACAGAGCGATACAGAGACCAGACTACATTCCATTAAAGCTTGGAGAGCGAGCTCTTTACTGATAAGTTCTTCTCACAACAACAGGACAAGCTGTGCCTGGTCAGCTACTGACATCTAATCATTCTGAGCGGTGAACAACAGCTTTCAGATAAAAATTTCTCAAGCATGGCTTTTCAGTTTGTTCAATAATGTATTTCCCTAGATTCGCTCAGAAAGCTTCTGAAAATCTGCATTTATCATTCTTTTCTTACAGAATTCCATTGCTCGTGCTGCATCCAACCAGCTGGCTAGTTTGTATAATACGGAATACACATACGGCCCAGGAGCTACAACAATCTGTAAGTACTGGCCTAAATAGACTATATTAAGTGCTACTAAGACTATCAAGTGCAGTTTTCTACTGGGTCTTGTTCCTCTTCCTAAGCTGACCCCTTCTTTCTTCACATGCATATACTCAGAGGTATGTATGGATTCTATCATTTCTAAAATATTGGATGATATATTCCTCAAGGGAGTGTGTGAGACCCCCTGGAAGGTAGAGTGATATGGCAAAGTGCTTAGGAATTCATGTGCATGGCATGAATTCCTAAATCACCCAAAGCTTAGATTTAAACATAAAAATCTCAACCTGAGATTTTCTGTATTTTCAGTGTCTCCAAGTCCAAGTGAAAAGATGATGTGAACCCTAAAGAATGGTTTCAACAACTTTAGCACCACAGATGATTATTTCTATTACTTTGCATTACAACCTGGAAAATGTACTAATTACAATTCCACTCTTCTACCGTTCTTGAACTCAGCTGTCAGGATATGGCCTTTGTGGTGTCAAAAGCTGAGCTGAGGTTGTCAAATCTAGATTTCTAGAACTTTAATATCTCCTAGATTTAAGATCTCTTAGTTTACTTAATATGGAAACTAATCTCTTTTCTCTCCTTCTCTTTCCTTAAATAATTAAAAAAAAAAGCCCCAAACCTTTAAAAAAAACAGTTTCTCCCAATTTTTAAATATTGACAGAGATTTTTCCTTTAAAAATGTTTTGGCCATGCTTAGCAATTCTGGAGGCTCCTCCCTTAGCAAAAGAGATTGTCTTAATTGTACCAAAGTACTGGAAAGGGAGGGTACCTTTTGTCCAGAAGAAAAGATGGAGCTGGTATCCCAGATCTGCAGTTCTTCCACATCTGTAAGAACCTCAAAAAGCCACCCAGTGAGAGGGTATTGCTTCTGACACCAAATCTTTCTAAACAACCCCATGCAAGCATGCCATTCTCCTGTTCCATAGACATTCCTCCCATGGTCTCCCCACAATATTGACAAGGAGGGAGCAGTTTAGCTTGTTTGCATTTGCTTGCACGCATCAGCTCGAACGAAGGTCACAAATGGCTTAAAAATCACCAGCTTTTCCAAGAGCAGAGTCAATCAATCAATTCCTTTTCATCTGTCCTTTCTGTGTTTCTGGCTATGTGACTGGACTCCAAAGTATATCACCTTTCAAGCACAGCCACACTTTTCCAGTTAACCTTTACTTTATATCATTTCTTTGTCAACAGATCCTGCTGCAGGGGGCTCTGACGACTGGGCTTATGATCAAGGCATCAAGTACTCTTTCACTTTTGAGCTCCGAGACACCGGTAGATACGGTTTCGTTCTCCCTGAATCTCAGATAAAGCCAACCTGTGAAGAGACTCTACTTGCTGTTAAATATATTGCAAATTATGTCCTTGAGCACTTGTATTAGAATGGAGTTCTAAAAACTATTAAAGAAGGCTTTATTCAAAGATGCCTTCCTGTTTATTTTTCCCTAACAATAGGGTTTTATTTCTCTTAATGTTCTTAGGCATATCCTTACTCCATCATAGGTCAATAGAACTACAAGTTTGTCAACAGAAATTATATCTTTTATTAAGGCAACTGGTATAGTCAAGGTGGTCTAAAAAGAAAGAGCACAAGAAGCTTAAACAACTTAAGGTAAAGGCTGCCTCAATGACTAAAACTATCTTTACACATAGCAAACGGGCAGTGCATTAGAACTTATACAGCCTGAATGTTAAACAGGATGAAAACAGCTAAGTGATTCATGTAAACGCACTTTCATCCAACCGTTCATTGCCTTAATGGCAACAGTAGCGAGGAAAAGTTTGCATCACATACTTCTAAAAGGATGCTAGCTGTAATACGCTCTTGCGAATTTTCTCAAAACCCACCCTGGATCTGCCCCATCCCTGAAAAATAGTTTGGATCTGAGATCACTGCTAGTCCGATCTGCACTTGGTACTGAAGCTTATAATTATTATTAGTTTTAAAGACCAAGACTTGATACAAATCATGCTATAAACTACTCTGCATTTAAGGCTCTCACACTCACTACAGTAGCATTTCTCAAAACATTCTCTGAGTCCTGGTACTTCCTGGGGCCCCAAGTGTTCCTACTGTCATGAGCGGAAAAATCATAAACAGCCATAAAGACTAAGTCTGGTGATAAATGATTAACTGTTTCTTTCAGGAGAAGCTGTAAAGAATTATCCCCTCCCGATCAATTTTCTGTACAGGTAATGTGGGTCTGATTGGGTCAGAGTGAGTAAGAGTGATAAATAGCCACTCTGGGCAGCTTTCTCACACAGCTGCAGAAAGCGTGTTTGGCATTTATTAATGCTGTTTAGAGCTTAGCTAATATGGGACATGCTCTGCTGAAAGATGGGGAAAAACTTTTCGTCAACACAGAACCCGGCTGATCTCCCTGACGTTGCTGGAAGCTCTGGACAGAGACTTCTGCTGCCCGCTGATGCTCCTGGGATTAGCAGTGCTTCTGGCAGGTCCCTGGCTGGTGCACTCGAAACAGCCCAGCTTTCTTACAGAGAAAATGGTTCTCCCAAGAAAACCACCGAGTTCAGACCTGTCAAAAACTATGTGTTCTCCTTTTATGCCTCTGCGGCATGGAAGGAGACAGAAAGACAAGGTCCAATTTCAAATGACGCTTTCATTCACATGTATAAGAAAAAGAAAGGAACACATCCACTAGTCCACTGCAATTAGCCCGGCAGCACTCAGATTAAGCTAGTCCTCACACACGACTGATCCATCTGTTTCTGATCACCGGTGAAACTGAAACCATGTGTGAAAGTAGCACGTACCAGTAAAAAGACATGTCATTCCGTTCTGCAACAGAAGTGGGGGAAGGATAATCAACATGACTAAAAATAGCACAGGATGCAAGCAGAACATACCGGCCAGAGCCAAACATGTCACAAAGGGCAGGAAAATACATTTCTCAGAATAGAAAATATTTTAGCTAATTTTAACTAAGAATTAACAACCACCCAGGGACTACCCTGACTATAAGTGTGTTATTGGGGGAGATGTCATAGACATTACACCGACTGCAAGGTGAAGTGTTGATACTCAGCACTGTTCATTACTAGGAAGGCTGTTTGCAGGACTGCAGGCACCCAAACACACAGTTACAGATACAGCTGGGGGGTAGGTCACACACCCAGCAGCTCCAACATTGTCAGGGTGACCCCAGTTAACTTGAAACTGCAGCTCTGAGGCAGAATATGGCACACATTTGGTAGCTCTGACGTTCACAAAGTCAGATGAGAGCAAGGCAGTGACACACGGTTTTTCTGTGCCTTCTCCACAGAAGGCACTCACCAGCACCTCTGGGCAAGTTACACTGATGCAGAGAAGAGTAGCGATTAAACATATCATCCACGCAGCTTGGAATATAAAACAAAGAATACACAGGGGTAATTTAAGCAGGGAAGGACATTCTGCTAGCAGGTAATCTGTTAGACGGACCAGAAGCAAAGGTTCTCCAGCAACAAGTTACAATGCTTCAAACTTCAGCACTGCTTTCAAAAAACATAGAAAATCCACACGCAGAACTGATTGATAACACATTTTCAAAGACATCATCACAGTTATTTGGAACCAGCTCCTCAGTTATGAAATAGTTCTTGCAGAGAACCAGGAGAGACACAGGAAAAGAAATAAAAACATACTATATGCGTGATGGAGGTACCTTCTGACATGTATAAAAGGTGTGCTTTTTCAACAGTTCTAAAGAAAAATTTCCAGTGTTTTCCAATCTGAATCTTTTCCTTGCTTTCTGAAACCAAATAAATCTGTAACAGGACATTAAATATTTGCCAATTTACCAGAGTTAAAATATAAATACAATCCACCTCACAATCTTTGGTTTTGATTTTCTTTGCACAGTTTAAGCTGAGTGTTTACTGTGAACACCATAAGCCTACAACGCAGTTTTGTAGCACATAAGAATATTTTTTTAACCATAATCATGTTTAAACAAACAAAAAAAAAGCTATGAAAAAACAAGACAGTTCCTGTGCAGCCCTCACATCTCTGGGGATTTTGTCAATCCCAGAAGGTTCTGTGAAAGAAATACCAGCAACACACACTCACAGCAGTTAAGGTCGGCGGTGTCTGGGGCAGCACTAGGCAGAGCAGTGCTGGCGCGTCAAGGGAGGTCAGTGATCCTGCCCCTCCACTGGGGTGGAGGCCAAATCTGGAGTGCTGGGTCCAGTGCTGGGCTGCCCAGTGCAAAAGACAGGGACACACTTGAGCGAGTTCAGAGAAGGGCCATAAAGGTGACTGAGGGGCTGGAGCATCTGTCATACGAGACAGAGCTGGGACATTCACCCTCAGAAGTGCAGGCTCAGGGGGATCTTACCTGTCTATGCATATAAATACCTGATGTGAGGGTGTAAAGAAGACAGAGTCAGGCTCTCCTCAGTAGTGCTCAGCGACAGGACAAGAGGTAATGAACACAAAATAAAGCACATGAAAAAGTCTTTTCTTGTGTTCACATGGAGTTTCATGTGGGGGTGCCCACACACTGGAACAGGTTGCCCAGAGATGTAGTATCTCCACGCTTGCAGATGTTCAAAACTTTACTGGACACAGCCCTGGGCAACCTGCTTTAGATGACCCTGCTTTGAGCGGGAGGTTGAACTGGATGGTCCTGAGTCATCCCATCCAACCTCAACTGTCTGTGAAATTAATCTCTGTCTGATATAGGTCAACCAAGGGCTGAGATGAATGATTTCAGCTTTTCCTATTGGATTTATACTGCTCCTTCAATTGTTAAATAGAAAAGGAGCATTCTGTTTTCTTGGTTAAGAATCACATCACAAAGCTGCCATCTTTCTCATATTAAGCTATTGTTTAGCTAAATACATTCAAAGAGTCAATTCATTTGAGTGCTCCAAAACTCAAAAGGGATTAAGAACTGACGAAGTGTTTTAAAGACAACGTACTGTCCATGTGCCAGGTCTCACAGGAGTGATACTGGAGATACCAGACCATGCACAGAGGAAATGTCCCTTCAGTACGGATCACAGCTGCAAAGGCTCGACAAAGGCAGCACGTACAAGTTCCTGATTCTTTAACCTATAAAGCAGGTAACTCACACATGAAAAATGAAGTACAGTAAGTCCTGACAGTTGTGTGAGAGTTAAACACGGGCTTCTGGGGAAGATATTTCCAAGTTCGCTCAAAGTTCTCAAGCAGCTGCTGACACACAGTGGTAATTCAGAGAAGGAAACTTTTGTCCTTAATGATCCAGACTCAACTGCCTCAAAACCTGTGCTAGGGATTAAACCCATGCTCACAACGCAGCCTGGTCTGAACTCGGCTTTCCTGACATACGGCCTCAGCACGCTTCCCGTCACTTTGGATCTTCCCAAGGACAGATGCGGGCAGTGCGCTGAAGCAGGTTGCCTCTGCGCTCCCCGCTGCACTCGGAACAGCTGCATTACAGCTGCATACGGTCCTTCTCCACGGAACGGGAGGGAACAGCCGAATGCCCGTTCTGAGAATGGGATTGCCTCCCTCTCCGTTACAGGAGGGATGCCAGGCTACTTTCAGTACACTTTGCAGCTACAGAAAACAGGGAATTTGCTATCAATAAATGAATACATACAGCTTAGCCAAGAAATAGGTAAATATTGCAAAACATCTACAGCTTTTTCTTCAGATCTTTTTAAACAGAGCACCTCAGTTTCTTGGCAAACATTGAAGTGTTTCCTTTCTGCATTTAACAGAAGACCTAAGATGCTTAATTAACTCTGGAGTTTTTCAAGAAAAGTATGAATCATACTGATTTAATATAAAATCACCTCCCGATTTCCTGGCTTCACGGGGAAAATGAAAAACATTCATGTTTCTCTTTAATACGTTGATACGTTAGGCTGTAAGAAGCAGCATAAAGGCTGTAATGAAGAAAAAAGGAAAACAGTTCAGGAGCAATGGCCGTCATCCCTGCTGATCCCTGCGCTGCCGCTGACACAAGGGAGTGAGGCCACAGCGTACAGCCCAGTGCCACAGTGACCAACCAGCTCACACCCAGAAGTGATACAGCTCAGAGCGTCTCTGCTCCTACCAGAGTTACTCCATAATCTAATCAACCTGCTACAAATATCAAGAGACGCTCGTAAATTTTCAAAATGAGAAACAGAACTCAAAAAGACAAATGTGCTGTGATGCAGCACTGACATCATTGCTGACATGTGTGTTGCATCACAGTCACTTATCAGCATGGTCCCTTTTCCACCACTGCAAACGTGCAACGCTCTCAGATTATGAAACTGTAAATACAATAGCCAGCTTTTCACTGGTATTTTCATGTCCCTGTTCATAGGATGTGCATGCATAAAGATGATAACCTCACATACATCAAGTTTTAGAAGTTTAAATGTTCCACATAGCAGAAATATTCTGATGTCCAGGTTTATAGTACATTCAAATCCAGAAACTGAGATCTTTTTCTCTTAAAAAAAGTATCCCTCGCATATGACAGCAGACACTCTGTTCACCCATTCTCTTCCTAGGTCTATGCACAGTAATGCCGCCAAGGTCTGTGAATTCACTCTTCACCCACCCTGGAGTAAACGAAAGGAAAAGGAGGTCCTCTTTGTGGTATATTCAACTAACGAGTTCAGGCCTATTGAGATCAACAGTTATTTCACTCAAAAACTAAACTGTGAATACTGCAAAAAACATTGGAATTTCACTGAGGGGTTTTTTTGTTAT
The DNA here is from genome assembly GCA_013399095.1 of Psophia crepitans. NCBI lineage: Eukaryota > Metazoa > Chordata > Aves > Gruiformes > Psophiidae > Psophia > Psophia crepitans. Next base: position 602,896 of record VWZZ01002086.1, on the reverse strand, counting down.
TTTTCCCATAGCTTGTATTAATTCTTCAATGATTTTTTTTCAATGTGCCCAGAAATTGAATGAAAAAAAGAGTTCAAAAGGGAATGTTTGTTTTATACAGACTTTCAGAAAACTATTCTTACCTTTTTCTCCACAAATGGAAATGCTGTTCATGACCTGAAGCCTTTCTTTAAGGATCATAAATAGCACATTTCCTATTCGAATGGAACTAGAATTCCTAATGACACAATGACATTTTCTACTTTCCCTCTTTCGATATGTATCTTTGAATTGCATCTGAAAAGCAACAATATAATCCTTATAAATGTGGAATACCTTTCCTCCATTTAAAAGGAAGGTTGAATAGAAAATGATACTTTATTTCTAGCTTTTGTCACCACTGTTCCTTTGCAGTTTCAATCTCTCACATCTCTAAGTTATGCTGTCACTGACAGCAGTTATGGCAACAACATATCTGGCAATAAAAAATGTTTAGAAATAACAAATTCATTTTAAAAGGGTCTTAACACAAAATGAATTTGTATTATATGCTTTCTAAATTAGAAAAATCCATTACACTTCAGATCTTAAAAAAAATAAAATTTGCTTTCAAAAAAACCTTATTACACTATACTTACACTGCACTTTGTTCAGGTATCTGTGTATTTTGGAAATCACAAAGCTTATTTCCTAGGATTGTAATGACAGGCAGCTAAGGAGAGGAGAATTTCATTGTTAAATTGCATAGCTGGCTAACAGTGAAACGGTAATTACGGAGAGGCAATTCTGCATTTTATAGGCACTAAAATATCTTCAAATTTATTAAAACCTAAGATATCAAAAACTGAAATAAAGATTCCAATACCCTCACATTAACTTCAACCCAGACTAAACTGTGTGCGGTGGTATCCATATACCCACAGAACATATTAAATTCCCTTTGACTTAACAGCTGTAATGAAACTCTCTTCCTGAGCAGAGCAGGCACTTGCCATAACCATTAAAAAAAAGGAAAATCATGAGCTTTGTTACCGTGCCAGGCGTGCAGGGAAAGCACCCTGATCCTCTGCACAGAAGGCAGGCACAGTACAGCTGCCTGTGTGCTCCAAAGCCTTTACCAGATAGAACACGGATCCCCCTTCAGCGGGTGGGATACACACATCCTTCTGCAAATATCCAGTGAAAACACGCTCTCTCCGGTGCTGCCCATCAAACACTACAGTCTGAGAGTCCATCACAATCCTGCGCACCTTAAAGCTTCGGTACTTCAAGTGTACAGCTTTGTATGATATGTTTTCTCTCCTGTCAGGGCAGCTCTGGGTCCGGGAATATTTAATTACCTTCAGACTTGCCTGAAGTTGGAGCCCTGGCTCATTCTTTCCTAGAAAGAAACTAAAATTATTCAGTTGTCAGTTCTTTTCATCTCCATATCGACCACAACGAACGTGCTGTGCCTGCTGGGGTGTATGCCTCAGAGCACCCCAACCTGTGAAGCTCGTGGCTCAACCGGGAAGAAAATTCACGGAGCACAATGAGAAACGGCACCACTCGTTCACATACATCAAGTGATTTTGTTCTCTAACAGGGAATGAATCAGTGACAGCAAACTCAGTCTCACACCCGTTTCAGTTCAATTAAATATCTTTAGGGGAAAATACCTGATCAAACACAGAATCAGCACCATATCCAGGGACTGTTGATGGAAACCGTGTATTTACTTGGGCTACTGGACCTCTACTAATGTTTTAACAACTTTGCCTTGGTGACCATCTTGTGTCTAAAATCTGAATTACTGGATTAGCACAAACCAGCTGCAATCTTCCCTCACTTTTCACATCTTGCCAGCTTTCTGCTCTCTCCTCTCTGTCAAACTCTGTACACCAAGGAATACTTTTTGGCCCTCATGGCCTTGGATTCTGAGAAAAACACCATCCTGCAACTGATTTTGGATGGTTATCCTAAGGGATTTTGAATCCCTCCTACCAAAAAGCTGTGGTTACTTTTTGTGATGCTGTTTTTCTCAGCTGCCCTGACTCACTTTGAGATACAACTCAGGAGTCAATACTGCTCCCATGTGACCTTTCAAGAATTCTCCTGGCATACTGCATGGTTAGTTACGGAGAAATAAGTTCAGTGAAGTTCATTTAAAGCACGTTCAGCACTTTGCACACAGGTCTCACTGCACGCACGGGAGATAAGGCTAAGCTCCTGACAGGACTGCACTCTATAAAACAATTCATCAAAGAGTCCACCATGGCTCGAGGTGTGTCTGAGATCTGAGTAACTTCCAATTCTCTGCTGAGTTTTCCTCTGGCAAGCTTAGACAATACCAGACATCATCTCCTTGCCGTTGTGTGGGATGGAACATTGCAAGGTTGCTGCTTGAAGGCTTTTTTGAGCTCATACGTAGATTTCAAAGAGGAAATTCAGCCGGGAATTTAAAAGCAGAGGCAAAAGTGCAGAGGCTTTGGAACATTCCCGGATTTAATGGGAAAAAGTCCTTTCCAGTTCCTGGAAACATTTCTCCTCTTACTGGAGTAAATTCAGAGGGGAAAAAAGCCTACAAAAACCAAACCACAAACCAGTCCTTTGCCAGCAAGTACAACCCTGGTTAGTACATACAGAACCTTGCAGTCCTACAGTGCTTGGCGTTACAAGGCATGCTACATCTCAGCAGCCTTACGGCACTTCTACCTCGGCTGTTCAGGGCATGTTAGAAGATAGTTTAATCAGTCACTAGTCACTTTTATTTCAAGGAGAATCCTAATATGAAAGGGTTTCTTCAAGAAATTGAGACACTGCATTAGCTGTATGGTGAAACGAGACGCTTTCAGAACATGACGTTCCACAACAACCACACTTGACTTCGCTGACTGCTCATCGCAAAGCGAGACACGGCTTCTCATGACATCTTGTGGCAGCGTGACAAGCTGACAGGGGCTTTGTTTTCATAAAAAGGAATGTGAGATGTTGCAAAACACTGATGTGACAGAAAACTAAATACAGAACAAAAAGCACTGATTTATACTCAAGTTAAACAGACTAACAACACTTTTTAAAGTCAGAAAAATTCCCTATAAAAATATTTAAAGACACAAAGTTTAAAATAAGACCATTATTTTAAAGTAATAAAGTCAAGAAATTGAAACAAGTTCAGTCTGAAGCAACCCAAACTGCATGTGAGCTACAGATCTAAAGACAAATATCTATTATTAATACTTCATGTATTTTTACCTATTCAAACTAGAAAATCAGAATCTCCCTTTCAAATTGTGGCTTGCAGGGTGAGAAAAGAAAAACAACATTGTCCAGAAACTTAACTACAAGCTGAGCGAATTAAGCTAGTTTATGCTGATATTTATGTAGCGTGTAACTGGAGAAATATCACAATAGCAAACAGAACCTGAAAACAAATGTCTTTTAACTGTACTTGAAATAACACAGATTGTGGTTCAATACTGTTCTAATTGAAAAACATCAGTCCCTGAGGAATCAATAAATGGCCCACCTTGAAAAGGAAATCAGAGGTAGCTCTAATTAAGTAAAATTAAAACCAACAAAATTACTTAAGATATAATCTTATTTTCAAAAACATACTCGTTCTCAAGACACGCAAGAAAGATGTTTTCCCAGTCATTAACTGAGTAACGCTTAAGTCACACTATTTTTTGCTGGAAGGTATTTCAGTTCCTCTCTATGCAACTTGGTGTCTGAAATCCTGACTCAGCCCCTCATACAGCTTCTGGGACAGTGGTAGGTTTCCTGTCAGGGCAGAAGCGACTGGCTTTGTCCAGACATCGTCGTCGGATAACAGAACAAAATACAAGCAGGTTTCACACAGTCAGAGATGAGCACTGGAGAACAAAGAGAAAGCTTCTGGGAGGAACACTCAGCCAGAACTGCTCCTCTTGCTGAACACTCAGGAAAGGGTTTTCAAAGCAAATGTCTGCTGTAGCCCCTTCAACGCAATAAAATCCTGCACCAGGAATAACTCATATTTGACCTTCAAATGGGGTGGTGGAGGGAAAATCTATGTTCAGGTCATGCACTCTCAGATTACTGTTTCTGCCCAACTTAGCCACAGCACACAGATGCAATGAACACCAAGACCCTCCATCCTGCAGAGGGATTCACATGAAAAGCCACTCCACACAAGCTGTTCCCATTGAGAAGCACCCTCTGGGAATCCAGGCAAAGGTGCTCCTGGGAAGGAAACAAAAGAGGGAAGTTTTAAACATAGTCCTTACTTCGCTGTTCCCTAGCTGTGAAATGGTACAGCAGTACCATCCGACTCATGGAAGACTTAAGCAGATGCCTGCAACTGCTTTGGAAGGTTTTAATATGAAGCAATTAACATCAGTCCTGCATGGAGAGGATTCATTACACTTTGTTCTTAAGATATTTATGATTATTTTGTAAAAATGGATTACAAGATCTGATCTCTATCCCACAAGTACTGCTCATCTTTTCCAAACCACGTGTGAGAAGTGTACTTGCATGGCTTCCTTTCACTCACGTGACTGTGTCGTGAAATACCTTAGCACAGGCAGGACAGACAGACTTGCAGAGCTCGGACTGAGGAGACAGAGAGGCTCAAATCCTCATCCACCACAGGCTGTCACACACAGCATAAGCCTCCTTATGGCTCAGATGAAAAGTTTGTAAGATAAAAAAGGGCACTTTCCCACAGAGATACTCTAAAGCAGTAGATGTTAAAGCCTGCAAAGTGCCTGAAGGACTACTGTAACTATGCAGAAACAAATTAGACATTTAAGACGCTGCCTGCTGTCTTTCCACGCTGCAAACGTTTACTCTGTAATATAGAACTTTATTTCATATCCTGCTCGTGACTGAAGAGCAGATTTTTGGCACAAAGGGATTTGCTGGCACAGTTACACAAAATATAATTAATGGGAGGTTGTGAAGCATGGGCTGGGCATCCAAGAGTCAAGTCCTCCTTCAGTATCACAGGAGTGCGTTTGGCAAAATCCAAAAGTCACCACAGACACAGCATATTGCAACATCCAGCATAAAAGACAACTAAGCTGTTGCTAACAGAGAAACAGCCATGGGCTACAAACCCACAGATCCTGATCTCTACTTGCCTCCACTCTGAAAAATTATCTACAGATGAAAATCAGCTTTTTATTCATTTTTACAACAAAAACCAAAGCAAAACTCTTGGGCCAGTACAACATGCAGCATGCTGCACAAAACAGCTTTCAGCAACTGTCTTCACCGCGTCAAAATGCAGAAGTTCACTGACTGTGCAGTCACTAGAGGGAGCCATCTTACTTGTGCTGCTCCTCAGGTGTCTGAAACTCAAGTTTCATGGCTCTGCAAAAGGGAGATTGTTTGAGTCCACTCTAAACATACTATTCAGTAAGTGCTGCAAAAAGTTTGTCTACCTATTTACCCTTTTTTTTTTTTCCGTAAGGAAACCCTAGCATACACTCAATAACCTTCAAGTAGAAGCTAAAATAATCTAAAATAATCTTGGGGAATATTACCTCGTTGAAGTACAGTACATCTTTGCCTTTGAGAGCAGGTTGGGAAGCAGAGTGGCAGGAAGGTAATCTTCATAAACTGTGGCACCCTGCCACAAGAACGGATTTCTCCTGCTTTTGGAAAGCAGTTTCTGAAGGTCAACAAACTTTCTTCTTCATGTAATTCTGTCAACTGGCAGGAACAAAACATGTCCTTTCTACCTCTGCGGTGCAGATACGGGGTGAAGTTATACAACCTTGACATACAAATACTATCATTTTATGGATTCTCCAGACCTAGATCATTTGCCCAGAAATTAGAATGGAAAGTAGAAGACTTTGGTCAATCCTGATCCACAGTGTGCTATAGAAAATAAAAGATCTGGTCTATATCCTGCAGGCATTAAGAAAGTAGGACCTGGAAAATGCCTCTCTGGGCCAAGCTTAGAGTAAATTATATATGTAAGTAATAATGAAAGTCTTTTGTGATCTATTTTTCTCTCAAATTCTGTTTTCTACAATTGATTTTGACTGGTTATAATAGGACACCATACTGGGAACTTCAGATGTCTGAAGTGCACTGCCCTAACTGCGCATGGTCTGTTATGGGCTGTACAAGGCTCTGGGACAGACAGGATTATAACGTTTCCTCAACTTCAGCTTCTCTGGAGTCTCCTTGTACAGTGCTGATGGCTATGTCTGGAAGTGGAAGAAAGAAGTAAGCTCTCTTAATTTCCAAAGTTCAACCAGTTTAAGGTCTGAAAATGAGCCTTAAAGGAGCTTTATGCTAGAAGCATTTTACTCCAGCATACAATTCATAAATCAGTTCTTAAAAATTGAATAGATGACCCCCAAAAAGAAATTTTCCCCTTCCTTGACTGGCTCCTCATCCAGTCTGAATTGAGCACGTTTCTGAGAAAAGAGTGAGGTGTTTTCAGTTTGCACCATTACTGAAACCTTGGGATACAGAGACAATCAACCTTCAACAGCCTTCCTCTGTCTACACAGGACAGAAAAACAGATGAAGCAGTAATGGAGATGACACCTGCCAGTCACAAGATGGGACTCAATGCTGATCTTAGCCAGGCAAGGGCAGAGAGGGTCCCCCAAGCTGTGAGAAACATTTACACCACCCAGTTATCCCAAAAGGGAGAGCAGAGTTGTGTGCAGTACTACAGAGAAGCTCTGAGTATATCCAATCCCTCATGCAAAGGCTTGTTTGGACAGGAACAGGCAGGAGACATAGGAAAGCAGACAGTTAATAAATTAGGCCGTTACTTCCCAAACACGGTAAGACATTTTGAAGCCCAGGATGCTTCTCTCTGCAGTCTTCACCAATTTTTTGGTACTTCACTTGTAGTCATATGATACTTACCTGAAAATACCACATATACTCAGCCAGATGCAGAAATCCCAGACTGCGAAGAAAAGCGCTCACTCTGATTCTCCTTCATTTATACGCTGTAGCATAAGGTATAATTTATGCTTTAGAAACTCTAATGGACAACGGTTTATTAGACGTTAAGTAGAAATACTTTCCTTTGACTAGTATTGTCTTTAACAAACCACGCTGATTTTAGTAGAGGAGTTCACCAGGTTTTACCTTCAGAAGCAACCTAATCAGACAACATATAGAAGATGGATATTAGCTGAAATACTTCAATCGTCTTACAGAACTGCCTGTGTAGCAACAACCATTACACTAATACCAGCGGTGGTTGCGCTGGCACCAACCCCAGCTGAACTTCACTGCTGTACAGGGTAGCGAGTAACCTGACCAATGCAAAGACTACCTTGAAACTCACCGGCAGGGGTACACTGCTAACAGGGATTATTGTGTCAGTCATTGAAAATGAAAGCCTTTAATGCTCCAAATTTACACATCACTGATTTTACACTGTAGTACAAAGACTCAAGTGCTGTGAATACAAATCTTACTTGCAGCTATTGGTGCCAAAGATGGGGATGTAAATCAACCCACCACGAGCCTTCAGGAGAACTGGAGGGAGAGACTGAAGCTCTCGCTGCTTTAATTTGTAACAGCGGCTCTTCCACTAAGGGATATCTAAGCTTCTGCTCAGCTGCTGTATTTCTTTACGGGTACTATTCCATAAAAGTACCTAATGATGATGAACAAGTATTTAGAAGAGCTGACCTAAAGCTTAAACTTCTATGAAGGTGTATATAATCATAATGAACTGGCATGTCAAAAAAAAAAAATCACAGGAGAACCTACATTTCCAAGAGAACCAAATCACAATGAACTGGCATGTTAAGAAAATTTCAAAAAAATCACTCCAGTGTTAATTCAGTTACTTTAGTTAAGCACTAGCTTCAGCAGAGCCACGCCCAATGTCAATTAGGGAAGGCAAAGATCTAACTATGTTTAAGCAATTTCTTCTATATGAGCTTTTGAGACACTAAGACTTCACACAATGTATCACGTGCTCTTAAATCCCGTTTTGATTGAAACCTCTCTCAAAATAGAGAATCTCACTTTAAAACAAAAACTGTTCATACACATTGCGCTTACACAGCAAAAGCTAGTGATGTGTATGGCTGGTTTTGAGGGAAAAACTTCTTATCACCTCCATTTGATCTGAGAATGACTGTCTTGCAGCACTGACAACAAAAATAATTTTAAACCTAATTTTTATAAGGAAGTGCACCTTGAAAACTACCTGTTACACACCAAGGACTTTCACATCCACTTCAAAGTAAGTAAATAATTCAATTTCCGTTCTGCAATCCAAGAAGTACCTGAATGAAAAGCATTAACCAAACATCTTTCAGCATCCAGTTAAGAACTGGACAAGATTGAAAACCCAGTCAAAGGGAAGGAATATTCCCTCTCTCCATCTTGAAACACATTAGAATAAAGGATGTGGGCAAGAGGCTGAATATAGCTCCTTTCTCTCACTCATTCTGTTAAAAAAAAAACCACCAATCCATTTTAATGTTGCGGCTTTATTTGAAAGTGACTTAAGAGTTTTGATAACAGTTTTTTATACAAAATACAATGAAAACTAACCTTCAAAGATCTCCTAAAGCAGATTACCAGCTGTAAACTCACAATCAAATATACAATATAGAAAAAGGGAACTTTGAACAAAGTCTTGTTTGCAGACCAGCACCAATGGATCCTGAAAAATCTAGTTTTACTCTATGCACCAAAAAACCCCAAAGCTCACCCAAAACCTCGCTTCCTAAGCAAGGTCTCATTGCAGTTCTTCTACCTCACTGTATTTCCAATCTACAGTAATAGCTGTGACTAGCTGTACATAAGAAACACATGAAGATTTCCCACAATATCTTCCGTGAGTAAAGATCAACTTTTACATACCTGGTATTTTAGAGGTTTTTAAGGGGTCATGGACAACAAGGTATTTGGAGAAAACTTTATGAATTACCGTTTTCAAAGAACACAGAAGACCATTAAAAAAAAAACCAAAACCAAAGCCTTGTAACAGTTCCTTTTAAACAATTTCATTTCGGCAGGTCAATTTCACAGATGTTGGAATCACTAATTATTTTTATTTCTATGTCTGCCATAGATCAAAATCCCATCATATAAACTAGCTGTATTAATTAAGATCCAGAGTGAGGGGAAAAAAATAAATCCATACAGTCCTGCAATTGTTTTACCATTCTTACCACATGCTCAGTAGAAAGACAGGATCCTCCCAAACTCATCTTTTTACCTTTGAAATAGTTTCTCAAAAAGAGAACCTATTTTGAGGACAAACTTTCTCGTACACACAGTTCCTCAAACATCCCATTTTTGGGGGTAACTGTACAACTTGGCTTCATGCCACCCTTGTAGGCACAGGAAAGATACTGTTCCTCAAATATTAAGGCTGTAGAGAGCTACCAGACAGAACCAAAATACTACTTCTCCAACTGTGAAAATAACCGCTACTGTCATTCTTACATGTGCTGCTCTCTGTATCCCACAAAGCAAAATGGTTCTGAATCAGTGTCATGCAAACAGATCATACTTTGTAGAAAACTGCGAGGGTCTGACTTCTGCTCTCTGCTAGGCTTGCTTCTCACTTTACGATTCCTATGCTCACCAGTCTGACTTGTTTTATTGTGACAGTTCACGTAGGTGTGCTAGGAACAGCATCAGTGTGGAAGGGTGCTAATTCAGTAGTCTCAGAAAATCTGCAACTTTAAGTCTTTCCTAGAAATTGGAAAAGTTCCCTAGAAATTCCACTTCCTTTTCAGGCTCTCTGCTTTTCTTTCATCTCCAAAACATACATCAATCCTCTTTTATTGCCACTCTCCACCCTGTGATACCAATGTAAACAAAACCCAGTGATAGAATAATCAAATTTTACCAGTTAAAAAAGCACCTACTGTGAAACCTTTGTTCCTTTTAGTAGAGTAGCAGCAGCATTTAGAGACAAAAGCCTCTCGCATACTATTGCTTAAAACCTTGCTCCCAGGTCCTATGTATTAGTGTACTCTGCAATGCTTTGGATCCTGGCATCAAAACGAAACAGATATTGAACATCCTATGTGATCACAGGAACGCGGATAGTAGTTTCTGTGACTTTCTAACTACACAAATTTGCGTGTAACAGACCTACTTTGTGCCTGGTGACATTTACAATGCAGATTTAGTTCTCCTGTAAGGCTGACGAGTCATTCACTGTTCACTGACATTGGACAGTTTTGCCATAGCCACCTCTTCCAGCATCATAGTCTTGCCGATACTCATCTCGGACCTTATGAAGGAGGCAAAAAGGGAAGTCCAGTAAAGATAACGCAAAACAATTTCCCAAAAACTATTACATTATCAGAATATACTCAAATTGAGTTCACAACATCTAAGTGGCCACAAGGAGCTTACTGACAAAGCAACATGCAAAGTGCATTATGCAGAAGCCCAGAACACAGCATAATCTAACTTCCTATATAATAATGTCTGGGGGACTCCCTAATCAAGGCAAGCACAGTGGGGATGGCAACCTCATGCTTCAGCAGTGAAAGCATCTACCATCTGCTCAACATTAGGCAAGCTAAGTGCTGTCCTTTGTGTTCCTGACAGCCTTTCATTTTCTGGGCTTATAGATAAGCATTATCTCCACAAGCAGCCAAGAAGTTTCTGGAAGTACTTTCAGTGAAATACATGAAAAAGTTATTTATTCTTAGTGAATAAGATCATCATTGATAAAATGTCTTACAGACTAACGCATAGTGCTATCTTCAACAATAATTTGGAAGTTGCTATTTCTGGAGTCATTCCGAGTGTGTTCATTCAAAAAGCAATGATTTGGCAAAGCCAACGATCCCTTAAAAACTAGGCAGCACAACGACCTACCTGGCCCCCTGATCTTCCACGACCATACTGTCTACCCTCCTTAAATCCTGCATCCCAGTCCGTCCTTATGATCCTGTCATCAAGTCTGGTTCCATTGATGTACCGCATTGCATTTTCGGCATCTCCTCTTGCGTAATACCTTAGGTGTAGGTTAATGAAAAACAATGGGCTTCTATTTTCAACACGTGTAAAAAGGAACAGTATGAAATAGGCCACAAAACCAAGTATTTGTTTGAATTAGGTTCCTGCTTGGTCACTTTTGAAAGCAACTGCTTTTATGAAGCTGCGTGGGCTGAGAAAACTGTTAGTGAAACAGAGCAACGTGCAGGAATTCAGGCATATTAAAAATGCATATATTGGATCAAGTTCTTTAACCACGCTCGCCCTCAAAGGCGTAAGGCTCTATTACTACTACAGAAAGGCTGAGAGGCCCCATACACACTTTGTTGGTGCTGCACTCCTTCACCGTTTCGGTGAGTGCACCAGAACCAGTGACAGTAGGACCTCAAAGAGACTTGCACGTGCACCACGCAACAGGGATGCAGGATGCCAACAGAAACCTTGTGTGTACGTTCGTACGAAGAGAAACCCCTCTTTACCCGGGCACCGAGAACACGCCTTCAGTGCAGGGGCCAACAACCGAAAAAGTACCAGGCTGAAGGCACCCGAGCGAAGCACCCCACTAAGTTCCGCTGGGCCTGCAGCGCCTGCCGCCCCCTAGCCCCGCACTGCCACCGGCGCCTTCGCAACCGAGGAGTCACCCCCAAATAACTCCCCCGCGACTCGGAGCCCGCCCTTCAGTCCATCCCCGCCCAGCCCGCTCCCGCCCGCCGCCCCGGCCCCTGCCCGGCTCCAGCGCGGGGACCCGGCC
>VWZZ01002086.1:564586-585197 GCA_013399095.1 Psophia crepitans | reverse complement strand
CGCCGGCCGAGCCCAGCCCCCGTGCGCAACGCCCGAACGCGTCATTGTCATTGGAGAGACTCCGGTACAGGGAACCGGGCGATTTCCCGGAAACTGCATCAGTAAAAGCCGCAGCGGTTTCCTGGAATCTGCATCAGGAAAGCCGCAGCGGTGGGAACCGCAGGTGCCCCGACACCAGCGTCACAGCACTGTTGTGTCACTGGTTGCTGCTGCAGACACAGCATAGCAGGCGGCCCCACCTTTCCCCTCTCAAACCCCCGCGGTTCAGCTCTCAGGCCAAAGGCTGGATAAACTGTAATTACCGCTTGTGTTTATTGGTTATTTCCACTTATTTCCATTATTATCTAGTTCTACCACATTTTTTATTACAGCGAATGTCTGTTGGTCCCAGGACCAGAGGAGGGAGGTGCAGTGGGGACGCTGCCGGCCAGCAGCGGCGGTTGTTACTGCAGCCACGGGCAAAAGTAACTGGGCGCTGCAAGCCAGTAGATACGGAAGCAGTTAATGAGCAGAGAGCTACTTCGCTTCACTAGGAGCAAACGCAAGTTTCACGCACAGGCACTGAGATGTGGAAGCAGGACAGCCACAAGTTTCTTGGACATTGCATCAAATTAAAGACCACGGGGCAGATGACGTCTCTCAAGCAGTGACAGCACTGTTTGCGGAAGGTCACCAAGCTCAGTGGATGCACACGTCTGGCTTTGTTCTTTCCTCTGCCAACAGGTCATCCCTTCGAGTCCCTCTGGCCACCTTTTTCATCCAGTGACCTTGGAGATTCCCCCTATTTTATTTTCAACCAGAAGGTGGAGGACCATGTCCATGGCCAAAGCTGTATTCTGGGCTGCAGGTAACCTCTGTCCACAGCCTGTCCATCCTCTGTGCACTTACCTCTTCTGGCAGCAGAGCTCAGGAGAAACTCTTGCCCCCAGCAAGGGTAGAACGGGCTTAGCAGGAATGCAGGAGTCTGAATGAACCCAGCCAGGAGGCCAGAGAGGATTCACTAGACAAGGTTTTTGATACTGCCTTCCAAGATGCAGAAATCCTTCTACAGGTCAGAAACCCAGTATCCATCTAACAGCACCTGGGAATCCTCCAGTCCAGGGTGGTTCAACATTAGCAGCAGTGGCAGAAATGCTCCTGTTTTGGACTGATCTTGTAAACCATGCTGACACTGTATTGTTGGCTTCTGCCCCAAATTCCACCCCATCCACACAGACAGGGGCAGCTTCCACACCTCCCCCCGCTGCCCCGACAAGCAGGTGCCATTAGCACTTGCCCTGCAAGAGGCAGGAAGAGGCTCACAAACATTAGCACAGCATGTTCTCCAAACAGCAGCTTCTCTGAAGACAAGGCGGTAGGGCAGAGGTGGCCTGGAAGTTGCCGTTTGGACCATGCTAGTCCAAGCCTTGCATCTGATGTAAAATAAGAAGTGGAACGACAGCAGTGATGAGTAGGTATTGTTCTATCTTATTACCTGCCCCAGAGCACTGTGGTGTTTGCATCCCTTCAAGGGACTCAATATATTCATTCCCCAGCCATTCTGTGTATGTCCTCCTCTCTTCTACTGGCACGATCTCAACAGCGGAATCCTTGAAGATCAAGTTGTTTCCATGAAAAGCTGAAGAATCAAACATCTTGAATCCGTTTTCGTTGCTGCTATTTCCAAAGTAGGCCTGAAAACAATGCAAAATGTTCAGTATTCTGCAAGATTAAGTGCCACATTGCTCTCGTACAACATGAAAGACAATAGGAACTGTTCTGCAAATGAAAAGTTTATGCGCAATTGCAGAATCTCTATCCTGAGTTTGCTTTTAACGCTCCAGCAGATTAGATACAGAATTTTCCCATTGTCAGTTCCAAGAACACCATTTGTGGTTGGTTTTTTTTTTAGTTACTATTTTTACAAAATTCTTCTGTCTAAACATGGTTGTGTAACATAGGGCTTAGCAGCACAGGCGCTACGGAAATGACTGGAGCCCACCGCAGACACAGCCGAGTGTTTAACTTCAGCCTGACAGGAAGCCAGCAGTGGCAGCCACGTGTGCTCTGCCTGGATGGCTTACCACGTACGTGACTGCAGCAGAAACAGACCCAGCAACGTTCTGCCGCATTTCTAGGAAATGCCAGGATGGAAAAGCATTAGCACTTTTCTTGTAGACTTCAAAGTCACGCAGTGACTTAAGCTCCAGGAAGATTACTACTGAAACCAGTGGCCAGAAAAAAGTTGAAATCCCTTGTGCACCAGGGTGGTTTTACTAGAACTACACGTGTTGTATTCTGCCAACAGCAGGGCTCTGCACAGTGCACATCTGCCGGTCCCACGATGCAGGGGACATAATATGGCAGTGTGGTCCTGTTGCCTTTATCCTTGGTCTGTGTCAGACCACATGTAACCCCCCCATAGAATGAATGGATTGTTAATACCTGGGCTTTGTCCAGCAGACCATACAGAGCAAAAACGCTGGTGTCGGGGTGAACCATAATGGCCTGAGCTGGCACCCGAGCCAGGTGGCACTCAGCAAACTGGTTGACTTCAGCACGGGCACCATTTGGACACAGTAACTGGAAATCACTGGACTTCAAATTTTGGGCCCAACTATCAGTATTCTTACCTGAAGAAAGGAAACTGGTCATTGTCACTGAATGCTTTAGAGCAAGAACATTATTATAATTCAGTAATTTTTTGAGAAAGAGAAACATAAAACTCAGTACCATCTGTGTTCTCAAACACTGTTGAGTGCTTCACAAAGGCCACATCCCCCGAGTCCTGTGCCAAGCACCTTCAGGAAATGAGAGATAAAAATTCAGTTCAAATCATCTTTATGTGAACCACATTTTTTCTAATAACAGGTGGGTTTAGAATTCAATTTTTCTCACATACATTCCTGCAAACACACACACTCAACCCTAAGGTAATAAGCATAACCAGACAAATTAAACATCTTGAAAAGAGAAAAAACCATCTTTGCAAAGTATTAAAAATATTCTGAATTAAGAATTTTAAGAGAGGAATACAGCAGAAAATTTTAATTTAAAACAGTGTGAGAAACAGCAGAAAAGGCTCGTATTAGATAAAGAAGCAGAAGATCTATCCTGTGACACTCAGTGCAGTATTCCCCATCTGCTAACAGCTGCTTTCACTCCTTTTTAAATCATGTACAGTATATATGTCATTAAGACTTTTTTGAATAAAATAATTTGAGTGCACAACCCAAGAGTTTATTGGATTCTACATGTGTGCACACTCATTTGTATACTTTTTTTTTTTCCTTTCTTCTTTCCATGTTGGAGTGACCTTGGTGCTCGCGCAGACACTGCTTTTACAGCCCCGTATGCTGGAGAGACCTAGTTAATCTCATGGCAGGCTCTAACGGTACTGGTTCCAGGACTGGGTTCAGTTTCCTCTCATTTTCTGAGGCAGAAGCAGCCCAACATGCCAAGGGCACCCTAAAATCTCCTCCTCTCCTATGAGTGTGGTTTCCCGTCACAGAGAGCTTCAGGGTGAAGGTGTAGAACAAGGTGCCTTTACCAGCATTTGCTGTTTGCCGTGTTACACTGTGGCGTTGTCTAGTGCACGACACAACAGGCACCACAGACCGTTAGAATTTTGCTAGGCCTGAAATGCAAAGTCAGCAGGTAAAAGAAAAAGATGGCACTTGCTTCAGACAGCAAGGAATACGTAACTAAAATCAACCTCAAACCAGGAAGCTGGGCGAGCTAGCAGAGAGGTCTAACTTCCCAGGTATTTTGGGTAGCGTGTGCTGGCAGAGGATCGGTGGGTAACAGAGTTCAGTGGTGGTACCTCGTAGTTTATTCTATGAGTGTTTTCAAGACGCATTTCCAAAAACAAGATCATTAAACCCAGCAGTCGAGAAGCTGTAACGCTGTAACTGAGCACGGTTTATGTAATACGAAATGCAAGGGGAAATTATTACTGTGAACAGTTCCCAAAAATACATAGGTTTCACATGAACCTGGTTTAAGTATCACAGAATCCCTAAGGTTGGAAAGGACCTCCAAGATCATCAAGTCCAACCGTCAACCTAACACCACCATGCCTGCTAGATCATGTTCTGGAATGCCACATCTACACGTTTTTTGAATGTCTCCAGGGACGGCGATTCAAACACCTCTCTGGGCAGTCTGTTCCAACACCTCACTACTCTTTCCGTGAAGAAGTTTTTTCTATATCCAGTCTAAACCTCCCCTGATGCAACTTGAGGCCACTCCCTCTCGTCCTGTCACTTGTTACTGTGTCGGAGACCAACACCCTGCTCACTACAACCTCCTTTCCGGTAGTCGTAGAAAGCAATCAGGTCTCCCCTCAGCCTCCTCTTCTCCAGGCCCCAGTTCCCTCAGCCGCTCCTCGTAAGATTTGTTTTCCAGTCCCTTCACCAGCTTCGTTGCCCTTCTCTGGACACGCTCCAGCAGCTCAATGTCCTTCTTGTATTGAGGGGCCCAAAACTGGACACAGTACTCGAGGTGTGGCCTCACCAGAGCCGAGTACAGGGGGATGATCACCTCCCTGCTCCTGCTGGCCTCGCCATTCCTGATGCAGGCCAGGATGTCGCTGGCTTTCTTGGCCACCTGGGCACACTGCTGGCTCATGTTGAGTCGACTGTCAACTAGTACCCCCAAAAGAAGAGCAGTTATAATCAAAGTTCTTATCACCTCGTGGCTGACAGAGTCATGCAGAGAACAGGACTCGGGAGGTGCTGTTCAGTGCATTCTCCATCAGAAAAGGCGGTTCCCAGTAGATTTTTCAGTACCCTGCGCAGTTGAATTCTCCCCAGGCAGTGTGATATACACAAACGGAATGAGCTCTCATACCTCTAGTCAGATTAGTCTGAAGATATCCAGAGTTGAAGGAATCTGGAAACCTGAAGCTGAACTTGAAGCTCATATCAGTCATGTTCCATAACTTATTTTTCTTTCAGAGAAGATCACCCGAGTATCACAGCCTGATCCATCCCTACCTTGCAGATGGTTGTGACCCTCCATTTTCCACCCAAATCCTAATCTTTTAAATGCTTTAAAATTTCCACATCACTTGATGAACTAAACATCATCTTCAGTAAAAAAAAAAAAAGTGATCTCCATATAAAGTTTGGCTGCCTGGGCACTACCAAATGCACAACCTTAGGATATGAGCAAGGCTCGTACAGCCTCTAACAGCATGTGTTGCTTATTCATGGGGTGACTGATAGTTCACTCTGTTAATCTGTGAAGCGCGGCAGAAGATCTGGAGTTCGCCTGCAAGGCATGTTCGCCTGCAAGGCATGTTCCACAGCAGAGCAGCTGGACACAACTAAATAGATCTAGAGAAAGGAGTTCTCTAAGTCTAGCACTTCAGCATTTACCAGGCAGCTGCTGTGGAAGCCTCCTCCCCTGAAGGAAGAACACAGCTTGCTGCCAGCTCTGTTACATGCACCATTACATCCAGAGGTGAAGGTCAGGAAGAGGAAGTGCTACCTCCAGACCTAAGAGTTGCAGTCTTTGGGCATGGCCCTACATGTAGATGTCTGCTGTTGCACAAAGCGTTTATTCCATTCTATGCTGTTGTCCTCTCGTTTGGAAGAGGATTTGATATTTGAACACTGGCCACAGCTGTTTGTGCTGTTCAGAAACCTGCCTTCACACACAGCCACCAATGAGTAAGGACAGTGAAGGCCCACTCCTGACTCCCCATCACTAGCCTGCCCCTCTCAGCATGGACTTAGAGCAGCCAGATTCTGGCTACTATTTGCCTGCTTCCCTGTGAAAGCTCTTTACAGATGACCGCCCAGCTCGGTGCGGCAGACTGTCACACTAGATGAAAGCAAGGCTGGGGACCGATGACAACCCACTTGGTCCTCACTGGGTGGGTGCCCATTGCTCTGTAAGCAGAGATGTGGATTTGGCTGTGGGCCATCTGGCTGGCTGTGGGCTTTGACATGCTCTAATGCAATACCTTATGACATACCTGTATTGCTGAAGACATCTGGGGACATATGTCCCACTGCATTTATGGCACATGCCATCTAGCTGTGCCAACAGTAACCACTGCTTGCTGACTGGGAAGGAAAATAGTTCCTTCTTGCATTTTGACACACTGACAAAGTACCAACCATATGTATTAGTTACCTGAAGGCTCCACTGTAGCTGTAATAACGTTCTTGGGTGCTTGCACTGCATTTATTGTTTCCACTATCATCTCCAATACAGAGCTGACAGAGTTTTGATGGGTAATTGTCCTGCTGAGCTGAAGGCACGCAGCTGGCAGAGAAGAACTCACTCACAGCTGGGGAAAGACAGACAAACCAATGTAAGGAGTGAAAAGCGTGAGCTCTTCACAAGAAAGGCAGCTACACTGTCATCAAGTTAGAACCAATGCAGGTTACAGTAGAACACCAGAAACATGAGTTCAGCTGCCTTACTGGAATTCACAAATTACAACTTCTAAAATATTTTCAAAGCACCATTCAGCTGATTACTAATGAAACCAAAGAGCTTCCTGGGAGAAAGGAAACAGGGAAGCAAAATTCACATCTGGAGTCCCGATGGTCATAGATCCTTTTCTTGTTGTGCTACGTTGCTTCATTACTAAAATACAGCTTGAAAATAAACGCAATAAAATTCAGGACAGTACATCACGTACTGCAGTGACATCCCAGAGCTGGAAGTACCGCCTAGAGGGGATAGGCCTGTACAGACAGTGTGAGTTTCTGTGACTATCCTGTTATTGATATCTGACTTGATATTCAGAGAAATATATATACACACACATATATATAGACTGGGTCAATATCCTCAAGCAAGAGCTGAGACAGCAGGATTTTCAAGACCATACGGTAAGCTTGAAGTTGATTAAATAGAAAAAGCAATGGACTCTTCAAACGCATTTCTGAAAAACGGAACAAAATTTGGCAGTTTGATACACTGGAGGCCAGGGCTGCCATTGAGATGGATCTGGACAGCCTGGAGAAACAAGCTGACAGGAACCTCAGAATTCAAAGGCGAATGCAGAATTGTGCTTTTAGGATGGAGTAAGACTATGAAAGGCTGGGGGCTGGCAGGCTGAAATCCAGCTGGGGGGGGTGGGGTGCTTGGAAATAAAAAGGACCTGGGGACTCTTGTTGACTAGGATTCAGCAGCGTGCTTTTGTGCCAGAGAAGGCTAGTGGCACACTGCGTTGTGCTAGTGGAGCAATCAGGGGAAGTGATTATTCTCCTCTGACATCTGTGCCAAGATTTGAGCTCCCAGCGTTAGAAAGATGTTGACATTCTGGAGTGAATACGGTGGAAGGAGGGCAGGATGCTCAGAGGGCTGGAGCACATGATGTACCAGGCCGAGAGCTGGGTTTGGTCAGCCTGGAGATAGAACAACTAACAGTGTATTGCTCTCTTCACTTACATACTGGGTTTTTCAAGATGACAGAGCCAGATCCTCCTCAGGGATGCAGAGCAAAAGGATGAGAAGCAACAGACTGAAGTTATGAGAAGTAAAATTCTGATTAGATACAAGAAAAAAAAAAATATTCTTCACACCGAGGATGGTCCAACAGTGGGACAGCAGTCCAGAGAGGCTGTGCATAATCTCCATCCTAGGAGTTACTCAAAACCTACCTGGACATGGCCCTGGGCAATCTGATCTAACTGGACCTGCCTTGAGCAGCTGGTTGGACTAGATGACCTCCAAAGCTCCCTTCTAACCTAAGTTAGCCAATGATTTTGTGGTAAAGAGGGAAAGAAATACTTGTGTTAGATGTAACATTCTCAGTATGACCCCTCCATTAGTCAACTCTGGTGGCAAACTTAAAATTTGAAATCGTCACG
Source organism: Psophia crepitans (assembly GCA_013399095.1). Classification (NCBI taxonomy): domain Eukaryota; kingdom Metazoa; phylum Chordata; class Aves; order Gruiformes; family Psophiidae; genus Psophia; species Psophia crepitans. Next base: position 577,383 of record VWZZ01002086.1, on the reverse strand, counting down.
TTAAACACACAACACCCCTTCACAAAACAAATAAGCTTAATATAGAGCTATGAAATACCAAAATTACTTCCCTAATGACAGTTTATTATTAGACCATTACTGTATTTTTGAAACATAATATTGTGGTCTTACCTTGAGGAATATTACAGTCTCTGGTCTTAATAACGCCCCTCTTAATTAGTATACCAATGGGGATATTCCACCCAGCGGTTCTCCCCAATCCCGTGTGGCAGGACTTCTTCCCTTTCAGGTCCCTGATGGTGAACGCATTGGACAGATTTCGTTTCACTAATACCACAGCGTAGTACGCATTGCTGTTGTCACCAGCTTGCAGGAAAAACAAACAAAAACCCCATGTTACAGCTTCCCTTAAGCATTCCCACTGCTTAACAATCACCTGCAGATCCTTGACACTTACACGGTGCCAGCTTCAATTGCACCAACAACTGGCTAGTCAGGAAGTATGAACGTACACGTAACTACTCTTCACCGCTACTACTCCACAGTGCTGCGTTCACTTACAGCCTGTGTACTGGGACTGCTACGCGCTTGAACTGAACAATCTAGAGACAAACATGAAAGTGCTCTTGTTAACGCCAGCCCTGAGAAATACATCCCTCAGAAAAATGACTTTTGGGTCACTAGTGACTTGGAAAAACTGCTTTAAGCAGTTAATTTTATGTGAAAACCTCAAACCTGTATTAAAATTTCCATCAGTTTCGCAGCATATTGAAATTCTGCCTTGGTGACACAGTGGACACAAGCCCTCTTTTCATCAGTGACTCTGAAGCAGCCACATTGACAGGAAGAATTTGTTTCCAACTAGAATCTACTGTGCAATTTCTGTATCTTTGCCTCTGTTAAAAATACTTTGATTTTAGGAGTACTCACTTTTTCCTCTGTAAATATTTTTTTTCAGAACTGAAAAGACAAATAAAGAGCTACAGGACTCAAAACTGCCAAATACTCAACTTGGTCCTGTCACAGAGCAGATAAAAGTTGCCACAAACTCACTGTAGGAACCCATCCCATACTTATTTCCTCCTCTATCCATGATGTGAGGATAATAATTCTCATTTCCTTTGAAAACAGCTTTCCCAGCAGGGCCAGGGAACAGAGGCTGTGCATTTAGAGCTGTTTTCAACCAACCTGGAAAAAAAAGGTCTATATATTTCCTGACATTCTTACCAGAGTAACTTTCTCCAGCAGCTGGTACAAGGCCGTATGTCTTCCCAGCTGTGTAAATATCAGCTCCACCCACAACTACAACATCACTTTCCTTTTGCTGAAAAACAAAATTTAAGATTTCTGTGAAGAAAAGACCAGATACCTTCTTTCTGTTACAATGATGACATCTCTTGCATCATGCCTGTTGCATTCCAAAGGGCAAGTCTGACAGCAAAAGAGCAATACGTTGCTAAAGAGAATCATAGAATCACAGAACATCCTGTGTTTGAAGGGATCCACAAAGACCATCGAGTCCAGCTCCTGGCTCCACACAGGACCAGCCCAATCAGAGCAGATGACTGAGAGTGTTCTCCAGACGCTGCCTGAACTCAGCCAAGCTCAGTGCAGTGACCACTGCCCTGGGGAGCCTGTTTCTGTGCCCTACCATCCTCTGGGTGAAGAACCTTCTCCTGATCTCCACCCTAACCCTTCCCTGGTGCAGCTCCATGCCGTTCCCTCGGGTTCTATCCCTGGGTACCAGAGGGAGGAGATCAGCGCCTGCCCCTTGGCTCCCCCTCGTGAGGAAGCTGTAGGCCGTCATGAGGTCTGCCCTCAGTCTCCTCTTCTCCAGGCTGAACAAACCAAGGGCCTTCTGCCTCTCCTCATACGTCCTCCCCTCTAGACCCTTCACCATCTCTGTTGCCCCCCTTTGGACACCCTCCAACAGTTTTATGTCCTTTTTGTACTGTGGCGCCCAAAACTGCACCCAGTACTTGAGGTGAGGCTGCCCCAGCGCAGTGCAGAGTGGGACAATCATGTCCCTAGACCTGCTGGCAATGCCATGCTTGATGCCCCCCAGGACACGGTTGGCCTTCCTGGCAGCCTGGGAACACTGTTGGCTCATGTTCCACTTGCTGCCAACCAGGACCCCCAACTCCCTCTCAGCATGGCTGGTCTCCAGCGTCTCATTGCCCATTCTGTATGTACAGCCAGGGTTGCCCCTTCCCAGGTGCAGAATCTGGCACTTGCTTTTTGTTAAACTTCATGTGGTTGGTGATTGCCCAGTTCTCCAATCTGCCCAGATCTCTCTGCAACCCCCAAAGGCTGCGTAAAGCATCATCAGTGAAATGGGGACAGGAGATTTCACACATACAGGCTTGAGCTAGATGGGCACAGTGCCCTCATCACAACTGAGTATCACCGGGGTTCAGGCCCATCCATACCATGTGAGCTACCGATCACCTCCTTGAAATCCAGTACTCCTGCCCCGGTGTGTGTCTCTCTGACCCCACCTACCCAGCAGAGAGCAGCTTGCTGGGTTAATTCGGTTTGTGGCACAAGGACTGTAGCAGCCTACCTGGATCAGCTCCATGCACTGTTCCTTTGTCTTAGCTGAAATACACTGAATTGCTGGTTTCAGATTCTTCTTCTTAAAGGCAACGGCCATTTCACCACATTTCCAAATCTCCTCAGTGGATACAACACACCAGTTGAGGGTTTCTGGCAACGCTGCAGAAAATTGGAGAGAAAGTACTGCAGTTCACTTTCTGTGTGATAAACAAGGAGGGATACACGCTGCTCGCTGCCACTTGTGCACCATACACGTAACTAAAAATGCTTACTCCTGTGCGTCTCTCCAGCTCAGACTTACACCTGATTAGGAACCACAGAGCTCTCCAGATGAGCAGTATGTCCACACTGCAAACCTATCCACACCGAAGGAGCAAGAACTCCTACATCTGCTGACCACTGAGGGCAGCCATCATGCGTTAGTTGAGTGCAGCAGCAATCCACCCTGAAGACAGGCTTCCTCATACCTGAGAGTCACCAAGCAACCCCCAGAAGAGACAAGCCTTGGAGGTGGGCCTCTGCCACAGCACAGAGCACATCCAGGAGGCTCAGCTGCCGTAATTAAGCTTCTCAAGGCAGAGATTCTTACAGCCTGTGTTTCTGACTTTGCCAGAATGCATATCAAGTAATTTCTACATGTTTCCAAGAGTATAAAAGACCATAACCCTTCCACAAAGAGCAATTGAGGGTTTCTTTGGCTTCTGGAAGAAGTTCTCTGCCAGGAACCCATTCATCCATTCTTTAAACAAAAACCTGAGGATTTACACAGCAACACATTACTATTTCCCCTTGCTAGCAGGTAAGAAAGGGAGTACCAGGTAGCAGTAGCAGCTGACTAGTGTCTCATACACCAGAAAGGGTAGAAAATGTCTGCATTTTATAACACAAAGCTGGCCAGTTCACCCAGGAAAGTATTCTGCAATGTGATACTGTTTCTAGGTCAAAAAGTGACATTTCTCTCTCCATGCTCAAATATTAGACTGGCATCTTGCCACAACCCTCCAAGAGTCAAAAGAAAATAAAGCAGAATAAAGATGGGCTCTGTTATCAGCTATCTTTGCTCTTGGTTATGAACAGGAATCTAAAACCAACTTACTGTTGGGGTTGCAGCTCAGGGCTTGCATGGCATGAAAATACTCATCACCCAGCCACGCCTGGTAATTCTGTGCTGTGATTGCAACGAGCTCTGTGGTGGAGTCTCTGAACAGAAGATTCTGGGCACCGTAGGCTGTGGAGTCAAACATCTGAAACTTGGTGCCCACTCCATTAAATATTTGCTGTAACGTTAAAGAAAGAAAAAAAGCACCTGTCACACATGCCTCTGCATGGGACGTGTGACATCCCAAACCCCTCCCAACCCCACAGAGCTGAAGGTGCCCAGACATCCTGTCTTCAATTCAGCAAGACGGGTTGGAGAACCCCTCTAAAATGCAACACACTGATGAAAAAATGGTGTCTTACTTGTCCCTGGTTCAGGAGCTGGAAGACAACTGTCCCATCTGTGTCAGGCCGCACGACCACAGCACGAGCTGGGATTCGGGCCAGGTGACAGGTTCTCCACTCCATGACGTCAGCTGTGCTGCCATTGCGGCACAGAAGCTGGAAGTCCTGGGAGCGAAGCCGCTGGGCCCACGAAGAAAGACTTCTTCCTGCAATCAGACAGAGCATGCTGATGGAACAGACATCCTGTGAGGCTGATGCTCCTGGCTCCAGGTCTGCTCTAAGCGTGACACGCATGTGCGGAGCAGAACACACATCTCCTGACCATCTCTGAAGCATTCCTGACGGCACAATATACCCCATGCCTCTGCTGGTCCTTTAGTATCTCTGATAAGACAATAAACAGCTTAACGCTTGTGATGCTGCACTGAACTGTACTGCGCTCTGCAGCAGTATCAAGAGCACCCTTAGGTTTAGGATCCCACGCAGCATTTTTTGGTATTTTCCCCTGTAAATGACGGTCAGAGAGGCCCATGATAGTAAAGCAATGTTATGCTCAAGGTACATTCCAAAGTGCCAGACAGGGCAGGCCACATCTTGATAACTTTCTGCTAGTCTCTGCTGAAACCCCTGGGCAGACAGGAGCAATGTAACAGCCCAGCTCTGAATAAAACTAAGAGCTTAGTGCTGTTTGAGCTCTCTTTCCAGGAGGAGCTTAAGACTCCACCTCTAACCTTTACTGAAACTACATTTTAAAAAAAGCTGTTTAACCATAGGATTGCACAGACTCCTCTGTCTCCTGGTGCACACATCCATGGGTATGTCTGGTTTTGCCACTAGAGAATTTTTTGCTGATTCCTCAATTCAAAACAAATCCAACATTTGACATTGTACTGTCACTACAGACACCGCACTTCAGACCTTGCAGCCACTACTCGACAAGCTTCTGGATTACTCACCGTCTGTATTTTCAGGCACTGTGCTGTGCTTCACAAAAGCGACTTCTCCAGCACCTTCAGCCAAACACCTAATAAATACAAACCCAACCACAAAGATGCATTACAAAGCACAGCTCCCACGCGCCGGGCAGTGCCGGCTGACGGCCAGAGGGCTGCACACCACGTTCCATCAGCCACAGACACTGACCTATTTCCTTGCGCTGAGAGTTTTGCTCAAGGCAGAGACTAGTGGCTGTTGGAGCATGAAGGAACCTATCGCTGTCATTTGGTGAACACGGACAACGTGTTCAGTGCTGCCTGGGACAAACGCTATGACCTTCTGTGTTCAGTCTCGAGGTTTAAAGCGTGGCTGTCCTAACACAATAGCGGAATTTCTAATGAGATCAACTGCAAGTTCTCTGGCTTCAATTTCCCGTCAGTGAGGCCTGGACACGATGGCCATGGATACAGCACAGCAGTAAAAAAACCTGACTGAGCCATGATTTTTACCTGAAAGCCCCACTGTAGTCATAGTATCGCTCCTGAGAACTTCGTTGGCATTTGTTCTGCCCAGTCGAATCCCCTTTGCAGAGCTGACAGAGGGACTTGGGATAGTTTACGCCACTTGCTCCAGGAACACAGCTTGCACTGAAATACTCACTTACAGCTGAGTGTGAAATTAGAATGAGAAAAATTTAGTTGTGAATAAGTAAGATATGACAATCACATTTTAACAGATCTACACAGTACAAGTGTAAAAACATTTAGAAGGGATAAGTAATTTTGTTCTTAAAAGATGGTTTCCAAGTTTAAAAAAAACAACCAACCAACCAACCAACAAAACCCTGAAAAACAAAACCCTGCAATCTTCATCAGACCTGCGTTAGGTCCATTCCGCCTTACAAGAAACATCAATGCCAAGGAACAAAACAGCAGCTAGAACCGCACGTTTCTGTCCACGCTCGGGGTCCCGAGGCCAGACGGAAAGGCACCGACGTTTCCCTGTGACTCTTACCTGTTGGAAGGTCACAGCCCATTGCCGCCAGGCGCCCGCTGTCGATTAGATAACCCACTGGCACGTCCCAGCCTGCCGTTCTGTTGATGCCTGTGTGACACGAGCTGACGCCCCTCAGGCTGCGGATGGTGATGTTGGAGCTCTTCCTTACCACGGCCACAGCGTAATAGGAAGTTCCAATCTCTGCAGCGTAGGGAGAAAGAGAAGCACAGTGGCCTCGCAGCAGCACTATGGGAGATGCACCAATTTGTGGCCTCTTGTGGCTCCCCGACCCACAGGTGAGTCACATTGTCCACATCCTTGGCGAGAACCTGTGGACTGTGAGTGAATGTCCTCCATGACCTTTCTGGTGTGAAATGTCTCAGTTAAAGGCCACAGGCAATCTGCTCTAACTTTGAAGGTCACTCTGCTTTGAAAGGGAGGTTGTATGGATCCAGAGGTTCCTTACGAGAAGTTTTCTATGATTCTAAATATATTTTGAATTAATTGAAACCAATGTAATTAATATTTAAAAAAAATACTATTCCCCCATTGTCTACTAATTTCATCTTAATTTTGACACAGCATAGCAAGCTGATGTCACCGGAACATCACAGCTGATTTCATTCTCTTTGTTTTACAGTTTGATGTAACTCTGAGTCAAGAGTTTAGTGTCTCAAGTGACCATAAGGTCATTCAATCCAACTTTATTTAGATCAGAAATCATTAAGTTTCATTCACTGTTCTCTGATCTGAGCTCATAACCTGACTAATGGAGGTCATGAGGCCCATTCGGTTTTGAGAAACTGCAGTACAGTCCCCTCACCAGGGTCACGATGTGGTTAAGAGCCAGAGGCGGGGGGGTGGGGGGTGTATGCTGCAGGTGACCCAGGTCCCTGTGCACTGAGCCCAAGGGGCACCTCTGGGATGCCTTGGCCACTAAGACCCAGCTGCAAACCACATCCAGCTCCATCTCACAATAGAGTGGTGGGACACTACTGCCTGCAGACTGTTTCCAGAGCTCTTCCTCCCCTTGGGTCTCTGAAAGTTATGGAGGACATCTTCCAGCTCTGAATCACACACCATGTTGATACCGAGCCCTTTGTCAGGATGGCAAGTTACCACTGAATTACCGTCTCTGTCTTGAAAGGAACTCAAAGCTTAAGGACACCCAGGTAAGGAGCAGAATCATTCACCTCCTTACTTGTAGTAGGCAATCATATACACAATTAAAAATAAAATCTAATTATTCTAATCTATGGGATTGAGAGATAAATCTAATAAATTAATGAACTGCAAAGTATAAATTGTTTAGCTGCAAAATATGGAACAGAGAACAGTAAGCATTGAGACAGGAAAAAACCTAAACCAAAAACCAACCCAACAAACCTACTGGGGGAATGGCTGTTCTGACCTGTTTCAGGACAGACTCTGCCACAGCCCTGTGTCTCCTGTTCCCCCCACACGTTCTGTTCCGGGCAGGAACATCCAAGAGGGAACCTGGTTGTTACCTACTGGTTAGAGTCTTCAAGAGAACGAGCCCAAAATAAAATGGAAACAGTAAAAATGCGTAAGAAAAAGCTCATAGTAAGTACTTTAAAAGTTACTCAGTCAGAATATACCTTGATCATATACTTCCCCAACCACAGGTTTCAGACCATGCTCCTTTCCAGCCTGGTAAATCAAACGGCCATCCAGCGTCACTGCATCTGCCAAATCATCCTGTGCAGACACAAGGGCAAAATATAGGCTGAAGCTTAATTATCAGTATTTCTCAACAGTCAGAGTACCCATGAACTTAAAAGAGGCCCCTTAATCTGCATTTATGAGTTTTCTCCAAAAATATATTTTAAGGACACTCAAATTTTTGAAGAATAATTACCAAGAGGGATTTTAGAACTTCAAAACCACCTTCCTTCAGAAATAACACAGAAACCAGCCCTGGAATACGATGACCTTACTAGTCTTCATAGTCCAAAACAATCTGAGAAATAGATCCTGCAGCTCTGTGATTAATCTTAAGGCCCATCAATTTGGAGTTTCATTCATCTCTATAGTTAGTGCCCGCAAAGCCTGAAGATTTAAATAAAGTAAATAGATTTTTGAGGTCATACACAGAGTTTGAAGCAATGTCTTCTGGGGCTGCAAAATCTGAATGCCAACGAGTACTCAAAAGCAATCTTAGCGCATGCCGGCTTGTACCTCAGCAGGCTGGGATCCTGCTACAGAAGCAGGACTGCTTTGGGCAGCACGGGACAGGACTTCCCACAGCAGCAAGGACCAGAGGACTGCTACATGCTCTGATCAGCTGAACCCAGCTCTCACTGTGCACTAAACCTAGTGGAAGCCAGGAGAGGGCACCTCAGAGAGACACAAGATACTGCTGAGAAAATAATCAACAGTTTGACATTTTACATTTCTAAGTCAATTCCAACTTTCTTACCGGTTTGCTTAACCTCTGGTTCGGCACTGGAGGGAGTAATTTAATTTACCCATTCCATGGCAGTTTGCTGAGCATGGGTAGGGTAGGGCTAGGACTATGCTGCCTAGTGTACCACAGCAATTTCCCACAGGCTGAGCCACATAAACGCAACAATTTTTTAAGGGATGATGTGAGAACGTAGGTAATACACTGATGTTGATACCTAAATCAGATCTGAAGTTGCTATGTAAATTGAAATATTTAGCTCAAGGGAGAAAAAAAAGATGATATTCATTAAATAGCTGAAACAATAGATGTCTTGAGAGTTACTTCTCATGAATGAGAGCTGAACGGAGCTCCAAGGGAACCTGGAGAGGACTTGGGCTTGGGAGATATTTGCATCTTAAAGAACAGACACAAACTTTCTGGAATAACCAGATCTGATATTCCACTGGTGCGAGTCAGAGCACAGGACAACAGTTTAGGAATCAAATACGTCCTGCTGTTTTGAAGGGACACCTGGCAGCGAGAGGAAGAGAAGGTGGGAGTTAGAAGGACCTTACCCTCAGGGAGAACAAAATGAGCCTCCACAATTGGTGGTGGACAAGAAAGAGAGCAGATAAAATGGGAAAGACTGTCCACAGAAGACAAGGACTGTATTATGTGGACGTATTTCCATGTGAGATAGCACTTCTTGGACTGGAAAGCTGAGCCTTTAAGCTCTGTTTAGCAGAAGAGCCTCCTATCAATAGCCTGCATATCAATAACAGAACACGACAGAAAAATGCCTATTGTATTTAATGGGAAGTAGCTTCCAGGCTGCAGACCTCTCCTACAGACAACAGCCTGCTGTCACTGCTGAGGTGGCTCAGCAGCAGCTGTGCAGGCATTTTTTCTGTAGCAAGCACTTGCCAATACACTTAGCAAAAGCACAAGATTACTCCACACAAAATTTTTTTCATAAGTATACATACGATGGTAATACCCTGTTAATTATTTTCAGAGGGATTTCCTTTCTGTGTGTCACAACGTTTGGGAATTAGCTACAGAAGTGTTTAAAGACCTGCTGAAGAATAGCTCTGGTCACATAAAATATAGTCAGGTTCCCTAGTTTAATATTTAGATATTTCTCAATTTTTAAACCTCTTCAAAGAAAAAGGTTTGTTACTTTATCCATGTGCTAACACATTCACAGGACTAAGTCCAAGTTATGCAGCGTTATAAAACAGCCTATCTCTGCTTCTTCAGCCATTGCGTCCCACTCCTGCTTTGGCCCAAAGAGCAGAGTTCAGTGCAGACGCAGACGCAGGGGTTCCACGCAGTCCTACACAGACTAGGCCAGTTTGAACATTTAGCAGATTATTAGCGCACACACACACACAAAAAGAGGTCTCGAGGCCAAAGTCTCCTCTGAAGCCTTGCAGCGAAGACTCATTTTATCAGAAGGCCTCTCAAGCTACCCGCCTGCAGGTTTCTGAGTTCAGCTAAGCAAGTTTCATAGGAACCCAAGGTTTTAGATAGGTGCCTGCTGCGTGCAGCGGCTTGCAAACGCAGTTCCGTGTGCCCCGTATTTCAGCAGCAGACACTCAGCAGCCCTGTTAATGCCCTGCTTTGCAGGGCCTCGCAAGCCCCTCGGCGGAGCGCGGCCGTCAGCCAAGCGGCGTTGGGGCGAGCCGACGGTAAGCGTCTCCGGCCTACAGCCGAGGTAAGGTGGACGTATGTACCGCTATCTGCTCCAACATTCTTCAGTACAGTCTTGTTCCCTCGCTCAAGAGCAGCCTTTATCGAGAGGCAATGCGGCAGTTTTGGTAGTCAGACAACCCTTCTGCTTCTGTTAACAAAAAATTACTAGATCCCTATTGTAGAAATTTGTTCCTGTTTTCTGGCCACACAACCACCCACCTCAGCTCCCTTCGAACTCCGGCCAGGCCCCGTTTCCTGGCTCTGAACCTCTTGCCCTTGACGGGCTGTATCGCCTCCACAAACCCCTGATTTTTTGGCACATCCACACAGGACACCCAAAGAATATTATTTATTAACACAGCCAGTCATCCCCTCTTTCCCCCACGTTCTGCCAGTGAGGATGACCATGATTACCTGCCTCTACATTTCCTCCAATATCCACTTGTTGCCTCCCACCCCCTCCCTAAGGAGAAGATTATTCTCCATACATCATTTTGCAAAGCCGTGTGTTTACGGTCTTTAAAACCTTCCCCAGAGCTGGGCTCCTTTTGGAAACCGAGCATGCTCTGGGCAGCTGAATTATCACAGCTGGGCCTGCATGCCCTCTGCTCACCCTACGCGCTGCTTTGTCCCTCTCGTACTACGGTATTGAGAGATTTGATTTGGCTTTACACTCATCATCTGTATGGACAGCAATTTCCACAATGGGACCCTGAAATGGGAGTTTGATCCAGAGTTTATCGAAATACAATCTACTTACAGGCTCAGCTGCACAGCTTTAACTACTGTCTGCATCTTATAGCTCCATCCCTTCTTAAATATCTGCTAAATAAATCTGACACAATTCCCAAATCAAAAGATTAGCATTTGGGAGGAAATATTTAAGACTTTTGCTGTGTTCTTAATGACTGGCCATATGTGACTAGCCAAACAGACGAGACAGGGCCACTCTGACATTCAGGTTCATATGTATACCTTTGTGTCTTTTATTTAAAAAAAAAAATAAAATAAAAGCTTTGATTTTCCAGAGGCGTGAGTGCCAGGAAGCGTATGGTCAGCTGCCTGGATCATCAGATGGTCACCACAGAGCTGGTTGCCCCCAGATTATTATCAGGCACGTGAGCAAACTAAATCAACGATGCTGCTGTCACTCACAACTTACCTTGATCATCTGGGTACAGTTAGCAGCTGACCCCCCCTCTGTACACTCCAGGGGGGGACGGATGCCAGCTCCACCAAAGGCCTCACTCATGTCGTTACACTTGGAAAGTTCTTGCTCAGAGACAGTGCACCAGCGGATACGTTCCAGGCCGAGAGCTGCAAATGCAACACCAAGTATTATGGAACACATCAGTGCCTTTGTAACAGAGCTCACCCTTTAAAAGTTCCCAAAAAGCCAACCTTTCATTCCATTCCTCCTCCCAAAATGGAAAGAAATCAGGGCTATCTGAGTCTTTAGAGAGAAAAGGTTCCCACTTTCATTCAGATCAACACTAATACTGAAGTGTTTTTGACTGGAAATGGGATAGGCTGAGACTCAGAGACTGAAACCGTGGAACAGGTCACGGTGTCCCAACTGTTCTTAAAATCTTGCAGGATACATCATCTTTTCTTGAGTCAAAAGTGTTTAAAATGGTTATTTACAAAACCAGAGACACCGTCCAAAGACAACTCTGTCTCAAGCATCACTAGTTCATACCTGCAGTCTTGCCCCAGCCTTTTTTGGTCTGAATTCAAAATAAATTAAAAAAAGGCATTCTTAGGTGCTCCAGAGCCTTGCCACTAGTTACAAAAACTTGTTCCTTCAAAACACTCTTTCATAGAGGCCACTTCCACAGTCATGAAAAGGAGAAGGCGGTTCCGTGAATGCAAAGACTCATGTTTAGCAGCGGAGATGCCGCTAATCGGCGAAGGAAGGTGTCTTTCAGCGGGCCCAAACGTTACCCTTCCAAGTGCCAAAGCGACAAACGCTTTGTTGCTTTTGTAGGGCCATGCCACCACACGCAAACAGTGCCGCTGTATGTAAAAGGCGTAGGCAAGTACCGTTTATGCTGATCAACAGGCACAGATCGTTTTTCTAAGCAGGGGCCACCACGTTCCACTGCCTTTCTACAGTTTGGTTTTTAAGTTGGAGTCTGTCCTGGTTTCAGCTGAGAGAGAGTTAATTTTCTTCACAGCAGCGAGTGTGGGGCTGTGGTTTGGGTTTGTGCTGGAAGCAGCGCTGATAGTGCAGAGATGTTTTTGCTGTTGCTGAGCGATGCTCACACAGAGCCAAGGCCTTTGCTGCTTCTCGCACTGCCCCGCCGGCGGGATGGCTGGGAGTGTGCGGGGAGTTGGGAGGGGACAGACAGGGCAGCTGACTCCAACTGACCAAAGGGACATTCCATACCATATGGCATCATGCTCGGTTTATAAGGGCCTGGGGGAAGAGGAAGGGGGGGCAGCGGCGTTCGGAGTGATGGCGTTTGTCTTCCCAAGTCACTGTTATGCGTGACGGAGCCCTGCTGTCCTGGGGATGGCTGAACCCCTGCCTGCCATGGGGAGCGGTGAGTTAATTCCTTGTTTTGCTTTGCTTGTGCACGCAGCTTTTGCTTCACTTATTAAATTCTTGTGTCTGAACCCACGAGTTTTCTCACTTCCAGTCTTCTGCTTCTCTTCAATGAGGGGGACTGAGCGACTGCTTGTGTGTGCTCAGCTGCAGCAGGAGTAGAACCACAACAGAGTCTGCTAAGGCATTCGTCACATGGTTTCTAAAACCTCTTCTTGTGGTGTTACCCCAGCCAGCAGCTGAGCACCACACAGC
>VWZZ01002086.1:532655-564423 GCA_013399095.1 Psophia crepitans | reverse complement strand
AGCCCCCCCGCCACATGCTGAGCATGACATCACACGGTATGGAATACCTCCCCTGGCCAGTTTGGGTCACCTGTCCTGGCTGTGTCCCACCCCAGCTTCCAGTACAATTAACTCGATCCTAGCCAAACCCAGAACACTTCCCCACCACATCACACAGTTGAGATACCACATCTAACTCTGCGCTGTAAAATTACTCCACTAGTGCTCGACAGCAGCCACACGCTTGGCGTGGCTACAGACTAACCAAGATCCTCAATGTTTTTTCGTTTTTCCCTCTCCGATGTCTTTTTTTTTTTCACCCTTATTTTTTTGGATTCCTGCTCCACTGCAATCAGAGCCAACTCGACCGCTGTCAGGAAACATTAAGTCAGGCTCGGAAAGCTTACAGGAACTTCTCACAGCGGCATGTGCTAGTAGAGAGAAGCAACTGCCCGCCTCTGAGCTGCAGGAATTCTGAAGACCAAGATGTTTGGCAGAAAGGCACAACAGGGTCATGGTAAAAAGGTACCTCACGGAAACCAAATGTTTGCCTCATCCACCTGGGTGAAATTTTCACCGTTAATTTCTTGGGGCAGGAGGAAGAACCTAGGCTTTCACTGACAAAGGGGACTGGGATTTTCTTCTAAACACAAGCGAATGGAAATTAAACTGGGGTCTCAGCAACTCAGTATATATGGCTGAGTGCCACTGTTCAACCTCTGCAGTCTGGTTTTAGATAGAAACACACAGGAGAATGCATGAATTGTACGAAGGAATGATTAGCCATACACACCTGAAACATGAAACAAAGTTCATTTGGCTCCGTATTTCAGCCAAAACAGTGAAATACCATGAATCAGTTGCTCTTCTCCTCATTCATCCAAGTGGTATAATTAACTTGTCTCTTTCCAAACTACTGAATTTTGTTGTTCCAGGAAAGCCAGATCCTGGGCAATTCCCATTTCCTCTCTTACAAGTTAAACCATCTGAAGCGGGCTTGAGCACAGACCAGGTCTGTAGTTAGCCACTCTTCCTACAGCCAACCAAGAACATCTTGGAGAAGTGGGTCACTCTCTGAACCCAAGTTTTTCACAATTTTGACCCTTCTGCATATCTGTAAATATGTATAAAGCATGAAATGGCACGAGCTGGCAACTTCCACAGGAAATACACTCAAAGTCCTAAACATACATCACTGACAAACATCCAATTAACTCCTCTGCTGGCAGTGACAGTACCACATTGTGTAACACCTTATCAAATGGCTATTAATACAGCTAGTAAGACAATATCAAGGGCTTTCAACAGAAACAATATTTTTTTTAAAAAAAAAAAAGGTAGGATCATTCTTCTTGAAGAAATGTGGAGTACTTCAGACCTCCGGTCAAATTAAAAGCATTCCCCATTACAATTCAGGAGTGACAGGAGAAAGCCAGCATGTCGCACAGAGCGTATACGGCAATTATTTCTGGTTTTACAAAGTAAGTGTCACAGAACTGTTCACACTTGTGAGAAACAGCACTGAACCAAAAGAAGCAGAATCAGTGCTGAGGAAATACGATGTTCAATACCAATGAGTAAAGACATGTACATGGTGTTCAATACAGCTTTTTCTACTCTTTTCCTATTTTTTCTACTATCCTTTCTATGTCTTTTCCTGGCCATATGAGACTGGCTCTGAAATGCTTCTAGTTTCCCTCTGTTCCCTCACATCACACAGAAGTCAGCCCCAAAGACACTGTGCCACAGCAAAAGTTTTCAGAGGTCACTTACCAGTTTGAATGAAGAGAATACAGAAGACATTTCTGGAGTTCTTCATGGTGAAAATTTTGAGATTTGTACTTTTTCCAGCCTCCAGAACCTGCACAGACCAAGGCTTCTGCAAGCGTGCTCTCCCTAGCCTGCTCTTTGGTGAAAACCAGCAGCATTCAGTTGCCGGTGCACTTTGTACAATTTATCTTGCTTACCTCACAACGACCAAAGGGGAGGCGCTCACGCCACCCTCTCCGCGGTTGCAAAAAAACCCCAACAGTGAGGAAACTGCAGAAATCTGAGGCGCTAGTGAGGCTGGTACTGCTTGAGCACCACCTATAGACTTAGATAAACAGCTACACACTGGCATAAAAAAAGGCTGAAAAAGGTTTCTTAGCTGCTTGACCGCAGTCTGGCTAAGCTGCTAGCTTTAACCAACTCAGCTGTTGTCTTACAGGTGCTAGTAGAAGTTAATTAATGGCCATTTCAAGTTTAGAACTTAAAAATAGATAATGACCCTTCCAGACCTCCTCATTAAAACAAAATGTTATGGCTGCAGTCTGATTCTTGGCTGCCAAGACCATCCAGAATGAGTTGTCCCTTTGTTATCTGAAGTGCTTAAGAACAACCTGGCACCACTGGAGTCCTTCCAAATTTCTGCAAGGATCTGTTATTGGGATCCCTCCTGTGCCCTTCCACTGGCCAGACTAACCTCCCAAGCCCTCTGACCCGAGCAGCGAGGCTTACCTACAATATATAGATGACAAGACTGATGCAGCACAGCCCTTGCGCTAGCTGCTTAAGACTGCAAGGGCAAGGTAAATAAACAATTTGGTACCTGGCCTCTCCTGTGCATCTTCCCATCCTCTATGGGTAAGGCAGAAGGCAGAGGAGCAGCCTTTTTGTACAGGAGAATGCAACCCCCTTCTAAACCATCACCGAAGCACAGTTCATGATAATTTAGCTCATTTTCCTGTTTTATTTGTAACTCTATGAATATCTATGCTTTAAAGAGATACTAAATTTCTTCACCTAATTTTCAGTTACAAACAGTAGGGTTAGTGGGAAGGGAAGGAAACCCATGGTGCCTTCACTGGGCCAGCAAAAATAGGGTGGTAATGCACCAGTATGGCACCACTTGGGTTTCCCAATTACTCTGGTTGTTAAATTGGAAGCCTTAAGAAAAATACACGTATTGTAAAAATGTATCTTTAAAATACAGACAGTGAAGTGTACCCAAGAATCAAAGACCTATCAGCACCCGCTACTGGAAAAGCAAGATCCAGAAAAACACTAACTAATGCACAATCCTAAAAATTACAAGATACATAAAACAAGTCAGCCAGGAGCATCAGGGCTGTCAGAATTCGCTTTTCTGCCAGGGCTCGAGGGCAACATCTGAAAGAAGCAAAACCGCAAACGCAACAAAGATACCCCAGAGCCCTTTGGGTTTTCTTGATCCAAGACTTGTTTTCACTCTAGCGTGACATCTGGAGTTCAGTCTGAGCGTGGCATTTGGTGACACCTGGCTAGTACAGAGCAAACGCCTTGGAGAAAAGTTCTGCGACAGTTATTCAGACATTCCAATATATGAAAGAGTAATTTCTCACATACCTACTCAGCTGATCAGTTAAAAAAAGTGTGTACAATATAGAGATCTCAGATGTTATTGTGGTTTGTAGATCTGATAGCTGAGACTTAGATCCTTCTAGGTTTTTTTTTAAGTGGGTCTGTTTGAAGATGTCTCACTACGCACCTCAGATAATCAGCTGCTTTCAAAGCGGCAGACTATCATACACTTTGAGCTCCTTTAAAAACGTGTGACATGATTTATCAAAAGTTGCATCAACCTTATGCACCTTGCACTTCCATAGACGGGAGTCTCAGACAGCATACCTACGTCACAGATCTATACAACCAAAAATTATTCTGGGCCATACACCAGCAGCTTTACACTTACTGTAAATCTCAGAAGCGTTCCATATAACACCAGCAATAACTGTGTCCCCAGTTTAAACCTGCTCTTAAGGTCGTAACTTCTCTAGCTCCAGTCTGGCCACCAGTGTTCCTCTAACACATTATTTTCATTTACAGTCTGAGTCAATTATTTTGAAATGCTACAACCCCTGTATTTCTTTTGATTAAAAACACACTTGACAAATATATTGTACAATAAAGTTTATTAGCTGTTCTCCTCTTTCTAACAAATGGAATGGATAGTGTTGATAATTCTTTACAAACCAAAGCTAATTTGGTTGTGTGACTGCCCGGTGACTGCCGTAAGTACATCCCTCTCATAGACAGTTTCAAACAAGCAATGGCAGGTACCACAGAATACGGGAATTAGAGAATTTCATTCCTGAAGGTGGTTCCATGTTTCAGTACAACGTATTTATAACATCCGGCACAGAAGTTTGTGCATTGCAAATGGAAGATCTTGTGCCTAATGCAATCCGAGATGAACATGTACAGAAGAATAAAACGTACTGGTGACTCTGAATTCTCCCTTTGGATAAGACATGCATATTACAGGGGGGTGGGGGGGAAGGGGAGAACACACACCTGAAATTCCGTAGAAAAGAGGAGAACTTGCATGTATTTTTTTCTTGTAACTAATATTCCCTGGACTTTATGCCCAGACACCATTAGCCCATTTGATTTCTCAGGATTAAGGAAGGTAAATTCTAATTTGTATTTTTATTCAAAACAAAAAGCTAGGAGTAGGTGGTAAAAGAAAAATATATATTTTATATATATATATTTATACGTGTGCGCAACTATGTAAAGAAAATAATTCCCATAGTTACAGAGTTTAGTTAAAGAAAGTTTAATATATATATATTTATTATAACAAAATAGGCAGTTATCGTGGGTAAAATATTCATTAAAATCTGACCCCTAAGAACACACACATTTTTAGGCTACGAATCATTCTCTCATTGCCCTAATGACCATCTCTGCAGCTGTTGTCTGTATTACTGCCAATGGAAATTTGGCATTCCTCTGAAAAATACAAGGTTTCCTAGCACCTAAACATATTTTAGGCTCAAAAAGTGTGACGACCATTATCTATAAACAATTTCTGTAAGACACTATAAATAGTGTTTCACGAGGAAGATTAAAAACATTACACATCTTTGTCCCTAGCAATTTTATTGGCAAAAAATGAAAAAATAGATTATAAGAATATCCATATGAAATTATGAAAAGGAATATCCCTTGAGGAAGAGTAATGGGAGTTAATGAAAATGTTAACTCAAAACTTTAAAGTTTCTCTCTAACTGCCTGGAAGGAAAAAAAGATAACCGTGAGAAGAGAATTTAACTCAGAAAATAAAACCTGAAATTGATTGCCCTGACCAAACCATGCTATTAAAGTTAAGCGTGCAAAGTTACTCATGATTTACAACTTCCTTGAATACAACTTTTCTTTCAATTGTTATGAAATTTTAAAAGAATGTCTATAAAGCTTTTTTGAAAAAATCTTTGAAAGTTACTTTCCCTTAAACATTAAGGAATTTTACCAAGCAATTCCCTCCCACCCCCACCCTATACTAATAGCTGGTCAGGCCATTCCGCTGTCATGTTTGAAAAATGGCAAACCAACAACACACAATAATACAAATCATTTAAACTAAGAGAGACACCAAATGTAGAGCATTATGGGAACTGCAGAATGTGGATGTTAGGGTATGAACCACGCTGGAACGAACTAGAGGCAGGCTCCACTGGAAGGGCTTAAGAGTCGTCAGATGTAGTAGGTGATGTCGGTTAGAAAATGAAAAATAAAAATCTGTTTTCATAATTTTTCCTTTGCTGGAACCCAGATGTAAGGCCCAGACTGTTCCTCTATGATCTGTTTCACTTGGTTGTAGATTTCTTCCAGTGTGTCTCCTTGGACAATAGCTGCAAAACACAATGTGGCAATCAGCAACCACCCTTCCCAGCTCCGCACAGAAACCAAGCCGTTCTTGTCTCAGAGCGGCCAGAGGATTTTACATTGCTGAAAGAACAGACACCCACTGAGACTTCTGCTTTCTACGCTGGAGTGAAGCACATTGTTGATGGTACTGCAGGACACGCCTAGCACCATCTCTCCTGCTCAGAAATGGGAAACAGGAAGTGGTTTTACTTTGCCCAAAACTCTGCGTTTTTCCTTTTCCTAACCACAAGTTAGAGTTTGCCTGAATCAGTCTACATCCTCCTACATTTTTTTGGTCAAACATTCATGTGTTTCCAACACAAGGCAAGACAGCACAGGGCTGTGTCCTCATGCAGTCAGACTGAGTCAGGCTTGGTGTCATGCAGATTGATGAACTCCTCCGCTGGATCCTCACACTTCACAGCACGGCTGGCTGACCTCGGGATTTCTACCTGCTAGCACTACCTTTGCTTTTGGTCAAGAAGAGGAGGAACTCAGTTTGTTGCCCAGCCAACGCATTAAAGTTTTATAGACAACAGGCTTCCTATAAAGTTAAAAGCGCAATTTATATTCAGACGGTGCAAGTTAGACATATTTTCTCCAAGGCTAGAAAACAATTAGAAATGAGGCAACATGGATGTGTTCTGACATATCAGAGTAAAGTACAGTCTGGTGAGAATGAGGATGAAGTTTGAGCTTTTCTTACCATGCTTCAGTGTGAAAAAGCAACCACTGCGAGACAGCAAATTCTTTTTAATTAGGATTGCTACCTCAGCGTTGATAATGCAAGAAACAAAGTTTAGCACGAATGATAATTTTGGAGGCAGGCCAGACTCCCTCTTTTGTGCATTAATACATTACTGCTGATTCTGAGCTTTGCGTTCATGCAAATTACTTCCTATTCCTCATTCCCATCTCTTAAAAACTCTCTCCCCCTCTGCAGCCCATTGTCATGGTGCCCGTGGGAGGAGGCTGTTCAATTATTCTAGGTCAAGTATAATGCTCGCCGTGCAACAGTGCATTAGAAAGATTTAGAAATGTCTTTGCAGTGCCATAAGCTGCAGCATCTTACTTCTCTCCAGCTACACTTAACCACACCTCTCCCAAAGCTCAATACCCTCACAGAAGAGAGGATGGAAGCGTTCTTTGCGTGCTTCAGTGCAAAGTTTGTCTGTTTAAACTTAACATGCTGGTGAAGTTGATTTCAGTTACCCCGCACGATGTGGTACTTTTTTTAATACATTAGCAAAGACTAATGCATTGTTTTAGCAGCTGACTCATATGGGTGGCAGCCTCCAAACTGTAAACAGGAAGTGGGATTTTTAATGTCTTCAAGTATCTCAAACAGATTGAGAGAAGCCTTCCTACCCTAAACTGGACTGTCAAGGACAGAAGTCTGACCACTGCTGTCTTCCTTTGTCAACAAGCCTTATATTTCTGAGAAGAAACATGGCTCTGGGCACTAAAGCTCTTAAAAAGGCCCATAAGCTTTTGAAACATCTTGAAGTATTTCCTGAAAAAGCGCCCTTATATAGTGCCCTGAGACATCTTGGGAGAACACCCGCTACTACTTAAATATTTAATTAATGTACATGAAAATAAACTCATTCATTTTCTCAACAAACATGACACATTTGCAAGTCATTTGGTAAGGGACTCTAATAGGAAGAATTTGCAATGTATGTTGAGAGACCCGTTAAGTTTCTGGGTGCAGACAGAGCGCTATGGGAAGAGAGGGAGACCTAGAGGAGTATTGGGATAAACCAACAGCTGTGGGGCTGCAGAGCAAAAGGGATGGAATCGAGTTGTTCATTGTGTGCGTAGCACACACAGTAGAGAAAAGTCAGCGGGAAGACTGGGGCAGGCAGCCTACTGACTCCCCCATCTTCCTCCCACGTGAAGGCACCACCCCTTCCTGTGCCTCGGCCCAGGTGGAGCAGACTGCTCCACTCACAGCTCTGCCCACCCAAGATGTGGAAGAAGGAACTGGGCAAAGGAGTCATGTCAGAGAAAGGAGGTAAATGAGGCAGAAGCACTGCAAAAGGGAACATAACAGGAAATAAAGGAGTGAGTGTCTATCTACGGCAGGAATAGGGAAGGCTCATTTCTGTCCTGAAAATCCTGACCTGATCAATCTCCTCCTGCAAACCACAATGCAAGCAATTAGCACAGTGTGAGCGCTTGCTGCCCATCCCTTGCTGTTGCAGTTAGGCCCGTGGCATACATAAATTTGATTTGCTAAGTACTATAATGTAGCACTGTAGTGCTCAGTTTCCAGAGGCTTAATTAATTACCAAACTTCACTGCTTGATTTTAAAAAAATGAAAATTAATCATTTTCTGCAGGGAGCTTTGCTGGGCAATCTCAGCTCTGCAAATGAAAAGCTTTAAGTGTGCAAAATATCGAGAAAGCAAACATCTGCATTACAATACCTAGGAAAATGGTAGAAGTCTCAGAGTTTTTAAAACCTAACTCAAGCTCCCAGCAATTTTTTGTACATATTGAATTAATTGATCAAATTGAAGTCAGTGTAGATGCACTAAGATGGCAGATTCCTCAAAACACAGATCAGCTGGAAAACAAAGTCCAGCCTTATCTCAGCGGTGAGGCAATTACTATTTTACAGCAAGCAATAAAATTTCAACTCTGGCAAGGGAACAGTCCCAAGCAAAACACACCTGTGAAGTGTTCAGTAAATTCTTGCTCTAGTTTCATGGCTCGCTCAAATGTCTTCCTGGCTTGCTCTTCTGTTAAGCGTTTATTCATTTCCCTGAAATGGAAAACATTATACATTTAAAAACTACTATCAAATACTTGGGGTCTTTTGAAATAAGGTTTTAAACTGTTGTCTGAGTATTAACCCTAATAAGAGGCAGTCTCCTAAAACGACACACCTAAGCAAAGACTGTAGTGAAAATGAGCTGTTCTGACACTATGTTGCATGGAATTTAGCACAATGACATTTGTTCTCAAACACTTCGATTTGGATTAGAAACTCCATCTCAAAGTGTCTAGAAATTAAACTCGGGAAATTAAATACTGTTTAAAATGTAAATATTGCCAATTGTCTTCACATAACTTGCAATTGGTTTTTCAGATACAATGACAGTCTCAAACAACTCAGCCTGAGATACTTTTACTCACATGATATTTTCCACTGTTTTGGGTTTAATAAAAATGGAGATTGGGTACAGCTGGGCAATCTGCAGCCTTTTGATGGCATTACCAGAAACATCAAGAATGCAATGTTTTCCCTAAACAGTGAGAGAGAAGAGAAAATGGCACTAAGCAAAGGTTAAGTTACAGATATGCACAGCTAAAAATTTAAAAGAGAAAACATGTCTCCACTGAAGCCAACAAAATTAAGCATATGCATCAATGACATCACGATTTCACCACTCAGGCCCAGGGTCCCACAGTACTCCTCTGCTGGGTCACACATCCGATGAGTTGCTGCTGACTCTTCTTCCTTCCCTTCTCCACCAGAGGACGCAGCCCAGTCAACAGAACAGTCATCCAGTGGAACAGCCGTGTTTCAATCACACCTCCAAAGTTTTGGGGTTTTGTGTTAATAACTTAATAACCCTTTAGGGAGATGGCCATGCCACAGATGCAATTTAGAGAGGAGCCAGATAACTGGTGTGCCTGAGGGAGTAACCACCCCGATGGCAAGGAAATATGCCACCATCAGAACCATCAGATGGAACTGAATACAAGCACTCTCCTCCCGCCAGGCACCACAGAGTAGAATACCAAGTTTGACATGCTGAATGTAACTTGAGCTGATTATTTTTCTTGTCTCTTGAGAAACAAATATAACTTAACTGTTTCTTGGGCAGGTGGAAGACAATGTGGTGGGGCTGCTTTTCTCCTCACCACTATTAGCCCATTATGAACAATTTTCCAGCTCTCACCTCCTCTCATCTCCAATATGCTCATTTCCACCTTACACATTTTTATTTCTTTCTTTTCTGAGTAGCATAGCAGTAGTTTGGCATACTACCATTTTAGAAAACAGTAGGGAGAGAGGAACAGAAAACCACTGTCAGCTGACTAAAATAAGAAAGGCTTTTTTTTTCTTTAGCAGGAGACCAATGTGAACAGCAGGATTCTGTGAGCCAGGATACAAAAAACCCACAAGCACCATAAAACCAAAGGTTACTCAGGTTACCTCCTGAACTCCCAGGAGGTGATTCCTGGAGGGCATGTTGAAGAGCAAGAAGTGGCTGCCGTCTGAAATGACTGACATGTTTTGCTTCCTGGCAGAAGAGATCATCAGGATCATTTACACTTGATCTCTTGCACAACAAAGCCACAAAATTTTATTTCAGGAATTCTTCAAGAGGATAGAAGTGTTCTTTCTACACGACCAATACGCATCTGCTCGCTTTCAGCTGATGACAGCTGTTTCCCAGATCCAGTCCATGGATCTGGATGCTGATGAGTATCATTTAAGAAAGGTTTTTCTATGTTCTAGCTGAGTATTTTACTACATGTGCTGAGCTGTTCACATCTTTCAAATGGTTTCTCTTTAAATGTGGCACGTGCTCTGGGGAATTAAGAGCATTACCTGGTTCGTTTCTCTTTTGGGGATAAAACACTTCCTATTTGCCACACTTGGCCCACCAAGTTATGCCAGTTGCCACAGGATTTTGGGCAGAGGGTGGAGGACTAGATTGCCAGCACAACAGCTGTGCTGGACCTTATGGAGTATAACTGTGACAGGTTATTCCAAATCGATAATGAACATGCATTAACAGTGGCCTCAGACACAGAGATTTGGAAGCCGCTAGTGACTCCGAAGAGGATACGAAAGTGACTTTCGAGTGAAGATTTGGAAGACAAAGAAAAGAAATGTAAGTATTTCATGAAATAATTATCACATTTTCATCCAGGGAAGCTATTTCGCTCTTTGCATGGTGCATTTAAACAATATTTTACATATTTTTTAGTTCCTTACTTGCACTGCATCTGATTGAGAAACACAGCACTGAACTGTGTGCCTTTTGCAATAACTGAACAATGACATCAAAAAGCACCTTTAGCTGTGTCCATTAGAGGTAAGGAAATGGGAAAGATGAGGATTAGCTGGAACCATGGGTGAATGAATGAGCACAGTTTAAAGTTATTGCAACAATAATATTTCTGGTACTTTTGGGGTAGTAGCAGTCACTTCTTTTGTGTCTGCCCCTAAATTCATCACAGAAAACTAAGAAATCATCTTTTGTACCCCAGTAATAACACCCACTGAAGGGACCCATCTCAAGTGAGTCAAAGAGGAATACAAGGAGGGAGTAGTCCCAGATCAACCAGTCTGCAGCCCTGTCACGATTCTGAAGTTCTAGAGGACAGGCCATTGTTTCCCAGAAAAATAACATTAGCTGGAATGAGGAAATGACTGCATCTCCCCAACATCCCACAGTGCCTGTGCAAGAGATTTAATAGCATGGAGACATCTGCTCATACTGTGTTCTTCATATCAGTTTATAAAAGATTCACAATCGTTTCGTACCTTACTAATCCACTACCTGGGCAAAAGCGCACAGACAATTTCAGGTCTAGGACGGAACCGAGGATGGTATCTGCGCTATCAGGTGAAGCGGCTGCCGACAGGTTTATAACATTTAAGCATTTCAATAAACAGTTTCATCATTTAACCACATATGATAGTTTCACAACTTCATTCAGCCTTCCATGCAAAGTACTCTTCATTTACTTCAACAATTTTGTAATTAATTTTTTCTTTGCTTTTCTTGCTATGTACCACAGGGCCATGTTCTATTCCATAGGGTGAGAAGAAAGACAGCAGAAGAAAACTTCATCACATGAACCACAGAAACTCACCACGTTCTTCCTGGTTCTCATTCCAGTAAATGACACTTGCCAGAAGTAACAATACTCAGCTACTGGGCCAGAATGGTCTACACTGTTTTCCAGAGGACTAAGTACACACTTCTGTGTCACAGGTTAACCACACCTATGCCCCGCATGGCCAGACCGAAAGTGCTCACACTTGTGAGTTCCCACCTAGAAAATAGCTGTTTCTTCTCTTGTACTTACCAGACAACATTGTCTACTGTAAATGCACCATATCTGTAAGCAGAACACCACTCAACCACCTAATGCGGAACACTTGCAAAGAATTTTCACCAAAAAAATTTCTTTAAAACAAGCATCTTACTTTAAGAAACAGGCTTCCTGCTTCCCACTATTTTTCAGAGAACTCAAGTAAACTTCACTTTGAATTTCAAAATATTTAGATTTTGCAATAAATAGTTAATTAAAATCTGTTCGATGTAGAAACAGTAAAGTCAGTCTTCAAAACGTAATGGCAGCTCTGTAAAACAAGAGTTCATTCCTTTTACTCTGTTCCCTTTGTCAGCTAAATCCATGAAGGGCACAAAGAATAACAATTTTTTCTTCTGCACTTGTCTAGACCAAATGGATCATCATATTAATCAGCTGCACCACCACTATTAATTAATGACCTGTGTATGTGAGCTAGGTTAATTAGCCTGTAATTCCAAGTATTTCTTCTCTATTTTCTTTTTATAAGTGGGCACAAACTATGGCTGCTCTTTTCCCATAATTTAAAAGCAATGCTTTCATTATTCCAGGTTATTCATTATTTCCCGAAACGCATTTGTGACAATGTGCTTTGTTTCTAGTTCTAGGCAAATCTCTTTTAGAAGTCAGAGGGTTCCTAATGGCTTCCTGCCATTCTCTTTTCCCTTGACAGCAGAGTCAGATAATCACCTCAGTACATGAAAGTAACTGGCACTGACTTACCTTTTCTGCTACTTCTCGCACGGATTGGACACTTGTTCCATAAAGATGATTGTTGTACTGGCCAGCTTCAATGAATTTGTGATCCTGAATATCCTTCTCCATTTGCTCTCGAGAAGTGACAAAATGGTAATCACGTCCATCCACCTCATAATCTCGTTTTGGTCTAGTAGTATCTTTAAATATAAACCAGTAATTTTTAAAGCAAAATGAAAAACAGTGACTTCTTTTCCCCTACAATATCCAAAAATAGCCTCCCATTTAAACTGCAAAATTGCCACATGCAAAGAGATTACCGACAGCTAAAATAGCTCTATAAAGTTTAGACAATATATTAACTTTTTTGTTTTAACTCTACATACAGAAGATGTGTATCAAGAAAACATTTAGACTTGTTCTAGTATTTGCTGAGACTTACGTGGAACACATGAGCCAAATTTGTCTGGAAATTCAGAGATCAGATCATCATTTATTCTGTCTTTCATGGGTCCCAAAACAATCACAGGTCGAGTGTAACTGACTATT
This sequence comes from Psophia crepitans, assembly GCA_013399095.1. Taxonomy (NCBI): domain Eukaryota; kingdom Metazoa; phylum Chordata; class Aves; order Gruiformes; family Psophiidae; genus Psophia; species Psophia crepitans. The sequence goes on along the minus strand of VWZZ01002086.1, from coordinate 551,460 downwards.
GAACATAAAGGAATAGCATCAGTTACATTTCAGCATGCTTGCTAACTTACACACTTCAGCAAAATAAGCTTTAACACATGGTAATGGGTTTAATACCTAAGAGAATATGTACTCCTAAGGAGAAGAAAAACATGAACGTGTATCAATTAATACCATAGTGACAGTTAAGATGTTAGACCCTCACTTTAAACTCACTTTCCTGGAGGATCACAAAGTAACATCCTTCCTTCTAAGGAAAACAGCAAAAGGAGGAAGGTTGAAAATCTCATCACTTCAGAGAGGTACCTCAGCAGTAGCAGAGGTTGTCACATTCTAGTTCTGTGCTAGGAGAAACCGCTGCTTTCCCTCTAAGGCCACAACTTCAATACTCATACAGGGAAAGACTCAACTATATAGGGCTTCTGTAACTATTAACACCCTTATAAAATGAAGTATAGTGTATTTTAAAGCAGAAGGGGTTTTGGTTATAAATTAAGCTCAAGCAGAAAATACCTGATTATACTGCAAGCACCATGAACAACAGTGTCCAAGTATCCTGGCATTAACATATAATTTCAGATGTATAAATTTTAGTTCTAGGTTCAGTCTGCCTTTATCGTGCAAATCAGTCCAAATTAAATCAGTCTGACCTATAAAATCTGTTTTAATTTGACTCTCGGAACTGCTTCCTTTCAGGGGTATTAAGAGATTCATAACAGGAATGTCCGGGATCCAGTAACTGCCAAGCTGTTAATTTAGCAATAAACACCTTTGCTTAAAGACTAAGGGTGGTCCACTGGTGTCTCCAATCCAAGCACCTTTAAATCTATTTATTTAACTGTCATTACAGTTCTTTATTCCTCTGGGCTTCTTAAATATAAAAATACTGTGGAAGTGAATTAGTGGACAAATGCAGATGTATTACTGCACCTAAGCAAAGGCACAAGGTGCTAATTCTTTTTTACTCCTTCCCATACACCATGTTACGCTCCAAGGAAATTACAGTCATGCATTTAAATGCCAAAGCACTTGGCTTTCTAAAATCTTTAGTTTTACAATACAGTATTTACTAAACCATTGGCTTGTGCAAAGTCTCATCCACATCTTTTTCTCTTCAACCTTGACATTAACTCACTTGATATTACTATCGCTCTCACTTAAACCACCAAGCTGTCAGAATCTGGGAGGCAAATGCCTGCTAAAGAGATGTTTCTCATTTTGTGAGACCCTGTGGTGTGCGTATACCCACAGAGCTGCTCCTTCGAAGGAAACAAACCTCCACATCCCTGGCTCAAGCATAGCTTACGTAGCACATGGAAGAGTGCCTACCATTTCCCTATTTCTAGCATGGTCTTAACTCATGCACTTTTCATCCACTATTTTATTTGGAGCCTACCAGAATTACAAATTACATGACATAAACAACATAGTTTGTGTTACTCTTGTATAACAATAATTTTTTTTTGCAAGCTTACTGATGAAATGAAGCCCATGTGCCATGATTAACAAGTTGGAGAGGTAAGTCTATACAGGCACATGGGATTCCATGATGCTATTAAAAGCAACTAGGTCCTGCTATTCAACGCATGAAACCAAAAATGAAATCTTGACACTCAAAATTCACATAAATACACAATGTATCTTTACTTACCCTAGCCTTTTTTGCTAGGTAATAAATACTAAGTATTCCCAAAGGACATCCCTTTTACAAATTACCTTACACTATGAGATACATAGCTCATGTATTTGTGAGTCAACCATTAGCACCCGTGGTGGTGAACGGGAACACTAAAAACCTCTGTATCTACTGTACACAGTGAAGCATGATCAGGATCAAGGTGAAAAAGAAGTAACAGAATCCCACCGGAAATCAGTGAAAAACATTTTATTTTAAATCCAATTGTGAGAAAATATTTTCTCCTCTCAATTTCCATTTCATTAAAAAAAATTTTTCCTGAAAAAAATTTCTGGCAATAGCCAACCAAATCAGCCATGTAAGAAGCCCATACAGAAATGGGGTTTTAGAGACATTTTAATTACAGCTTACTAAAATAGACAAATGATCTATTGACACACTTTCTGCTGTGACAACAAAAAAGGAACAGCAACAGTGAGAACACTAAAGCAATGTGAAACAGAAGAAAATTGTAATTTCTGGGCTCACACTGATGAAACTGTTAAACATACCATGTTTTCCTCACGCAATGTAAACCACACAAGTTATTTTAAGTAGCACACCTTTGTACTGTGCACTGAATAATTTAGCAGTTACATTTAATAATTTATGCCTTTATGGTTTATTCATTTGAATAATGGTACCAAGTTCAAAACAGTGAAGAAGTTTATCATGGTGCTCAGTACGTAAGAGCACAAGAAGCATTCTGATAACTCAGATGATTATTTTATATGGAGCGAGATCTACAGACCTTCTTGTTGATTGACTGGTTCATATGACAAGACATACTCCTCTTGGCCACCTAAAATGTAAATGCAAATACATTTCTATGTATTTTTTTCTAAACCAGCATATTGAAATTGAGTCATTCAATGAACTCTAATGATACAGACATTCCTCTGTAATATGCATTACAATGATACTGATGAAAGACATTTTTCAAGAGCGATGAATTGTAAAAAATCATAAAGATAAGCCAAACAGAAAATTTTAAAGCATAAGACACATACAGCATAAATAATTTCCGGGTTTATGTTAGCATGTCGAACTGACATCAAGCACAAGAAGAATTTTAAAGCATTACTGAAATGCTCTTACACACATTTCCCTGAACGAAATGCATGCATGCTATCATTCACTGCTAGAGGCAATGCCACCGTCACCATGAACATTCTACATACTTTGAAGCCGGTATTTACAGTAAGATTTTTCTGTATTTACAAAGGGCTTCTGTATGTCAAGCTGTACATATCTTCCATTAAATTTATTGTGAAGTGGAATTTATATAAACACCATCAACCACTCTAATTCTACGAAATAAAAAATTATGATTGTATATACTAAATAGCTATTACTTTATTAATGAATTTGAGGATGAACTTGAAAACAAAGAATGCTTTGTATTATTCTCAGCTCCACAAGGCACATCAGCAGTGAATGAAACTAAAATAACTGAATTTTGACCTTTGACAGCTGCAGGCTTTTCCAATGTTAGTGAAAGCATCTGAAATATACCTCAGTTGCCATCTCTCTAAAAGACTGTTTCTAGCCTCACAAGATGTCTCTGAGTACGATTTCTTGCAATGGAATCACTAAAAATTAACTCCGTGACAGCAGAGACTTTATAGCTCTGAAGACACAAGCTCAAATTACATGACACTACTATGAACTTCAAATAAAACAGAGTCCTTCAACAACTCGTGTAATTTTGGAATGTTCTTTGCAGTTCATGTGCCATACTTGTAACAGGCAAAGGAACATACCAGTGCTATACCACAACTGTATAGAAACAAGATGGCGGATGAAGGCTTTTATAAATTCATATATTGCTTCTATAGATCTGTTCTTTACTTCACAGCAAATACCATTGATCTTTTAAATCTAAAATTTACAATTTCATTAAGAGAAATACTTCTCTTATTTGCAATGAATTTGCATTCAAACTGTACTACAGCAACAGATAAATAAACATTTATAATTTTTTAAGTTATTGCAAATGAGGAATACGTTAAGACAGACACAAAACCATGCAACCTGTATATTTTAATGTCTTTAAAAGTTACTCATGCAAATGGATTTTAGAAGGACAGTATATACTTTCAGAACCCTTTTTAGGCTAGGAAGAGGATATCACCAGGTGTTAACTTATCTATGAAAGATCCAGCTCACATATAATTAGATACTTTGGAGAAGTCGCATTGCTATAAGGTCAAAAATTAATCAAGAAAACTACCAAAGAGATAATAACAAGTAAAAGCATCCCCTGACTGAGGGCAAAAAGTATATATTGTCACTGCTTTTCAATACTTTGGAAAAATGACTATTAATAGAATGAACCTTTTGAACAACCGTACTCATCTGTAATCAAGATAACTTTCATATTAGACAGCAGTAAGAAGAAATTAAAAAAATCATTTTAATAAAAAGTGCTTGGAATTACACATTCAGATAAGCAAATCCATGACATCCATAATAAAATCAGGGCTTCTCAGCTAATACGGACTAAAAAAATCTAACTAGTAGTACCAATAATGAGCTTTAAACATAAATAAAGCAAGGTCTGAAAAAAACCTTGGAGGGGTAGGGGAAGAGAGGAAAGCAGTAAATTTGTGAAGAAACAGTCATGGTTAGTTTTAATGGCGTGTCATTAAAAATGGTTAAAATTTTTAAGTTTGTCATATATGCAAAGGCAACTTCCATACATGCTCAGTTTTGGGTTATTCTTGGGGAGCATAAATGCCTCCCCCAACTGCTTTCTTTTCAATTACAGACTACGGCACTGGTAGCATTTTATATACATGTATAAACTCTCTCCTTGAGTGTAATCATCTGGAAGAAAAAACATGGATCACTACCTCTGAGATCTACAGCTTCCGAACAAATATATCTGTTAATGAACCACCTTCCTTATTACCCTAACATAAATAATCTCTGTTTCTCAAGTGCCCATTATACAGTTAGCAGGCAACCAGGAGCTGATGAGTGAGCCACTCAGTGTCACACTGCCTAACTTCTACTGTTCCTTCTTTTTGTTTTCCTCTTCAAATCCTCAACTTTTCATCTTCCTGCTCTGCTATCCTAGGTTCCAGGTCTGGACCACACGAGCTTACTGAGGAGCTGTTCACTGGAAATGACCAGTGGGATTGAAGTTCTGGCTCTGGTTTAAGACATTTTAAAGCATTGTAGAGCAGCCTCATGCAGCATATTATCCACTGTGAACAGGGAGTACTACGGTACCTTGGGTAGTAGTAAATAGCCCTGGAGCCTGGGCTATTGAAAAAGCTAACTCAGCCGAGTATTTAAAGGATACTGTGTCTTCAGAGAGAAAACGTGCGTGCGCGCCTAGTGCGCCGATTTATCATAACTGACTCCAGCACTGAATGTGTGTCGTATGCTTTTAAGACAACTCATACTAAGCACCCACACTTGACAAAATAGATAAATGAAAGCTGAAAGCAAGGGTAAATACATGTTTGCTTATCTTCACTTTCATTAGAAGCCTATACATATTAAATCTGAGTATCAGTTGTGAAAAACAGTAGATAGTTACTGCACTATTTAACAGATTACACAGTTCAGTTATGCTTCCAGTATTAAGCTCAATTACATATAATTGTATTTGTCAGCATTACATTTACATTTAGGCTTTAATAGGTCTATCTAGCTCACATAATTAAAAAAGAATTAGAATTTATTCAAATTAAGCTGAACTAAGAAAATCACAGATCACAATAAAAATGTTCATAAAGGAGGTTTGTAATGATTCTCTCCAGTCAGTTTTATAAAAAAAAGCAAGACAGCAGAATTTGCAGTACCCCACCAAATACATGAATACAGGTTTCACCTGAGGGTGACTGGGACACTCTATTTAACATGTAAATACCCAGAAAAGACAGACAAAACCAAAGGAAGAACTTCTAAACAAAGGTTCTAAATAAACAAAGAACTTAAAAACACTTACGGTAACTACTTTCACTATCGCTGGCATTAGAGGTTACATGCTCTGAAATTGCAACACAATGGGAAAAAAAATAAGGAACATACACTAATGGCATGAGTCCAAAAGAAAGCAAATTGACACAAAATAATCCAGATGAAAGACAATACTGATATCAAAATGCTGAAATCAATACATACTGCATATAAAAGTTTTAAGGAACTTCTCATAGCTCTCAGGATCAAGCTTAATTTCATACAAAAGGAATGGATGTTAATAAAAAGAAAAACATTAAATAGCACATCAAAGTAAGATCACGTAAAGTACACTAATTCATAGTTCGCATGTAACCCTGCAATTTTTAGGTTTTCACTTCAAGATTAATTTTGTTGTGTGAAAACTACAGGATTATGTATTGCAACTTTCATGCAGGCAATTTATTGATTATATGCAGAGTCTAGTAGCAGAAAATACTGGACTGTATTGGAGGAAATACAGCGCAGCACGTTCAGTAATAGACACTCTCCTACGGTCTATTAAACAGTTTCCTGGAATTCTGCAATGCAGAAATAAGATTTGGGGTTTCTTCCCCCCCAGTAATGCTTTCGTTTTCAAAAGCTTCTGACTTTTATTCTGGACTATCTATTTAATTTCATGCCTTTTGCACAGCAATAAAAATACTTCAGTAGCTACAAGGTGTCTATATTTACCATTTTAGGTTATGGAACTCTGTTAAATATGTTTGTGATAGAAATTAAAGGAACTGAAGAATTTCAGGTATCTATTCTGCCACCTGAAAATTCTACAAAACTGGTGAACAAATATGAACTTTGATATTGCTGAACTTCATTGTAAAGAATCAATTTTTATGCCACCCATTGAGTGTGTCTACTTGTAGTGAAAAACACAAACATTCACAGACTAAGACTGCATAAAGAAGTTTGTGTTTGACTTATACAAATTAAATACAATTAATTTGCCATTATGTAGCTAATTGTGTGCATATGATAATACATATTGTTGTCATGAGGAGCCTTTATAATGCATTAAATTCAGTGTGGTTCTTCCTCTACAAGATTGAAGAGAAGGAACCAAGGGGACTCTAGAGGTAAAAATATAGCTCTGAACTAAGTTTGCTGCTAGTGATTAATAAATATTAAAAAAAGGTGTCACTGTACATAAACTAATTAACCTTTTACAGTGTTTTTGGATACAGTGAACCGATAACTTTAAACTACAAATCTCTGGCTAGACTGAACTCCCTCAGTCCATTTCTGTGCAGGAAAAACAAATATTTCCTAACACCTGCGAGTACCAGCAATTTGGATTTACTTCCATTTCATTTCCATGTCTTTGAAAAAGAATGTCCCCATTGGCATGGAATAAGTAAAGAGTGATGTTTAAAAGCGTCATGGTAGAAAATGAAAGGGAGATATTGTCAATTGAGAATACAAGCGTCGCAGCAGTCTGATAACGGGCACAACTGGTAAAGTCTAATATGCCAGCAAGAAGAGTCTTGCAGAGCCCAAGAAACACAGCTTGCGTTAAGCGTGGCAAGGCCATTTCAAAAAGTCTGACTGTGCTGACAAACAAGCCAATTTGTTTTGTAACAGAATCACCTAGTGCCACTTCTGGACCACACCACATAGTTTAAACTAGGTATGATCATGAGGCCATAAAGGCTGCTTTTGACCTTCCACTCAAACCATACAGCCACAAAGGTTGCTAAGGTCTTCTGCTCTGGACTAAGAATTTGCTTGAAACTGGCCATTACAGAAATTAATAACTCATGCTATAGCTACTACAATTTTTATTTCATGATTGAGGCCAAGTATAGAAGTACAGCACTTCTACATGTCATTTTAGGAACACTGTGCCTAAGTTATGCCCTGGGAAGAAAAGTTATCTTTAACAACCTTCAGTCACCTATCTTTAGTGACATATTTTGCTACTCCATAAATGCATAACAATGTGTGTCTTTAAAATCTGTGATGAAAACAAGGTTTTGACTTTTTATTTGTCATTTTAGTACAGTGGTGGTGTCTGTGTACACGAACAGGTCTGTTAAGAGTACTCAGCAACTTTCGAATCTTAGTGTATTCAAGTAGTTAACATTTCTGCAAGAAATACAACAAATGCTTATGTGTCCCCTCTATTAGCTGCCCCTCTACCTGCTCTAAAAGCATCATAAGAGTTCAAGTCAGACAGAAAAACTCTCAAGACATTTGTTAAGCAAAGTTTTTTGTTTAAGTAGTTGTAAACATCAGTCACCGAGAGACAGGATTGTAAACTAACTAGTTAAAGTATTATGGCAAATATACTATTGCTGTAAAAAGCCATAGGTTATTTTTAAATAAATAAAACCACAAAGACAAGATAAAAGTAACAAAAAAAAAAATAGTCACCAAATTTAAAGAAAAAAAACCAACAGCATTAAAGACAAACAAGGAAGCGCCGGTAAGCTTCTGAACAACAAAAACCCCATCTACTGTGACAGTCACGTGCTTAAAGTAACATGTTCCTGAAAGCAAAAACCCCCAGAACATTACAAACTCGAAAAAGCTAGGAAACATTAGAATGAACCTCCTTATGCCAGTAGAGCACCAGTCTCAAAGAGACCTGTTAAAAAAAAAAAATAGTAATTTTTCAGATGGAGGTTAAAATAACTTGGGAGTATTTTGATCACTTACTCAGGCCTTTTGATCCCATGTCGTCAGGGACCTCCTGCAGAGTAGTCCCCAGAGGGCAAGCAATAAAAAGACAATCACAAAGAAAATAATTGTCAGTAATATATAAAATTGGCGCTACGACAGGAGACAGTTCCCAGAACATCACAGGGGAAGACAAGTCTGTAAGATTTGACCTGACTGGCACATGAAGTGTAATCAGTGATGCAAACGGCAGAGAACACAGTTTGTAGCAGACCAGATCTGAATTAGCAAACTTATGCAATTGGTTTTTGAGAAGACACTTTTTTGTGTGTGCTGGCAACAATGATGAAAATCAAATCATTCATTAGGAAGACATCTCTTCATTAGGAAAACCAAATTAGAATGGAATGACTTTGAAGCAACCAGTCTAAAGGGACCGATTCCAGAAGCTGGTAAGCTCCGTTATACTTTCTTGGTTGCCGTGCGCTCTCCTCCAAGTCAGAAGTGAGGAACCATCACTGATAGCACTGGAAGGCTGTTATCTCCTCCAGTTATGCACACACTGTTACTCAACAGTATTATCCAGTTTATTCCAAACTGGGATACTCTCGGGTTAAATTTTACTTTAACAGCAAACAAGCGATTTTATTGATTGTGTAGATTGGTTTGTCATCGGCACCTCAAGCTCCATAGCCTGTTGCAGCTCATGAAACTGTCTCCATGGTAACACCCTACTGCAATCTAGCAGGCCCTTCTACGTGTGCTGCGCTCTCCATCAAATGCCACATACTTACGGTCAATATCACTGGTTTCCTGCTCACTCTGGTCCTTGTTCTTGTAGAAGGGAAATTTTCGGGAAAAGAGGTTCTTTTTACGCTTGTCATTGAATGACTGCTGAAGAAGAGAAGGAGGGGCAAAACAAAGGATGTCTAATGTCTGTGTGAACAAAGGCCCAGACCAGCAACTTTGTGGAAGCTGACTCCTGTAACCACATTATGCAGTGCATATTTCAGTTTAACACTATCTTCTTAGCTCATTAAAAATAGAACTCGGGATCATGGCTTTGCCCACACCCTCCGTATTTCACATGCTTACTACCGAGAGAACTGGCAGGCTGGTTCATCCTGTGTGGCCTGACCTGTATTTCACACATGTAGGCTTCCTGAGAGTGTCAAAAGATGTAAAAAACCAGGCTGCCATAATATAGCCAAACCATAATGAACTCGAAGTCAATTAAACGACTGATATTATCTAGTATAGGTGTTACAGTATTTTAAAAGCACCACCGAGGCTTTACACATGCTTCTGCAAACAGCTGACATAACAGCACACCAGAAGTATTTGCCAGTGTTACTCATCTGCAATGGCAAAACTGTAAATACTTCGGTGACAAGTGCTAAATAACCTATCATACAGTAAAGAAAAATGGAAGCTAAAAGCTGGTACTGTACCAAATGCGTTTACGATAAAACTGAGAGTGAAATAGGAAAAAAGGAAAAAAGAAACGTGTCTAGCTAGAATATCGAAACAATACAAAAATAAACCCAAAAGCTGTATTTGTTTCAGTCTTTCACAACTGCAATTCATTGCAAGTTCACTAGAAGAAATTACTTCACTCTACGTAAGTTTGCATCCCAATACCAAGATTAACTTTCAAAAGATGCAAATTCATTTCATTAGTTTACTGTGGCAATCATTTTTTCAAGGGTGCATTTATAGAGAATTACTACAGAAAACCCCCTGTATGCTCAAGGATGTCATTCAGCAACTTTTTACATTAACTGCTTGTGTTGCTGAACAATTTCTGCATCTCAGTTGCAACAGAAGTTTCTAGAGTTACCTATGTAGACGTATATATATCCACTTTTTAAAAGCTACTTTAAAAAAACACAAATATTTTCAATTCATACATTAAAGACTCTATTAACAGCTACTCCTAAAATTCGGAGCAGGTTAACTTTCAAGTAATTGTGTTCAGCTAGTGTGAACTCATCTTCCTCCATTATATGCAACACAGTGGCATAAAGATATATTATCTTTTCCACCAGTATAGAACAAAACGTAGTAACATCTGGGGCTCAAATCGATGAAGGTTTTTTTAAACAGTGAGCCACCTTCTTTGGTACAATTACCAAACTAGCATTTGGCCTTCCTAAAGAGAATGGCTATAGTGCAACAGACAAGCTGCGTCCGGCTACAGTATTAATAATCCTTCTGGCCATCTGTTTTAATACAGAGTTGCTTGGTGATATCACATACTGAACCATCCAGTGATATTTCCATCACTAGTGTGGTTTTTTTTTTTAAAAATCACTTAAAATTACCAGGTATTAAAGAGGCACATGGTACCATGGGAGCACAATCAGTAACACTGAGCTCTGGAAACAGCAAAACTCTGTTACGCAGGAACTCCGGGAAAACTTTAATGAGCTGGCATCTGTGTTCAACTAAAACCGTCACTCCACTGTAAGAACTGGTAAACTATCAACCTGGCATACGGACAAAAGAACTGGTTTCAAGCCAAACATATGCTTGCAGGAACCATAGCTGGCACGGGCAAGGTTTTAGGGTATGGTCCTCCTGACCTTCTTTATCTGAAGTCAACAAGTCATTGCAATTGATTTCTCATAACCAGAAAGATTAATGTAATCTACAAAATAAGAGCAGCAAAGAAATACACCCAGAGGAGTAACTCTTTGCTGAATATACTGAAAAATACTGTAACATGAATTTCAAAGAGTGGAAGTCTCACATCTATATAACTGTTTGACTTAGACAAGTCTCTCAGTTTGGGCAAAAGAATAGGGGAATTAAACGTAACAAAGCTAAAACCGTGCATTTTTACTGAGGTGGTGAGACTATTTTGTATAGTTAAAATGAGTGGCTGATTTATTGTACTTCATAAACCATAACTGGGTTCTTCATTTGAGTTTTGAAAATATTTTGTAACAATAAATATTTTAACTCTTTGTACAATAAATCTTACTGAACTAATACTGAATTTTATATACTGCATGTATAATGGTCAGAGTCAGTTCCATTGCCAAAAAAAAAAAGAGAAAATAAAAGTAATATTATACTGATTTTGCATAAAAGATTAGCCAAAAGATTATTTTTAAAAGATACCATGATTATAAAAAGCTAGATAGAATTGCTTATTAGTTGAAAATGCATAGTAATTGTAATAAATTTTTCATAAGCCCACTGCAAATCATAAACAGGCATCGTAAGCAAGAATATATTAAAACAGAAGCAGCACGGAGAGTGAGATGAATGTTTATATGAAAGGAACTAATACGAGAAAAATGTAACTATTTTTTCTCCAGATTTTTTTAGCTTTCCTTAAAATGAAAGGAACATGGATTTTAATGTTTGCCATCACTAGAGTTATTCTTTAAGGTTTTAATGCAGAAATTTTGAAGAATTGTACAAAATTGGTATTTCAACCTGCCCATGGAGTGCTATTGTATACAGACACGAGGCGGCACACAGTCCGTGAGGACATATACGGTGCAGACAACATACTGGGAAAAACGTCACCATGACAAACACAGGAAGAATACTTTAAGGAGAAACTGTAACGTTAAAACATTTACAGCTGAAGCAGAAGATTGTGAACAGTGCAAGCATGTTTGCAAAATGAAATGTTACTGAAGAAAAAGAACTGCAGTTCTGTATCAATGGCAAGCGTAGTTGCTTTTCCACTCAGTATTCCATGCACGTCTTTGGTGCTTCGCCAGTGCACAGCGGCTGGGCACTAACGCTGCTCTTGTCAAAAATGCCGCTTCAAATACATCATTAAGTGAACTGTTTGCAGTTTACTGATAGACAAACTACAAAACCATGCAATTATCTTTCAAAGAATGTAACATTTGAAAAATTACTTCATGTAATGAAAAGAAAGTATTTAAGCCATTTCCTTTATGTGACTTCTAAAACGTGAACTCAAATTATAAAAATGATCAGGTTAAAAATTACCACATCAGTTGATAACGTTTTATTCCAATACCAAAATATGAATGTACCAAAACAGAAAAAACTGCAAATAATCCAGTGAACCCTCAAGGCAACACCATACTTGTTCATCAGAAAACAACTAGAGATAGCCATTTCCTTTTAAGCGAAGACTTACAGAAACAACCAAGATTTTTTCTTCTTTAAACTAAACTGAAAGCTTTGCCATGTAGCAGAGGGATGTACGTATGGATTTGCCAGTCTTGAAAGCGTGAAGCCCTACACTATCAGCATAAAGTACTGAAGCTTTAATACTTCATATATGTGATTTTTGAAGTTATAAAAACATTGTAAATGAAATAAATGACTCAAAGGAATCTGAGACCTACAATAATGACTAAGGTTACAGCGTTAGCGCTACTAAAAAAAATAATCACTATTTAAGAAACAGCTTCCACAGAAGCTTAGTGCATGTTTCTGATTTTAAGAAATGGTCATATATTATTGCTTTAGAAGGCTCTTCCATCTAAAATGCATACATCGAAGGTCTGAAATTACTAGTGACATATTATTGGTAGAAATTGTAAGGTTGTAAAATTGTTTCTCTAATTTCAAAATGACCAAAACATTGCAAAAAAGCCTCACCCTCAAAATAAAAAAAAAATTGGCTGCTTTACCGTTATGAAATTGCTGTAATTTTGCTACAAAAGTTCCTATTACTACTTAAGCAGCTACCCTGCTTTCTCACCACTCACTCCCATCATGTGTACTGGGACAGAGATTGCATGTCATGCAGGGGACTGCACCAAGGGACTGACAAAAGTCAAACCCAGGATTTCTTTTGGATTGGGTTATTTTTCACCTGCATTGGTTATTTTACATGATTCGAGTACAGGCACATCAGTATTTGTGCCAATAGAGCGTGGTGGTGAGAAAAACCAGCTGTGAGATGGTGATTGATTCTCGCCAGCCACGGCATTAGCCTTGAGTTTTTGCTGGCCTATACCCTTCCATAAAATCCTTTAAAGCTTCTTCATCGATAACTGTAATGACGAAGTTACTTTATGCTGTCTGTGTAACTGTGTACATCACAAAATCTCATTTTATCATAGGGATCCTGTTGAGTTCTACTTCCTTGCTTTCTATAGGAATTTGAAAACTTTAAAGGAAAGGAACATATTAGTACATTTTCTGAAAAGGTAGGGTCGTAAGCCCCTATCCAGAAAAGGGAGTCCAGGAGCACACGCCATACTAAAGGGCTAAACCGCTTTATAAACAGCACTTGCAGAGCTGTTATAAAATGGCATTACTCAGTAAGTAATTAGTACCTACAGTATTATTTACAATACATATTTCTAAGCTAACAACTCAGTGTTTTGGCAATGGTTTACTACCGAAGTTAGCTTTGGTGGTCAGAATTATTTCTATTTGACAGAATATAATCTGTTCACTAAAAAAAAGCCCTGAAACTGAGTCTGCATAAACCACTGAAAAATGTTACTATTCACAATGCCAGGTGTAATTAGTACTTCATTAACTCACCCCTTTATCTCCTCTTGCTTTGGAATTGAATTTCACGGTCTTTAAACGGGCTCGTTCTTTTTTCTCAACTCTACCACAGAAACATACACAAAAAAGTTAAATCTGCAAAATTACAGGACTTCCAGTTACTACTTTTTACAACGTAAGCATAGATTACACAGGTTGTAGCACAGATTTTTCTGGTGATGACACCTTCAGAAAATGTCAGCCTGCTAGTGGCAGACTTTATTGGAAAAGTAGGGTATTATTTCTCATGTGCTGAGCTTTGAGCATATGGGAGTAATTTGTGATTACATAGGTTTAAGAAATTCGGGGGCAAAAAGAAAAACCATGTCCCACTAAGAGAGCAGCCTCAATTACTAGTCAACAGCAGATACCAACATTCAGAGCATCCAATCTCTTATTTGGGTCTCTGATATGCCGGCGAAAACCTTGTCTCCAATTACTCCGGCCTCCAAAGACAGCCTTTCTGTTTTCCCAGGTTTTGGGTACAAAGAATTCACAATAGTGTCATGATTCAAACAAAATTTACATTGCACCTTTTAATAAGTAAATGGTGTAGTGTTATTAAATCCATAACTTGCTTACAGCAAGAACAGAGAAATGGACTTGGACCACCTTTATCAATTTCAGCTCATGATTCCTAAAGCTAAATAGAATTTACACAAAATTCTCACTGTTAGGCAGAATCCCACTAAAGATTATTTAAACCCCCCCCCCAAAAAAAAAACAAACAACAAAAAACAAACAAAACCAGGAGGCTGATGTGGTACAGAATTAACAACAAAAAGCAAAGTATATGCAAGATATGTATTAATTGTATCAGACTTTTACTAGCAGACACCTCAAAGTCAATAAAATATCATGACATACCTGCGTTTGCTTGGGATAACTCCAATCTCATCACTTTCTCCATCTGGAGTTACCTGCCGTGCTTGCCACCATTCATCATCAGAAGCATTAATGACATGGAGAATATCGCCAAATTTGAAGTTCAATCCTTGACTTGGAAGGCCGCTATCTTTAGTCTTGTCATAATCAAAAAGAGCTCTACATTGAAAAGAAAAAAATAAACACAGAAAAAGCGATTAAAAAACCCAGGGGAGTATGAATAGCACAAAACACGAAGCTCCCGGTGCTGTTCACAAACTACATCATTTTGAGAGCTGCTTAAAACACGAACACTGAATGCATTCGCTCACACACACACTGAGAATATATGGTACAGCATTGTGTTCACACACCCAGAAGTTTTAGTGACTGAGAACAAACTCTGAGAACTGTAGCACTTTGCAGAAGGCCCACAGATGTCTCCTGCAATTCGTAACTACCTTGCACAGAGCGAGTTACATGTCAGCCTAGGGGAAAAAAGGCCAGTATTTGAAGCACACAGCACTGTCAAAAGCTCTGTAATGTATGTTGCTCTATACCAAGTTACCAATTAGAATTATTTTATTTAAAATTACTGTCTTTAAAGTAAAAGTTGATATCCTGCTTACAAGGCGGCAGGGGAAAAAAAAGCTTAGAAATATGATGCGAACACAACTTTGCTCCTGCAGTACCTGAAGGCAAAGAACTTTCTGTGCATTCTTTTGGAAAATTCCCAACCATTTCAAGAAAATCTGATTCTTTTTTAAAGTAAGCCTGTTTTCAACAATAGGCACTGGCAATACCTGAACACCAGCTGCATGGCTAACAGTGTTATTCATGTTCCCTTTGTCAGCAAGGTGGGTTTATCCAAGTCCACTTCTATCCATACCCACATCTCTGCCTGCTTTGTACTGATTCCATTCTCCTTCTTACAAAAGCACTATTGTCTGGAAACGCACGCAGTGCACCGTACCATGGAACTGATCGGGGCTAAAATGAATTTCTTTTCCCTGCTGGAACATTTTTGTATCTGGATCGGTTCCCTGAAGGACTGAAGAGACTTGCAGGATGTTTCTCCCAGCACAATCAAGAGTTTAGCAAAGATGTGGAAATGAATAATGACAGGAGCCTTTTACCAAACTTCAGTGATGCTCCTAAGACCACGCCTTAGAAAGGACTCTTATTTTACATTTGAAAAAGGTGTATGAGCCTCACCTATGTAAAGTGAGAAGTGCCTGTATGACACAGGCCAGACAATCCTCAACCTCATTTCATCTTTAAGCTCGTAAGTTCATCAGTGATACATTTTCTAAATGATAAACTATCTTGATTTACAGACTTGATACCAAATCCATCTTGACCTTAGGAAAGTAGCAACAATAGATTACAATGTGATGATTTGAAAGTGTCTTTTGCCTTGTCCAAATTCAGTTTGTTTCTTCTTCCCAAACACTAGTCTTACGTACATTTTTCTGCTAGAATTTTCATGTCTCAGAATCTTTTTAACCCATGTAAGTACCCGTAAGTCATAACTGTTTGCTCCAAAATTTATTTTTGCTTTGGGAGTTTTGCCCTTCCAAAGCACAACATATTCCTCCAGGTTCGAACTGTATTTGCTCACACCCAAATGTCAAATTGTTTACAGGGAGGGGGAAAAAAAAACACAGAACCAAACAAAAAAACACCCAACATTTTCTGTCAGATCAATTCACCTTTAGCATAAGGTCTACTGCAAAATCAGAGTTGGTGAAACACCGTATCTTTCTGCATCTGTAAAAAGTATCAAAACTTTTCATAACAAGATAACGGTTTTAACAAATATTTTCTAAGTAGTCTAGAGCAAGACAAACATTTTGAAATGGCTTCAAAATATTTACTCTCATTATACACAAAAGCCTTCTATTTTCATGTGCAATACTTTTCAATTTGTAAGATTTATAATAAAGTTTGGGCTTTCAACTTTGAAAACACTTGGAGGTTGAAACACCGCTTTCCTTCAGTAGTGCAGCCTCCACTATCACACCTTTCAGTTAATACCATAACGTTGCTTTGTAAGACTTGTACTTTAATCTCTGTTCAGAGCAAATAGAAACGTTTGTTCAATTTTGCTTCAGCAAACAAGACAATAAATACTTGTAATAGTTGAGATAGAGATTCTGTAAAAAACAAAACCAAACCTCAAAATTCTTATTTTCTTTGAAATAGTCTAAATACTGCAGGTAAGAAATTTATACACACCGCAGTTATTCCTCCAGATTTATTCTGCACATGTTTGTTCAAGAAGTACTGTGGACAAACATCGTTCCATATTTCAAGATAAACTGCACATAATCCATTATGTACTTTAATGCAGATTCAAGCTGTTTACATTTTCCATGAATTAATTAAATGCATAATGAAATTTATTTTTTGAGAATTCTTATTAGCATTCAAACAATGATTTCTGCCAGCACTACTTTAACTTTCAAGTCTTAGTTTGAATATCAATTTATATAAAAGCAGTGAGCTCGGCCGAGCAGCATTAGTAAGTATTGACTGCATGAGAAAAAAAATACACAAGAGTGAAATGGAAGCAAAAATGCATAAACACATACACTATCACCATGTGCTCTTCAAACCAGGTAAATGGTTACACTGAATAGCTTTTGCACAATGAAAGGCAGTTTCATCAAATACTTTTCCTCTGGTGAGGTCACGTCAAGACACATAAATATATTTTTGGGGGGGTGGGGGGGAGTAAAAGCTGATAAAGAGAGTTTTATAATAAAATTAATTAGGATGTCACACAGTAGTGACAAAACTATGCAGCTAAAATTTACAGGAATGTACCAAGAACTGGTAATGATCAAATACACGAGCCAAAAAGCAAACAGAATTAACAAAAAAATCTCTTTTGACTCCAACTGATAGGTATGGNCTGCTAGAATTTTCATGTCTCAGAATCTTTTTAACCCATGTAAGTACCCGTAAGTCATAACTGTTTGCTCCAAAATTTATTTTTGCTTTGGGAGTTTTGCCCTTCCAAAGCACAACATATTCCTCCAGGTTCGAACTGTATTTGCTCACACCCAAATGTCAAATTGTTTACAGGGAGGGGGAAAAAAAAACACAGAACGAAACAAAAAAACACCCAACATTTTCTGTCAGATCAATTCACCTTTAGCATAAGGTCTACTGCAAAATCAGAGTTGGTGAAACACCGTATCTTTCTGCATCTGTAAAAAGTATCAAAACTTTTCATAACAAGATAACGGTTTTAACAAATATTTTCTAAGTAGTCTAGAGCAAGACAAACATTTTGAAATGGCTTCAAAATATTTACTCTCATTATACACAAAAGCCTTCTATTTTCATGTGCAATACTTTTCAATTTGTAAGATTTATAATAAAGTTTGGGCTTTCAACTTTGAAAACACTTGGAGGTTGAAACACCGCTTTCCTTCAGTAGTGCAGCCTCCACTATCACACCTTTCAGTTAATACCATAACGTTGCTTTGTAAGACTTGTACTTTAATCTCTGTTCAGAGCAAATAGAAACGTTTGTTCAATTTTGCTTCAGCAAACAAGACAATAAATACTTGTAATAGTTGAGATAGAGATTCTGTAAAAAACAAAACCAAACCTCAAAATTCTTATTTTCTTTGAAATAGTCTAAATACTGCAGGTAAGAAATTTATACACACCGCAGTTATTCCTCCAGATTTATTCTGCACATGTTTGTTCAAGAAGTACTGTGGACAAACATCGTTCCATATTTCAAGATAAACTGCACATAATCCATTATGTACTTTAATGCAGATTCAAGCTGTTTACATTTTCCATGAATTAATTAAATGCATAATGAAATTTATTTTTTGAGAATTCTTATTAGCATTCAAACAATGATTTCTGCCAGCACTACTTTAACTTTCAAGTCTTAGTTTGAATATCAATTTATATAAAAGCAGTGAGCTCGGCCGAGCAGCATTAGTAAGTATTGACTGCATGAGAAAAAAAATACACAAGAGTGAAATGGAAGCAAAAATGCATAAACACATACACTATCACCATGTGCTCTTCAAACCAGGTAAATGGTTACACTGAATAGCTTTTGCACAATGAAAGGCAGTTTCATCAAATACTTTTCCTCTGGTGAGGTCACGTCAAGACACATAAATATATTTTTGGGGGGGTGGGGGGGAGTAAAAGCTGATAAAG
>VWZZ01002086.1:457173-524626 GCA_013399095.1 Psophia crepitans | reverse complement strand
AGGGCACAAAACACACCCCGCCCCCCCCCCCCCCAATTAAAAAAACAAAACCAGACTACGTGATCCAAACCCTCAATCCTTTCAGGTATCAATTTGACCACGATCTGAAACCTGATGTATACGCAACAGCAGTGAATGGGACTTAACTCAGGATCTCTCCTGATGTTCTGAATTTTAGGAAAGCTGTTGATGCTATACATCAAATAAAGGGTAATATGCAGTGTGACTAACATGAAATGCAATCAAGTAAGAGTGTAAGAATAATGGTATCTCTTCTTGGCTAGAATTTTCTCAAAATTTCCGATAAGTTTTGGGGCAGCAAGGGAGTAGTACCTTGCTATGATAATGGAGCTTGAGAAAGCACAAGCATCTGCTGCTTCAGTCCATGGCATTTATCCAACGGTACCCCACCATCACCAAAGGAAAAAAAAACAACCACAGCCTACTCTGGTTTACACATAATCACTTGTTAAGAACATTGGATGGATACATCTGGGCTCAAGTTTAAACTTCAAAATTATACTGGATAAGCAGATGGTGTAAAACTAGAATAAATCTGCTCTATTTGATGTCTGCATGGATTGCACAGCAAGGAACAAAAAGAAGTGGGGGCTGCTGGGGGAGGGAAGATTAGGAAATCCTGAAAGATTCCTGTGCTCCTGAGCTCCTAAACTGATTTTACACAGAAAACCATAATGTTTTCTATGTCAATTTAGGAGTTGGACTTGATGATCCTTATGGGTCCCTTCCAACTCGGGATATTCTATGATGCTATGATTTTAATAGAATCCAAAACTTCAGAGAAAGGGTCTGAGCAGTGAAACTCTCCCAGACTGCCTATCTGGAGGGCAAGAAGAGCGCAGCGATAAACACAGGTAACTGACAAATAGTCTATACAGGTAGGGGAAGAGAAAAAAAGAGACTGCAATGAAAATTAATTCGGTCTAGAACAGACATTCTAGCAAATGGGGCAAAAGAGCAGAAGACTACAACAAGGGATGGAAAATTTAGCAGACAGCGCAGAAGGAAAAGAAAGTTATGGAAGTATGGATGTGTGTACAGGGACCAGATGGCAGCATAGCATTGAGAAGCAGAGATTCTTGCATATACTGAATCCATGAAGAGCTGAAAAAGTTCACTTTAAAAAAAGTAGAGCACTTGCTTCCCTCTTCCCATCTGTCTGTGGAAAGCCTTCCTTTAGCAGGACCCATTGGATCTGTCAAAGCAGGACTCTTGTACTGACAATTTTATAAAACTACTGATTTATACTCTTTACTCCACCCTTACAATACTCAGTTTTGCTTTTTATGGTGCCTCCAAACAAATGGAGACACGGAGCCTGGCAGTAAGTTCGGATGGCCACCATCCCACTGATCTTATATTGACCTTCAATTTGTTTTCAGTTTTAAGCTTGAGAGGCAGGACTGCCACAGCTGAAGTTGTATCTATGGGCTCTGGACATGTACTACTGCCATCCCTTGATAATCTGTACTTGTATTTGATAAATTCATAGGTACCACTCATGTTACAGGCTGCAGTATAAATTTCAGTTGGTAGAGGAGGCCGCGGACTACGGTGTGTTTAGTACAACCAATCAAAAACACTAGCAAAGAGGTTACCTGTTAAAATGCATGCATCACAACAAAAACATCATACATCATTTTTGAGGAGATATTATTGTGCTTCAATGCTCATTATTTTATCTTAACATGGGAGAGACCCCAATGCATTCCACACGCTCTTGGTGGCATACGTGCACTCTGAGGTGTAATGAGCTTGTACCTCATTAATCACCTGAAAGACTAGGCCACGGAATTTCAACACAGATTAGAAAAATTGCATTTGTATTCAGTTAAGAACACCTCCCGCAGAGCCTGCAAAACTCTGGAAGAGACTGGGTCCAGTCACTGCTGAAGTGAGTTCACAAAAAAAGGTTATTGAAGGTTTACCACGCATTCACAATTTGTAAAAGGCTGTACTGTACTTAAAGACAGGCAAACAATTTTATCTATTATATTAAAGAGCAGGAGTGAGGTTTTAAGGGATTAAAACATGTGTAAGCCGCCTTATACCATCTATCAGGACTATATATAGCAGAACTCTTCTTCTAATCTTAATTGGCCCGATTTTAAAGATACTTTAATTGACTAATCTGGATTACTTGCAAATGAGTAGAACCAGGTATAAAACAAGCAGAAACAAAAACTTGGAAGACTGGAGGCAAGTGCCCCAAACCAGGATATAACTTTCTTGGTTTAAGTTTGGGGTTTTTTTTGAGAATTTTTCATTTTACGAAATTGGGATGTATTGATCTTCTAAACCACCTTTGGTTAAGACAATCCATGTTCCCAGCTAGAAAGCGAGGGAAGGTCCTCCTCTTGATACAAAATAAATACTGAAAACTGTGTTTTGCAAAAGTATTATTGGTATTCTGCTACTCCAGCTGGACTTCAACAAACAGAAGACTTATGATATATTTGAAGACAAATGATCAGAAAATAATCTTAGCTTATACACATGGAAGTGCTGCCATTATACAGAGCTTAGTTATTGTGCTTTAAATTCCACTAGAAAACAGTGCATAGATAAGTGTCACAAACAGAAAAATTGGCCAAATACTGGCCACTTGAAAGGTAAGCTCTAACAAAACTCCCCCGGCCCTTGACTCATTTATTTCAAAGACAAGAGAGAATGAAAAATATGAAGTTATACTTGGATCTTATTTTCAGTAGAGAAATACATTCCTTTAAAACAAGACAAAAAAATCCATGAAAATTCACCTAAAAATCTGACTAACAAAGTATGAGGAGCTTTGATTGAACTATAAATCTTGAATACATTTTGCAATGGAGAATCATTTGGCTCCTTTAATAAATCTGAAGGAAAAATGTGTGTCAACTGCCTATATGAACAACGTAAGTTCAGAAGCAGAGGTTTTACAAAAAAATACCTTAAAATAGTCTCTCGAGGTTTTGGTTCCACTTTCTCCTAATCTTACACTGATCTCACTTAAACGTCTTATTACTCTTCCAGAAAAGAAGTGGGTATATAGAGATGGACTAGATCAGCTGAATTACAAAGAGAAAACCCATGTAGATTCTAAATTCTAAACAACAGGCAGCTGGTAACCCACATAAAGACTGCTGTGCTAGTTAAAATTATAGGGGGTTTTTCTACATCAGGTGAATCCTTGAGAAATAAAAAATGTTTAATCCACAAATTTATTTTCTATCCTATTTCAGTCAAATGTATTTTCATATTTTTAATGTATTTCTTTGGCTATTTTTCTCATATTTAAACACGTAACTGTACTATAGCTTGAGTGCATTTATGGTAGCCTACTGGCACATCACACCTTTTCAAAATGGTAAAAATCTTACCTTCCAGAAATTCTGCATTTAGAAGTAACGCTATTATTATGTCATCCTCAATACACATGAAAATGTTTCAGATGGCCTTTTAATCTGAATGGACACAACGATGTCAGTGTGAAATGATGGGAGAGCCCTCCAACAGCTCTGCACCTCTGGACAGTCCTACACTTCCCCCTTGCTGCTCCTTTCCTCACTACAATCCCTTCAAGCACTGAGACTCTCACGCTCCTGTATCCCTGCCGCGTAGCACAGATACAGCTCTGACCATCTCTGAGTCCCCACTCCCAGGAGATACACATATATCCAAATTGCTTAGAGCTTCATCTCACTCTTCTATGCTAATATCACAATTTTTCCTTGCCACTCTACATCTGCAGAAAACCTGAAGAAGGCATCTCTCAAATTTACTGACTGTTGCTGGAAACTAAATGAATGCCCAGAAGGATATTTTTAGGAATGAGATTACATCTGTTTTCTACCGATTTTGTAACCAAGAAACATTATGGAGATTTAAGGGGGAAAAAAAAATGTCAGCAGTTACGTAATTTGAGCCTGGATATAAGAAAAGCAGAATCATTCAGCCATATTAGCCTGTCCCAAGAAGCCCAGTAACTAGTGTTTGATAAACCATGCTGTCTAGATTTGAAGTGACAGATACAGAAAATTCAACCCTTCCCATGATAGAGGTTTTCCAAAGATTAGAGGTTTTTTCTACAGCCAACTCAGGCTTTTCTGTTTCTGCTTGAAAGAATCCTCTTTTCCCAGAAATCTGAGAAAGAGAAATTGGGAATTTCTG
Source organism: Psophia crepitans (assembly GCA_013399095.1). Taxonomy (NCBI): domain Eukaryota; kingdom Metazoa; phylum Chordata; class Aves; order Gruiformes; family Psophiidae; genus Psophia; species Psophia crepitans. The sequence continues at coordinate 520,456 of VWZZ01002086.1, read as the reverse complement.
ATAGAGCTAATGTGGTAGGATGTAAAAAACATAAATTAGCATTCCTCATCACACCTATGAACACACAAACTGTCATATACAATTACAGGGAGTGAAGTGAGCCGGTCCCAAGTGTCTTCCAAATGCTCCTATCATATCGAATCTATTTACCCAGTTATAATGAGCTCTGATGGGTGTCTGGAATCTCCTTGATCTGTCCTAGCTGTCAGCATCTTTTACAAAATCCTGCTGGATTTATAAATATAATACATATGCAATACGAGCAGTTACAACTGATGCTCTCCATCTTTATAAAGACGTTTGAGAAACACCAGGTAGGAACAATATTTTTATTAACTTTTCATTTTAATACTGGTTAACCTTTTTTTTGAATGGCATAAACAAAAAAGGAGAGATAATTATGTATACATACATAGAAATAAAATTTGCCAGCTTAAATGAATCGAGTGTGCGGAAAAGACAACCATCCGCAGCTATAACGTAGAAAATCTGAAGATGATCAAAGAACATACGACCTTTTATCAAGTACACTCAATCACATGGATGATATTTTCTATTTAGAGAGTCAAACAGACTGCTTTCCTATGATAATAAACAGTAATCTTTAAAGTAATATTCTCTTTACTAATCTTTAAGACATGAACAGTGAGTATCTGATTCAACTTACCTTCCACACTTATTACTGAAAGAAGCTGACAACTCAAGTTTCATTCAACCTCTTTTCATGAGGAGCAAAAAACCAGCAAGCAGAGACGTCAAAGTCAGACATTAGTAACCTGAGCTCTCTGATGTAGGTTGGCCATGCGTGAATTCCTACTTTGCCTCCAAACTAGACTGGATCTCAATCTTAGTTACGCTTTTCCTGCATAGCATACTTCAAAAGGGTGGAGTAAGACCTAATGTGCTTCCAACTTCTTCACTCCTAACAGAGATTTTAAGCACTATTTCAGAAAGACAGTCACGCAGATCAAACATCTTAAAATAATAAAATCCTTTCTTTGAGTGTCTCACATATCTGCCCATAATCTGGGATAATTCAAGTAACATCTCTCAAATGGGCCCTCTAATTCTTTGAGAACCGCACTCTCAATACAGCTTAACTGCATGCACTCTTGTTCTGAATGCTTCAGCACTCACGAAGCAAAGTACAGCTCTAGGTCTGAAGTCTACAAGTGACAGTTGTTGAGAAATTTTTAAGAGGCAGCGTATGTCACTCTGGGTAAATCTCTGGGCAATGACTCAAAATCCCATCAGTCAGTCTAGCACCTCCATATATGTTTCAGGAAAATAAGTCATCTACTTGGACAAGCAGTAGTGAAGAAAGACATTGCTTCCAGTGTAGAAAGAGCAGGAACCATTCAAAATGGTTAGTTCTCTTATTCTAAAAGGAAAGAGTTCTAACTTTCAGAGTATGACCAGATTCTTTTATTTTTAAAGCCTGAATCCCAGAAAGAGAGGGCTGAAAAACTGCTGCTTTTGCATGAAGTCTGGATACATTTTTTGGCAAGGGGGAAAAAAAAAAAAGGCACTTGTGTCCTGGGATGTATTCTCCCAGAAAAAATTTTGTTCTGCTACTAGGAGCCACATCTCAATATATCTTCCTGGCAAAAGAAATAGTGACCAAGAATGCCTCTTCAAACAAAAAAAAGTGGCCAGATGCTCAAAAGGACAACTCACAGGCAAATAAAAGCACAAGCTTTATTTCTCACTAAGGTAAGGGATCCCTACGAAAGGAGCAAGAAGGCGTAACAAGCTGACCCACCTGTTGTGACACTGAAGAGCTAGGCAGAGGACAGGCCAAATGTCTATCAACAGAAATATTTGACAATTATGACACAAAGCCAAAGCAAATATTCCAGACTCAATGCTGACCTTGCTATTCTTTCTGAAAAGAAGCCTCATGGTGAGCACTCCCAGAAAACAAATCCTGGCACAGAGCAATCTACAGATTCAACCTGTGAACAGGATGCACACCCTGTCAGGACAACACAGGCATTGACAACATGGGCTGGCTGTAGGGATTTGACCACGAACTAGATACAAATTAGTGGGCCTTATTACTGACAGAGTTCCTGAGTCAGTGGAGATACACGATGTTGATGTGGGTGGAAGGGGAGGGAATGTGAAAGCTAATGTTTCAAAGATTCGGGGAGGATAGGATAAGAGAAAGATGACAGAAGAGAATAAAGAATGAAGTGTGCTGCAGTCAGGTACCTAAAAATTTCAGATGAAGGCAGCAGTCCTGATGAACACCTACACTTACCCTAGCCAGTACTGTTATAGGAAAGGTTTAAGCAGAGAAGTCACCACAAAGAAAATTAAGTGATGGGTCATCCAAATTAGCAAGATCAGGGAAAGCTGTTGATCATCACAGTTCATAGTAGGAGATCAAAAATTATACATATAAACAATAATATATGGGTTTACAGACTCAAGGTAAGCATGTAATTTTAGACTTTTAGAATTTTTAAAGTCTCAAGTAGACTTTTGAGCACATTTGAAAAGTGCTGTAGAAATACAAGAGGACAAATATGTGTATGAGGCAGTATTATCTGGTTTCTGCAGAACACACAAGGATGGTTAATAAGCATCAATTGCACTCTAACCTGGACCAGAAGAAATTGCTGGATAAACAGAAATACCAGCTCAGTATAAAAGAGACGAATGAAAACCTGATGGTCTCTCCTCAGGTCATCTGAGTCAATACAACAGAGAAGGAATTAGTCTTTTATCCTCCTACCGCTAAGGAAAATAAAAACACCAGGTTAACCGGTGAAGACAAAAGTAACAACGTGGTATTTTCACCAAGTTCTGAATGTTTAAGGCAACCCTTACCTTCTGGACGGTACTGAGCTACGATAGTTACTGCTTGGCCTGCGTTCTTCAGGGCTGCTGCTGCCTGTTCATGGGTTGCTGCTTTTAGATCTACTCCATTTACCTAAAAGAAATACAATAAAGCTCTTTATCAAAATAAGTGTTTGTGTTTATCATCACAGAACAGTTTCCATGCCATGTGAGTTTCCCTGTTTCCAACATTACACACTAGTTAATACAAAGATTACTGATCCTTACTGAAATCCAAAGTCAATAAATCCTCTCTCACATATACTCCTCTGTTAAGAAATATTGTAATTTTAATAGCGTATCACTTAATGAATTTGTACTCGCTAGGGCAATTTTCCTTTTAAGACCTTTTTCTTTCTTTTTAAGGAGACACAGAGAATGTTACTTTCTGTGACAGTTCACCTCACCTTTCTACACCAGGGTTTCAGGGACCTCCTTAGCCAAAGCATGCCCTACAGCCACTACGTCTAACACCCAGTGCCAGAGCACACCCTCCACGAAATTGTCTAGCCTTGTTTTCAAGGCAGGTTTCAAAACAATGTCAGGAAAAAAATGAAGCAAAAATGTGCGTCACATTTTAGACCAAAAGTATTTTTCATACTTTAAGCTAAAATAAAGATGAACTTTAATATCAGCATTTTAATTATAGCCAAGCCAAAATTATTTTTTCCAAATTACAGTGTAATTGTCCAAAGAAATGATTCTCCATAAATTACTTCACAAACACACACAAAATCTTTAAGACCTTCAGCATTAATATAGAAAAAGCCCTCAAACAGGTACAAGATGAATCTGTTTAAGACAATGGAAAGTTGAGGAGTTCCTCCAGGAAGTTAAGCACCCAATTTTAGACATTACTGCCAAGTGTCTCCATCTCATTAGAAGGGTTATTTCTCAAACCTGCGCTCTTTCAATTTAGACACACACCTCAGCTACCAGACTACGATAAGTTAATGTCTTCACTGAAAAAAATAAGTCTGAGACAGGAAAGGGCTATTTTAATCAGGTTACAGATAAGAAACCGAGGCAGACTAAAGTCCTTAAAGGTACTTTGGAAGTATATTGGAATCTGTTCCATTGACTCAAATTTAGCTCAGTTAATGATATTCTTTGCATACAAATCATATTAACTGGTACTAATATGCCAGGAGGGGAAAACTTTTCTTTAAACAAAGGAATCAAGAAATCCTACAGAAATTATACGATCTCCTTTCCTAAGCTCTCCACTCAGGTCAGCTGGCCCTCCTGCGAGTATGAAAGAGATGAAAATTCCTTCTCCATCTTCTCCTCCAACAATGTTGAAGCCAAGACCTGTTGATCCTCGATGCAGGACGACCTTTCTAGGCTCCCTGAATGAAACAAATATGAAACCTTGGTCACTAGTCAAGAGTAAAATAAACCATTAGAAAAGCTAAATTTTTTTACAGAAACAGCATTGAAAATTTAGGTATCAGAAGTTACACATTTCTTCAGGCAACAATGCTGTGTGTCCCACCATCCACCACCAGTCCTCCCCCTCAAAGCTTAGACTAACATATAATAGCTTCTATTATTTGTATGTTTTCAATTCTGCTTGTTGTTAGGTGAACTGAACAATTCATAAGTATGTATGTATCACAAATTCCTATTATGCTACAATGCTATTCAGCACTAAATGTCATTACTCAACACTTCCCATATGTTCAAGAGCCTCAGTACAGCTCACAGTCTTATTTTACCTAATGGCAATAGCAAGCAAGAAATACCATTTTCCTTTTCTGAAACTTGAAGAACAAATTCTAATAGAAACACCAATAGTGAAAAATACGTCCTTACTGCTTTCATTTCAGTTGGTCAAGCAATAAATATAGCAAAGAACAATTTAAGTGGTACGCATATGGCCTTTTTTTTTGGGGGGGGGTGGGAAGGCGGTGGGAGGACCAAAACCAAACTAATACCAATTTACGGTATTCTCAAATACATTTGCAAATGATTTACAGCAACTGCAATTGGAAAAGTTAAACGTAAACCAAGTTGCTGTATTCTTTTTACAGAATTCCCTCCTGGCTTGGGTGAGGAGAGAAAAGAAGAAATACCAATCAAGTTAAGACAAAGCCAGTCAACTTCTAATGCAGAAACACTTCTTCCAAAAACCTACCAATCTGCTACTTGGCCCAGTATAAGAAAAGCGTAAGTTATTTCAGAAACAGACCTTTCTAATAAAGGAGAGCAACTCTGCACTGCATTTGAAAAATCACTAGAGAGCACTACAGAACAATTAATGGATGTTCTTAAGTATCTGGAGACATTAATTATTAATTTGTAGGATAAACTAAGCAGCTGCATCTTTCCAAAACAAAACAAAAAATATAATCTAGTCCAATCTTTAAAAATCACTCCATTTTTGCATTAGCTCTTAAATCACAGAGTGTCTAATTCTTCAGTTTCACTGCTATCAACTACTATACTCATCCTTTCAGAGTACTATTTTATTATGAATAAATGACATTGTGAAAACTTATGTATATTGCTGTGGCTCATACTAATACATCAAGAAAAACGCTGCAGTTAGAGAACATAAATACACAGAATCTTTTTAAATATTGCTCAAAAATTCCAAACCTCTTTTTGGGATGGAGGGAGTGGAAAGTGGGAAGGTAATTTAAAGAAAATAACCTAAAGCCTTCTTGGAATAGCCGCTACTTTTCAGAAGGAAACTAAAAACCTCCCCTCACAGTATTTTTGAAGGAAAGCTATAAAACCATAAATTCAGTGATGCTATCAGCAGGACAGAGTCACTTTGGGTCATATGTCCACGTAACCCTAACTTAAACATAAGTGAAGACGTATCCGAGCCTCTCCTACCTTCCCATACACTAAAATAAACTCTCCAACTTATTATACCACTTATGTTTCAATCCTGGGCATCCCCTGCCTGAGAACCTGAGTGACATTATCCCTATCAGATGATGCTCTGACACAGAATTCACTAATAACATCCTGAAAATGCAGTATAACATCCCTGTAATTGCAGAACAGAAGGGTACCAAAATTACATGAGCTTCCCTTTATCAGTGATGATGAACAAAAGATTAATACAATCCACTGAATCAGTGAAGGAAGGAATGATCTGTTAATGGGAAAGGATTAAGAGCTCTCTAGCCTTTCTGGATTTACTAATCCAAACAAACTCCTGTCTGTAGGGGAAAAAAAAAAAAACCCCAAACAAAAAAACCCAACCCCAACAGAAAGAGATTGCTGCCTTTAAAATAAGAAAGAATCTCTAGTCTGCTCATACTATCCTCCTAAAAAGCTCTGTCAACTCTTGCAGCACTTTGGCAAGGTATTCCGATTTTAATCCTATTCCTGGACTGATAAATTGTGTGTGTGCGTGTGTGTACATATATAGAGATATAAAAATATATCTAGTTTTCTCCTTACACTAACGTTTGCAAGTATTAAGAAACTAATGTTTTGCTTTTAGTTCTTAAAATACAATATAGCAGTCACTAGTATTTTGCCCACAAACATATCTTATGAGCTTCCCTGGTTAACTAATTTGCCATGTAGCTTTGGTTATTCATTACCTGGTAATCTCATCATCTCCAAGCATTCCCTTGGGAATCGGTGAATATCGGCCTGGTGATGCTGGGGGCAGAGACTGTCCCAGGTAGGCAGATGGAGTGATATGGTTATCCACTGGCTGAGAATAAGCTTCAAAGAGGGAAGAAAAGAAAAGAAAAAGAAAAAAAAAAAGGCATTAAGTCAATTACAAAAGAAAAGCTGGAGAAACTGAAACAAAGTATTGTAAGGAGTGACCTCTTCTAAAACCAAAACATAACAGTTCAAATGATACGTTGTCAATCTCATAGGTCTAAAATACTGTGTCACATCTACAGACTCCCCGGTCCCCTCACACTTTAAGTCAGTACTCAAATTTTTCTGTTTGATTGTGCCTCAAAACCCCTTCTTTTTTAGATGCAAACACTGGATAGCTGAACCTCATGTGGACAGTCTGGAGATTTATCTGTTTTTAAAGTTGACTTCAGAATCATAGAAACATTTAGGTTGCAAAATACCATCACCCAGTCCAATCGTCAATCTAACGCTGCCAAGCCCACCACTAAACCATGTCCCTGTGCACCACATCTCTTAAATTCCTCCAGGGACGGTGACTCAGCCGCTTCCCTGGGCAGCCTGTCCCAATGCATTCATACCAACAAGTTACTGGACAGTTGTTCCAGGAACCATTTAATGACCAACATTTATATATAGATTACCGAGGCAGTTTACATTCCCTGCTGCCACACGACCTACTACAGAAGCCCAATAGCTATGATTATTAAAGCCACAAACCAGTTTAGCTGCCAGTGGTGCTAGCTAGCTGGGTGGCACTGGTCCACAGGACCACCCCACCTACAGCACTGCTGTTCCGCTGCGTACAATAGGCATAGGGTTTTGTGGAGTTTCTTTAATTTCCATGTTTCCTATAGTGGAAGTTCTCGTCTTTCAGCATCCCAGTGACCGGATGCCACACAGGAGAACAGTACAGGCAATGGGCTCCAAAAGAATAATCTTTCATAATTGCGTTTTTCTTGAGTCAGAAAATGGAGAGAACTGTAACTGTTTAAACTAGCCACCTGCACCTCAAGGGTTAACAGAAAAGTCTCACAGTGGCAATAGAAACAGGCATAGCAATCAACTGTTCCAGACTGTCAAGGGCTGTGGTCAAGCTCACAGTGCCAGTCTCGAGAGCTATAGCACATAACCATGAGCTATTTTTTCCACATTCATTCCCTGCTAAATACTCTGGTCTCAGACAGCCCCAACTATTTTTCAACAAGATTTTCAACATTAATTTCCCCCATGGGCAGTTGGAAGGCATTCACTCACTCTGATCAATAGCAAACAATGGAGGTCAACTTTCAGCCCCAGTTGCACAAAGAATTATGTTGGCAGGATCTGCACTCTTCTCAATAAATATTCCCATAAATCAGAATCTCAGAAACCTCTTGATCAAATGTCCCTTGATTCAGAGACACTGACCCCAAAGAAGTATCAAATATCAATTGATTTCATTATCTGTATGGGTGCTAACTTATTTTGTCCCATCTTTTCCACCATCAGCTTACCTGACACGACCATACTATTGTGTAGCTGGTACTCTTACTACAGGAGTTGCAAAAGAAAACAGGTGTTGCAAAAAACCTAGACACTTAAATTTGTGTACCTGGTTCTCATATAGTTTTTCAGTACCCTCAGCACTGCATTTTAAACCCCTATCACTAGAGAAAGTGAGGCAGCCTGGTACCTAAACTAGACGGGTTCCAGAGAAAAAGTCTTAAAGACAATCCAACTCTGAGTTTGGTATTTTGTGGCCTTTTTAATGAACTACCATGTTCACAAGAGTTTGCATAATGAGCACCCTACAGCATGTTCTGCAGACAGGACAGATAGTAAGCTCTCTGTGCTTTTGGATGTTTCTCATAAAATATGTGTTTAAAAAACCCACACAATGCTAAAAAAACCCAAAACAACCGAAGGGAGTTCTGGGCAGTGAGCAGTCTATGTACATACTCAGGTAGTAGATAGGGTTTCTGCTCCCTCAACATCATTTGTAATGGGCATGTCCATAGCCTCTGTGAATTTAAGAGATTCAGTAGTGAAAGGAATACATTACTTCTCCTTCATGCTGGGCCTGAACTCCTACGAACCTGTAGAGGATTCTGACGGACAGAAATCCAAAGGAAGAATGCAAACCTGTCTCAAAACAGCTGCAGGTGAGTAGATAAAGAAGGAAGACTGTTAACTGTTTGAACATTCATTCACAATGCATCTGATTCTAGAAAATACCTCTTTAATATCTGGAGAAAAGAAAAAAAAAAAGCGGCTGTTCGAGTCCCTAACCTGAAGCTCTAGAGCCAGGTACTACTCTGCCAAATACAGCATCACTTTTGAAGGTCTCATCTGGGATGAGAATGGAAGTGCAAACAAACCTTGAAATGGTGGCCCTGAAAACATTAGCTTCTAAAAAAGTATTCACAGGAGCCACCATTTCTTGACATGAGTTCTATTCAACTGAGCAGCTCCTTACAGAAAGTGGAGGCTTTCTAGTTGCAAGGTTATAGTAGTCCTTTATAAAGGAGCAATAGCCTTCCAGGAGATTGGTAACTCCCTTTCAAAATTCCAGTGTAAATGTGAAAATATTGAGGAGTCCTGAAAAAGCTTTTGTTCTGTCCTGAATTCGAAAAATAGCATCTAGCATCTTAGCCATATGCAGTTGTTTCTGGTAAGTGAAAGATTTAGGAAAAGTTTAAACTGATTTCCTTGAATTAAACCCCTCAGGCAAGACCTTTGGATCTATTTTGTGTGCAAAATTCAGGCAGTAGATCCAGAGTCTCCATGCCAGCTGCACTTTGATCAGCGACACGTAAGTGTGTGAAGCCTTGGCTAGGAAATGCCTTCCTGTTGTAAGGAAAAGCAACAGACTCAAGTTTCAAAGGACCCAGCACTTTGCAGAACAACATTCATTGGTTAACTGTTGACAGAAGTCTACAAGAAACAGTGCAAAACAACACAGTAACTTCAGACAGTGAGCTTAAAAACTGCAGCTAAATAAAACAAAACGCAGAATATCTACTCAAAAGTACAGACAGCACTTCAGCTCACGTCACCATCCACAGCAGTGTAATTGCATTACTGCAACACTACCAGGAACCCTACGCACAAATCAGGTTACTTCTGTTCCAGAAAATCTCCATTCAAGGTGAAATACATGTCAGTTATGATGGGGACAGAAAAAGAAGCCTGTCTTCTAAGGAAACAGCAGGAAAATTTGAATTATTGGACAAATTGGATACCAAAAGGAAAAATGGCTGCTCTCTAACCCTACATATGAGTATAAAAGTGGGGATGAATAAGTGAAGGCTGAACATTAGTTTTATGTCAAAGAATGGAGTCTTCAAGAACATCCTTCTAGTAAGGTAGTGAAGACATAAACCCTAATTAGCTCCAAATTGTAATTCAATAAACTTAGAAATAGATTTAAAGATACTGGAGTTATCGCCAATAAGTGATGAGCTTATAAGGTCCTGCAGCCCTTTCTTGTGCTGCATTTTTGTTGATGCTCTTTATATACTGTTTCAGCTTACATCAGTGGCTTTTTAGTCCAAAAGTGCTCCTTTTTCATATGGAGCAGTATCTGATCATTGTTACATATCAATTACTTGTATCCAACAGCAGGAAACAAAAAAAACCCCTAAAATAACTCTTGGCCAAGAACCGTAATGCTGAGAGCTTCGCCCTGCCCTGCTCTCTTCTTCATGCAGCACTTTTGAAGAGGCTCTTCAATGCCAAAGCCCTGGTTTTGTAGCAACAGAATGGTTTGTTTTGGGCAAGGAGCAAGAAGGCATCAGAGTTGAAACACCATTTCCTTCTTTCTTGGGCTTGAGATGCTGCCTAAAAACTAAATGGGTTATTCCCAGGTATTTCAAACAAGTGAAACAGTTTTACTGGTCTCCCCATAAGGTAACTGGTTGGTGGCGTGGTCCTTTCCAAAACCGGTCAAGTAATGGAAGGAGGTGCAGAGGCAGAGGAGTACAAGGCCAGGTTGGTTGCTGGTTACTCCTCACAGCCTCCAGGAGAACAAGGCACATGTTCTCCTCATACTCATCACTGAGTGATGAGAAACACCGAGTCACCAGGAGTAGGCCACAGCACTCATGGGAACAGACTAAGAGCCCCACTGCTGCTGTCTTTCCAGTACACGAGCTATAGGATTTTGTTCTGTTTAGCACACAATTTCCCTGATCAAACAACTTTATTATAGCAGATTTTCACACTGATTTTGAAAAGCTTGAAACTGTTAACATACTAACAATGGGGTATGTTAAAGTCTTAAAGGAAAAAAAATTAGATCTCAAAGATAGGCTGAACTTACAGTTTGTGATGTCAGGAGGGGCGTAACTGTCATTCATGAACATGCTGGTGGGTTTTGCAACTTTCAGATAGACAAAGTCAGACGTGTTTTTTAAGGCAGTCACTGCTTCTTCATGAGTAACTTCTTCTAAGCAAACACTGTTCACCTACAGATAAAAAAATAAACAAATTCCCAACACAAAAATGCACGTTTTCATAGGACACTCACTGAAAGCTGCTGGAGCACTCTGGCATTGAGAGCCTTTATGAGGATTCACGCGCCACAGACATAACTAGTTACATAAAAGTTACACAGGAGATGCTCTGTAGTGGTGTTAAACAGATTTCAGACCTCCTCCTGTGTTGAACACTGCAGATGTAATTTTCATCACTGATTTCCTGCCAATATCAATTTTTTTACCCATTCCTATGAAATAACACTCTACTGGCAGGCAGCTTAACCACAAAGTGAAACACGCCCTTACTGGGCCTGAAAGTGAAGCACCATAAAAAAAATATGCAGCTCCTACTTACAGCTAGAAGTTTGTCCCCAATCTGAAGTTTTCCATCTTTATGTGCTGCCCCGCCTTCAATGATTTTGGTTACATAGATGCTGTTGTCTCCAGGTATATGTTGATTTCCTACACCACCAGCAATACTGAAACCAAGACCTGCTTGAAAAGAAAATAATTACTCAAGAAACCTCTTAGCATTCGTTAGAATCAAATTACATAAATAATAATGCTATTTGTATCACACAAATATTAGGCTCTCGCTGAAGCAATACTGGATGCCTTTCCAAGTTAACTCCGTAATTTTCCAGAAAGTTCTGGAAAAGATGTAACATTTACAGAACTTCTGAAAATCAAAAGCTAGATCACTGTTTCATGCCTTGTGAAAGATGCACACAGCACAGCTATAGCATCACCAATATTTAAAGAACCATTGTCTGACATTTAACCATACAGGAACAAAATAATACTTTCTCTGAATGTGTTTTTAGTCTCTCAAAGATACTTTCTAGGTAACTCAACAAGATATTTTACTCCCATTTGTAATGTACTTAAAAATTGCTAAATAACACCAGAAACACGTTTTTATCATTTGAAAGAAAAATATGCATTTTACAAGAACAGTTTCAAAACACACAAATAAAAATTCAGAAGCATTCGAGATGCTATTATCTTCTTTTTCATTATTCTGCATTTCCTAGAACTTCATATGCAGCGTACTATTTTATTTTGAAAAACAAATGCAGAAATCTATTGCCAACTCTATGCTTCTTGTGAAAAAGAAGCTTTAAGCTTCCTACATACCCTTAGGGCCTTTTACGAGTTTGATTTCCACTATTTTTTCTGTGACTGGTTTTCTTCTTTTGACGTACAATCGTACAATTGATCCCGCTTCTTTCAATGCTTCAACTGCTTTGCTGTGTGTCACATCACGAACATCCACCTCGTTTACTCGTAGAATACAATCATTAACCCTAGAGACAGCAACACACACGTTCAGCTGCTGTGTTACACAGAGCAGATGCATTAGGAGCCTAGTATTTATCAACAATACACTAACACAGATGTTAACATCTAATATACATGGATTTTGCTTCAAATTTATACTGATACAAGACAATTCTCTAAAATTCATTACTAATGCTAAAAATAAACCAAGGATCACTAGAAAACATTTAAAGGGAATATTTTGTTCACAGCTGAAGAGGATACCTCTTACATATATTTCATTTAAACAGTATTTTGAATAGATCTTCGTACAAAACTACCTTTTGTTTAGGGCTGTAAGAAAGAGTTTCAAAAATTCAAGAACTAGGAGGCACACAATGAGAACATGCTAGTTTTAAGCCATGATGTGAACAAGTCAGCCTCCATCGCTGCTTTTTACAAGCTGTTTAATTGCCAGCCTTCCACTCCATTTAACATGTTGCTGTAGTAACACCAAGCTCTCATTACACTAAGTACAATGCCTGACCCACCTGTCACCATGTTCTGCCAGATGTACCTCTGACAATGGCCAACAAGCTAAAATAAAGCCTCGAAATAAGCTTATTAGGACTAAAAACCATAACACATCAGGCATTTGCACCAAAACTGAGACACTATGTTCTTGACAACATAGGAAAAAGAGCTAGTTGTACAGTCGGATGTGTTTTTTTCCCCATACAGTGATAGAGGAGTACACTTGAAGACTTCTGGATTAGAAAAATAATTCATTAATGTAATTCGCTATTAACTTCTAACCATATTCCTCAAAGGAAGTTGCAAATATCACTTGCTACCATCTAGTAATATGCCAAGATTTCCTCACTAGGAGTCACATAGTAGTATCAGTCCACAATTAAGTAAGAAAATAGGGTATACTGGAGGAGGAGTACTCAACATAAACACAAAATATGGCTTTTGAAGATAAGTAATCTCTGAAAAATTACAACACAGAATTACATCAAGTGTTAAAAGGGTTGTTATTAAGCTCAACTATCTTACAGATCAGAAAATCTGCACGTGGATCACAGAATCACAGATTGGTAAGGGTTGGAAGGGACCTCTAGAGATCGAGTCCAGCCCCCCTGGCAAAGCAGGTGCCCTAAACCAGGCTGCACAGGATCGCATCCAGACGGGTCTTGAATATCTCCAGAGAAGGAGACTCCACAAGCTCTCTGGGCAGCCTGTTCCAGTGCTCTGTCACCCTCATGATGAAGAAGTTCTTTCTCATGTTTGAGTTGAATTTCCTGTGTTCCAGTTTTTGGCCACTGCCTCTCATTCTCTCACTACCCACCACTGAAAAGAGTTTGGCCTCGTCTAATTGCCCCCCACAGTTTAGATATTTATAAACACTGATCAGATCCCCTCTCAGCCTTCTCTTCTCCAGCCTGAAGAGACCCAAGTCTCTCAGCCTCTCCTCATAGGGAAGATGTTCCAGGCCTTTCATCATCTTTGTTGCTCTCCCTGAACTCTCTCCAGGAGATCCCTGTCTTTCTTGAGCTGGAGATATCCAACGGATATCCAAGAGTTACCTATCCTACCTGTCTAAGCTTTTCCTTTATATATTAGGGACTACAGAACACATGGTATAAGCAATTTATACCATTGAAAAGACAAAGTTCACTTCATTTAATTGCAGATTTTATGGGGTGGGAAAAAAATTAAACTGGTCCAAACATTTTTCATTATTTACAAAATATTTTTGTAAGAAAAAGCTTATTTAAAATGTAATGTAGGGTGATAAAACTACTGAAAGTAACAGAAAGTGTTCTATCCACTGTTTGAAATTACAATAAACGTTTAGTAACCAACACAGAAAGTCACCATACCGTAATCTTCCATCCTGTGCAGCTGCGCCCCCGGCTATAATTTTTGTAATGAAAATACTTGAATCATCCCCAATATGTGGGTTGTCTGTACCACCTGCAATGCTAAAGCCAAGTCCTGAATTTCCCTAAAGGTAGAGGGGAAAAAAATTTACACAGGTCTTTTTTGGGGAAAAGATACTCTAGTACATCTATATAGAACCAAATCTACGTAATTTTCACTGATACAAGAATATTAAAAGACACTTAACAGTATATGACATATAACCCTACGTAAGATATACTTACTGTCATAGAACTAAGGAGACCATGAAGTCATTGTGTAACTCTAAGGGATACAGATCCAAAGCCTTCTCATTGATGAACTAGATAAAAGATTCCCTCTCTCTGGGAATCTTTGAGATTATTCATATGAATATTTGCTCCTCATTAAATTATTAGTGAGAAATTATTTTTCCCAGAGATGTCCCCAGGTAATCTGTGTCACATATGTAATATATCCTATACAGATGCAGAGATTCAGACTGACATTTTCTCTTCAAAGGCTGCCTGCCCTTACTATCCACTGAAAGACCTCTTCACGCTCTCAGTAACTACCAGAGCTGCACAGGTATCAAATACAACCATTCCTTTTTTCTTTTTGTTAGCAGCGCAGCTCAAGAAAAGAGAACTGAGATAGATATCTACATCACAATCCTAACAAAGCAATGCACACGACAAGACGTCACCTGTAATCTCAACTGGAAGCCTGAATATCAATATAGTACTTAATGGTATAAACAAAGACCTATCACAAATGGCAATATGGGAAACAGAATCATAATTTGAGTAATTACTTGTACAAACCTAGACAATAACATTAAATGCAGTATGTCTCAGGGGAGATTCTTCCCCCATTTTACTTCTAGTGGTCAAGGATATTAATAGAAACTTCTATTCCTGCTCCAGAAACTATTTATTTTCTCTAGGTTATACAATCTACCTAAATTAAAAAAACAGCAAGGATTGTTTTGGATTGCCATTTAGCACTATCAAGAGACTAATTTTTCATATTAAAGTATCCCATCTAAAACAGAGTACAGAAAGACTTTTATCATGTTACCCTTTCAAGAGTAATTTCTTCATACTCATAATCTGCATCCGTGCCGTTGACCTACAAAGAAAGCAAAGCGAGACTTAGAGGATTTGACACTTTACACGACATAGTTTGCTCAGCTGGTGGCTCACGCCCATCAAATCTCAATGGATTCACACTGATCACTGAGCTCAGAGGGGACGTGTGATTTTCACACTGCTCTGTACATGAATCAGACACTCTTTTTGTATGAGTTTAGAAGTTAAGATTTCAGAGAGCAGACTGTTCTACACAGATGCTGTAGAGCAGAGGCCCCCTGCTTCTGATTGCGAGGGCAAAAAAATGCTCTTGAGATCCTCAGAGGCTTCTCAGGCCATACAGCAAGTTGGAACTGAGAAAAAAGGAAGGGGTTGTGGGGTAAGAGAAGAAATTGCATAGAAGAACAGAGCAGTACTTTAAAACTGTTGTTGCTCACACACGTGGGGGAGGGGGGAAATCAAAGACTGATGCTTTATAACATTCCTCATTAGAAATGGGCAAGACCCTTCTAAAGCAACGTTTAACAACTGCTCATATTACTATTTATCATGTTACACACATACTAAAGATCAACAAACTAAAACAGGACCCAAACCAGAAGCGCTTAGAAGAATGTTTTATAAAGCTAGATGAAAAACCCAAATACTAGAAGAAAGCCTCGTCATCCTCATTCGTCATTAGAAAGGATACCCACATTCTTTGCTGCCCACAGAACTAGGACAAAAATAAATAACATAAGTAACAAATATCTAAACTAAGTGAAAGCAATTAAATATCAAATTCTTAACTATATTTAATATCAATGTAAGATTACGATTTTTTTCCCAATTACTAAGATATCTTGGAACTCATTCTTTCCTTCACAGGTACCTGCAGCAGCATATACAACATGAAGCTACAGGCAATTCCCTATTTCAAGTCTTTCAGGATGAAATATTTAACAGGAAATACCATTTATACTATTATTTTACAAAGCATCTTGTCTCTTTTTAATACATTCTATTTCTGGTAATTTGCCCTCTTAACATACTATTCAAGATTTTATGGAGACACAAATAGAAAGCAATACAATATTGGTAAAGATACAACAGAAAGCATTTTAAAATCTGTACAGTTTTCTAGTACAGAATTAAAAAAGGCATTATAATTCACCTCAAACAAAATTAAGATCATATCTACATCATTCCTTATATGTTTATTTAACATACGTAAAAGCTCGAAAAGCTGGAGATGCCACAGCTTTTACAGGCTGTCTAATATCAAGCTCATTTATCCCTCACTACATTTTGTCCTCAGTCTCTAATTATATCTCCCCTTAATACAATAAAACCCACGTCCATTCCAGATGTAACAGATTATTAGCTTCTTCATTGCGCAGTACCTCAAAAATGATACGTCCTTAGTAGTTTGTTCAGTGGAAAAGATACTAACACATGATATTCCTCCACTGAAAAGGGAAGAGGTCTTGACCTTCTGAATACACGACACTGTATCTATTACTACATCAACACAAAAGAAGCCACTGGGATCACCAAGTTTTTGTGTTAGCTCAGTCCTTGAGCTATTATCTAGAAGAATGACAACATGTGCTAACTGAACCAGACATCTAGCGTTACAGCACCTGGGAAGTGGTTCACAGGGACTGATCAGTATTTTCTTTTGTTTTTTAAATAACTAGGACAATTAATCATTTCCCTATTGCCATTAGGCAAAGCAAAGCCACTCCTAATATATTTAAATTCTCTTGTCTATCTTCATGTAGAAAACTAATTTAAAAATATCATCTAGATAAACAGGAGCAAACAAGAACTGCCATCATTTTTATCTTTTGGTTTAGGTCGGTTCTAGATTTGCCCCTTTATTTACCTTTGCACTGATTTTATCTAAGAAACCAAACGTAGCAGAGACAGGAGCAAGGATACATGAAATGATAAAAACCACTATTATATTCTACCTCTTGCAAGTTTTTACTAATCTCAGATCCACTAAGTGAAGCTTCATTTGCAGGGACTTCCCCTGGATGAAGGGAGTTCTATAAAAATGCCGCAATTATGCCACAGCAATCTTCTTTGAATGTGAAAGCCTACTGGTAGTTCAGCAGAATTTAGTTAAAGCCTTTTGGCTGTACTGAAGTTAATTTTGCTGGTACAGTTAATCTTTTCACGTGCCACCAACTTGAGTTTTGTTTCTATTTCCTTGGGCTTTAAAAAATAAAAAAACATGCTGCTTTTTCTAACCCCATTTTGAGTTCTAGGAGGGAGTACGTACTTATCCGAATTGTGAAGCTGCTGAGGAGAGCCATGCTCTTGACCATTCATTTCTTGACGACTTCCTAGATTCTCATTTTGCTTTTTTCTTCTTTCAATAGGAAAAGCTTTAATAGTTAACATTTTTGTAGATTCGTGATGCAGTTACCTCACCAGTATGATTTTATGTTACTTATCGCTTACCAATTCCATTAGCTACTTGGGAACCTAGAAGCATATTCCTTTACTCAACCTCCCAGGCTTACAGAGTATGTTAAGATTGCAGACAGTTACGGGCTTGTTTGTTTTACATTCACTGCAAATTGTTAATTTAGATCACTTATAATTTGGAGTGCTGATTTGTTCTGCTAATGCTGTTTTCCCTTCCTGTTTCTACTGTCTACTGTCTTCCATGTGCCTTTATCAGATGGGGCCTTCTGAAACATGAATACACATTTATTAACTTTTCATCTTGGTTTCATTGGTGGGTGCATGAAGACACCTCACCTTCCGTATGCTTTTCTAAACCATATCTGTGTCACATCAATAAAAATAAGTGTTCAAGGCGAGGCTGGATGGGGCTTTGGGCAACCTGGTCTAGTGTAGGGTGTCCCTGCCCATGGCAGGGGGGTTGGAACTAGATGGGCTTTGAGGTCCCTTCCAACCTAAACCAGTCTGTGATTCTATGAGAAGGGCCAGACACTGCAGGCTACTACTGTAATCTTTTGGTGAGGTTCATCACTATTACACTTGGGACTCATCTATGTCACTCAATTATCACTGGGACTCAATTATGTCACTATACTAATCTTTTGTCTTCTGCTTAAACTTAATTCACACTTTTGTCTGCATTGAGCTGTATCACAGCTTCTTTCTAGAATGTCGCTGAGTTACAAATGCTTCTGACAAGGACAAGATTTACTCTTTACTTGGTAATACCAGTGCCTAGAATAAACACAATAAAAGCAACTAGTGCAGGCATTAACAATGTTCAGGAAAACAACAAGTGGGATGTAAGCAGCTGGAGGAGGAAGATGCAGGAGGAAAGTTCAGCCCTGAAACCTATGTCAGACTGACTTACATGCCAAAGCCTCTGCAGCCTCTGTTTGCCAGTGGTATTCCTCTCACGAACCACACACTGACTAACACAAATTTTAGCCTCCACCTAACTACATTTATTACCTTTATGTTTCAAACATAACAAACATTTTTAGGAACATTTTGAGCACTAAAATCTTAAGTATAGCCACTGCATTAAGAAGTGTTTTTGAGAAGTACAACGGAAATGGCACAATAAATACTAAAGCATCTGCCTGCACAGTTGAAGAACCAGATTCTTCTCTGAACACTGAACCTCTGGAGCCTCAAACAACTGTGTTTTGCACTGTCACACACTGGTACTCACACAGAACCTTCCACCTGCAGTCTACAACTTTTTTTTTCCCATTAAACAGTTATTTAAGGACTTCAAGTAACCATAAGGACAACTGACAAAATCAAGCTCCATCAGAGAGGTAAAAGAGGTTTTATTAAACAGTAACAGACCTAAACAACTACATATATAAAACATTATCTAACATTAGAATTGAAAGCAAATGAAGGCTTACATATGTTGGAGTGTCCAAAGAATCTGTATTCACCAGCACTGGAGGGGGATTTGCCTTTAACAAAAGAATAAAAAAAAAAATAATTATACAGCATAAGAGAAAGCAATACTAACGATAATTATACAACATTTAAGTTGCTGTATTTCTCAAAACTCTACTAAAAGATAGCCTCAGCTTGAGAATCTCAAAAATTCACCTTCTGAAACACTTGTTTCTACCTTGAACAAATTGCTTTCATTCCATGAAACCGCACTCTTCCAAAACTCTGAGCTCATGTTTTCTATACAAGCTCTGTCATTTATTATATTGGTTTTCAAAAGGAAAAAATTCAGTCATACTACCATTTGACATGATATCAGTTACCCTAGTACTTGTGGTACAACAGTCAGAAGTTGCTTTACCAGCCAGTATCTTCAAAACAAATTTTGGTGTATTTGATTCCTCTTTCTTCCTACCAGGAACACTTCCTTCACTCCCTTCAGTCTGCAAAATGAAAACTTACAGAAAAGCAAACTTATGAAGGAAAAAGGATCTATGGAACTGACTGGTGAAAGCAAATCCACTGCAGACATTCACCAACCGCACAGCAGTACATGCTTCCATCACAAAACTGCTATAGATCCACGAGCCATAGGCAGTCAGAGATTATTGCTACAGAAATATAAATTAGCATAGCGTTCTTGCTAGCCAGGAACTGGCAGAATAAACTAACACTTCTACGCTCTGATGTTACTGAAAATTCTTCTGTGAAAAGTGTGGTTTTAACGGAAAGAAAATTCATACAGGCTGGTGGCATTTATCTGAAACATTTTCAAATCAACAGGTTTCCTACTTTTGCATCAATTATCTGCTTTAAAACAGGTAGCATCTAGCCTGCTCCAACAAAAAAAAAAAAAGCGTGCAGATGTACTCCAAACTCCAAATATTGTTGATATAATTTTTTATTTCTTTTTCATCTCTTACGTACGTCTGTGTGTGTGTGGACATAAATTTAGCGACAGTTTAACAGGCTGTAATAGAAGCTAGTATTAAATTCAAAGATATGCTTAAGACCTACAAAAACATTGCAATTACATTAACCTATTGATATTCTGCATTTTAGTTTCATTACCATGACAACACCACACTTCTGAAGAATTCATGATTTTTAAAAGCTCCCAAAAGCTAGGAAGTAAGCGGTGACTCAGAAGTTCCTTACAAAAGACTGAGATGAACAATCTACCATCACTAGATTAGGAGTCATCAATGTGCTACCAAGTTGCTGTGTCAGAAATTAAGCCTGTATCATCTGAAAAGTACTAAAACCAGGTGGTATCGATGCAAGTTAAGAGTAGACTATTTAAAAAGGAAACAAAAAGGATGACACTTAGGACTGTCAGGGTGCCACGAAGCACCTTTCTCACCCAGCACTTGTCTCACTAGATGCCTCAGCATGCTTTACGTCGTACAGAAATCAGGTACTAGTATCACAGTAACCACCTCTGTCAAAACAATGCTAGCCCTTTCTGCCACTAACCTCCATTCCAATTTCTGCTTCATACTCAAGTGCAAGTTCTGCTAACGTAAGATTAAAGTAAAAATAAGATCCTGTACTAAAAATACCAATGAATTAAATTATGCATCACCATCCCTGTAAGAGCTTTACAATGAAAATGACTATAACAAAACACTGTATTAAAAAGAACCTGACTGAATATGAGGCATTAGGAGTCTGATCTCACTGGATCTACAAGAGAACAGCATACATGCATTTGTATTTGTGTATCAACTACGAAAAGATTTTTAATTTATAAATAGAAAACAAAACAAGGATTAATTTTGAAAGTTCAGTCACACATTTCCCTCAATTTTGGAGTTTATTTTTATTTAGTGTTAGGATTCTGTAATATCCGAGTATATTCCACCAAAGCAGTGCCAGTGAAAGCTAGTTTCCCATAAATCCTTTTCTTGCGGCTGACAAGTGTTCTTTAATGTCTTAGAAAAAGAAGAGGACGACTAGCTAAAAGCAAATTGCTATTAGTAGGTGAGGTTTCTATGTGAACAGTATGTTTGAGAGACAAACTAACCAACCAGTGCAAAACAACTTCCATAAGTTAAGTGATTGCTCCTAACACTCCTGCATTTATCTGAATTCTCCATCAGGAAGCAATGATTTACCACCACTTCCAAACAGAAGGAGAAAAGCTTTGTGCCAGGTATTCCAAAGGTATGTCTCCACACCGCAAAGACACAGGGCAACATCCAACCTAACACACCAAATGTTTTTGGAAGGAAGACCTGGTATTTCAGTCTGTTACACAAGAGGTCTCCAAATTACCTAACACTTTCAGGTTTCTGTGCCAGGGCTTGTTGGAATATTTAAAAACCATTTGACAAGTTTGTTTACAAGTAGACTAAGGGCTTGCCTGAGGGGTGAAGTGACTAACAAAACAGAAAGATTTATCTCTTGCACAAAAATGCATCTGCCAAATCCAAAGTTGATTATAACTTTCTATGGTATTTTCTAACCACTTGGAATCAGGTACGATGCAGGATTTTACCGCTAACTCCTGCAGACATTGATACGCCCTCAGAAGTCAGAGGCACAGACCACTTAGTTCTTACTCGTCTGCTTGTAATCCAGCATCATCAATGGACATTAACACTGCCACAGCAACGGCAGTCAAAGAAAATATAAATACATATAGCACTAATTATTTGATTTTAAATTATGTTCAGCCTACTGGAAATTCCCGGAAAGTAAATGCTACTGGAGACTCAGTTATCTTTATCCATCAAGGCTGACAGCAGAAGTCCACAGGTCGCACTAGTCTGCCTCAAGTCCTGATGTGGGCAGAATCCCTCCAGAAGGGGGAAATAGTTCTGCAACTAATCAGATCTCTGGTCTGCCCGTTGGGAAAGGTGCAGGTGATGGATTTGGGTAAACACACATTCACTAGAAATTACTCTATAAAACAATCAACTGTAAAAGCCATTGATAATTATGGGATTATGTAAAATTTAACAACGTAGCAGAAATTAAAAAAGATTACCACCTGTTGCAAGTTTAGCCACGTAGCTTGAAAACAGACATTAAGAAAAAAATACTGACACGTATACTACAAAACTATCGCAGTAATAGTCTGGATAGCTTAACTCCCTTTTAAAGGTAATAAATACCTGACACCAAACAATTCCAAAAAGTGACTCATCTTTTCAGAAAGTGTGCACCCATCCTATGGAGATTTTGCACGGAAAGTTACAGTAAAGTTACAAAACATAAAAGCAGAATGCAAAAATGTGTGCAAAAATATAACTGCTACCTATTATACATTATTCCCTAGCTTGCTGTGCTGGGGTCACATATTTCAAGTTATATGCAAGATACTACTGTTAACTCATGTTCACTGCTTTCACTTGTCTTGATGGGTTGGGGCTTTTTTGTGTGTTGACACGATGTGACCAGAAGGATGTAGGTCCAGAAGGGAAGCAATTTTATGAGTCAAGCAGATTAGGAATAGAGGGGGTTAAAAAAAAAAACCAAACCAAACGAAAAACCCAGACCCCTTTGCGTTCTAAATGCCCCCAAGCACACTAATACCAACAAATGGCTGGAGATCAGAAGAAACATCATGCAATTGCAATCGATGAAAGACACGTATTAACTATTTGTATGTGAGATGAGACAATTTCCTAGAAATAAATAAAACAATAACACATACGAATGAAATGGGTTTATAATTATTGAGAGCACAAAAATATCTTATTGCTTCTTTCCATTCTTTTGGTGGTTTTTTTTTTCCTTCGGTTATTTCACAAGTTACTAACACACTTTCATATGAAAATACAGATATTCTAAATGGACTAAGAGCTACTATAAAAAACAAGCAAAAATTAGAATGAAACCTTAGCATATTACTAATTCAGCTATTCCACAGTTAAAATCTCTGTATGAGTAACAAAACATGAATTTAATCAAAGCAACAAAATAAATTGAATAAATAAAAGCTCAACAAATTTAACAAAAAAAAAAAAAAAAAGAATAAAAACCTGTAGTATGGTGGATGGGATGACAGTGGTCTCAGCAGGGACTGGTGGGACAGGGATCACAGGGACAATGGGAGAAGAGGAAGGAACAGCTTCTGTGGGCTAAAAAATCACCAACAAAATGTCAAAAATAATGAAAACTAGAAAAGCATCTCAAAACAAACAAGATTCAAATTTAACAGCTTAAAAACCCCTCTGAAATAGCATATGAATTTGGAGACTATAACCACCACTGACGACAACCAACCATCTCTAACCATGCTGTATCCAGTAGCCCATCTCCAGCAACGTGGTGACGTCAGAGAACCCAAAGCAGTGAGCCATACCCTCGTTGCTTATTCATACCAAGCCACTCACCTTCCAGTACAGAGTAACAAGACTTTGGGGTTTAACAGAAAACCTGTTCATGTCAGTGGATGGACTCAGGCTCTTTGTGGGCTGGTTTTGCAACAGCAGCCCTTCATCATTATTCAACAGCGGGCAAAAGCAGGGAAACAGTGGCTAAAGTTGATAGCACTGCACAAAGTTATAGTCCTTTTAGGCAAAGGGGAAAAATCAGAAGTACATTAAGGTTTCAAAACCAGCCAAAAATCAAAGAAAATCTTTTAGTCAAATGGGCAGAAGATCCTGAAACAGATCTAATCTATTTCTTGAAGATCCTCATAAAGGTTTATTGTAAACCCTCAGGCTAGAATTTTGGTCCTACGGATTTTCATTAAAACATTAACCAGGAAAGCTACTGACACTTAAGATGCAATGGAACAAGATTACAAATAGCATTTTGAGCAAAACATTGACTCAAATCAATTTGAGATGTTAACATACTGCTTGTCAACAAGTTGTCAGGAACATAAACTACTGGCAACTATCATCAAAATTACCAGCTGAACAGCAGAACAAAGCTTTTGCAACTTAGTTGTTCCAAGACATTCTTGTGATCTTTATGTATAATGAAGCATAATGGCAAAAGAAAACACTAAATCCTGAAAACGAACCCCAAACCCCAGAACATTAAACTATTAAGCATATTTTTAAAGTTTGAGACTTTTTAAAACACAAAGCAATGTAAACCAATAGCACACACCAAATTAAGTGGTAAAAGCAAATATTGAAAAAACCTTTAACAGCCCTAGAGTAGCAACCCTTATTAAATGCACATGTGGTATTTCTACAAGGTTTTTGCAGCTCAATCTACTCAAAACAAACAGCTGGTGGAAACTGTTGAAGTTATTGAGTAAGAACAAGATATATTAGATATCTTGAAGATTATTACTATTGTCATTTTAATATCCTTACATCTGTGGGAAGAGCACAATCTTTCAAAGTGTTAAAAGGCAGGGATAGAGGAGAAGTGGTCTAGAAAATGATAATACACATTTTGTGAAGGATGTGGGAAACACTCAGTGCAACAGACCTCCAGTTACTGGAAAAACAATGCAACCTTTAGAAGACAGATCAAACTAAATTGCTTGAGCAATCACTCAGCCCTACATGTGTAGGGAAAAAAAAAAAAGCCACCTCTCCAAGCCTGCCTTGTTCCAAAGAGGCTTCCCATGTGTGCACACAGTAAAAAATCCTGTTAACCAAAATTTCAGATATACACACATTACATATCAAAATAGAACACGACATTAAGGCTGACATGCTAACCGCTCACAGGTCAGAAAAATTCCAGCTTTACAGTTACAACTCCTGCAATATGAGAAGGTTAAAACCAAATTGAAGTTATTCTTAGACAGTGACCACACTCTCCTGCCTTCTGACTTAGCAAAATAGCTGACACAGTCACAGCTGATTTCCTTATGGGCCAAACAACCCGCACCCTTCTCCCTGCACCAAAGAGCAGCTTGCTTTTCCTGCTTCCTTCCTTTTCTCAGTTCTTAACTCCTGTCTTCCCCTGGGCTTCTCATTCCCAAATGCTTCGAGAACCCTCCCAACTTGTTGCAATTTTTATCTGTATTGTTTCAAAGCTGACACTGTTCAAAGACCTTCAATCCTTTCAGGTTCCAGCCTCATAAGCTGTTAGTACTGTCATTGCCTTTCCCCTCTGTGCTGCTGGTTCAGTATCCTCTAACTTTTAAAAGCTGCCCGCTGTTCTTCCAAGCCTCTTGGCAATGTTCTTATTGAGCCTCTTCCACTACCGGGGGGGTTAGGAAGGAGGTGACACCACTGGCAACCACTTTCAAAGGATGTGCAAATGAAAACGAAGGCAAGACTGTCTTCACTTGAATGTTTCATGGGATACAGAGCACTGATGCGGGCACTATGGCTACCACAGGGAAGGACAACGCAACAAATTAAGAGACTCCTAACCGTCAGCGCAAGATGACCTCAAATACCATTATAATAGAAGAAGGTTAATTTTATTTTAGTATGGCACATCATCAGTCTGGAAATTATTATATGATACAGGCATCTGTGAGATCAGCTCAGGGTATCACTTTCAGTACTCTGCTTCCCAGGAATTTTCAAGAAATTTTTAGAAATAGTCCGAATTAAGATGCAAAAGTATTCTGAAAAACAAAAGCGTAGCCTCAAAATAGTTTTAAATAAATATGTCTCTAACTGCAACGCTTAATAATTGTAGTTTAAAAAGGACACAAACTTATTTAAACCATAAAGAAAGCAAGAGGCCAGCTGAAACCCTTGCTTTGAATATATATATGAACTATAGCACACAAGTCTGACAGACTGATCCATAGGAATGCACGACTTGACCAATATCTCACTTCAACAGTCTGTCAGCCTAAATAAATGTGCTAACACCTACAACGAAAAGCCATTCTGCTACAACAGCACATTAAATCTCAAGTGATTCTTTTTACAGTGTAAGGACGGACTTTCTAATATTTATAAACAAAAATAATAGTTTGTTTTAAAAAGTTAATACCTTTTATTGATCAGTTAAAAGGAGTACTTCCAAATCTAACACACAACACAGACGTAAGAAGGAAAAACACACCCATTTTCTCACGTTTAACCAACGCACACAGATAACTCCATTCTGTGAGGAAATACCAACTACCCTGAAATTATCAAAGTACCACACACATCCCGAAGCAAGTCCACTAAACCAGCAAATGCCATAATGCTGCGATTTGCCAAGTACTACAAGACACATTTTGAAGAACAAAAACCAAGCAAACCAGACTTTCCTCACTCTCAAGAAATTACTATAAAAACCCTACACCATATACAATGCAACAATCTCAACAGGAAAACGCTGAACAGAAGTATTTCTTTGCCAGACCAATTTCAATTATTACTACTTTGATTTCTAGTGATTAAAACACAAAACAATATTAAATAACATTAAGTCTGTAGAAATAGCAGGAAAACTACAGCAAGAAAGAGCGTGACACACTTTCTACAGCTTGCACCAAAAATGCACATCTGTAAGTACCTACTGCGATACATACCTTTCCTAAAGAACAGTTAGAACACGAGCCATCAGACACCCAGCCACTAGCAGCTTTTACTTTTGCCGTGCTTTTTGTAGGACTCTTTTTTACGCTGTCACGTAGGTTTATAAATTTTCCTCTGTGTTTGGAGGACACCGGCAACGTGGATGAACTGAAAGACGTATGAATGCTCAGCGCCCGGTGCTGACGCTGGAAAGGCTGCTTTGGCTGCATATGGAGATTTTGATCTATTTCCATTCTTGGGCTCCTTGTTAAATCAGAGAGCTTGAGCATTCCCATTTCACCGTCATCTGTAGCACCACAGTAATCGTAGTCGTGACAGTGAGCAGTCATGAAACTAGCAACAGAGTCCTTTTTGGAAGAAGGAAAAAACAAAAAAACCCCCCACACACGGAGGGAAAATAAACTAAAATATTGCTTCCTGAGAAGTTCAAAATATGTTTGTTTTCTCGATGATGGTCATAGGAAGAAAGACTAAATGCTGTTTTAGCTAGTACTGCATGTTGTGTGCTCTCTCTATTTAAAGAGCACCACTGAACCACCACACGACAGTCAATTTGCTGGGGATAATAATCAATACTGCGCACAAATTATTGAATAGATGGCAAAAGTCATCTGACGTTATTAAAAAGAAGCTATGAAAGGTTACAGTAATTTGCTTTCTTCCATAAGCTCCCACTAGCCCTAAACCATCTCAAAGCTTCTCCGAGCTTTACACCTAGAAAATTTTAATATACCAACTCCTCTACTTTTCTGAACACTTTATGGGGAATGAAAACTGATCAACTCAAAGAAGCTTATGATGACAAGTATATGATTTGTGAACGGGCAGACACATCATACAAGATCTCAACATTAAACTTTCAAAGAAAATGAATTCGTTCAGACCATACCAATAACAAGAATTACTAATAATTTGAAGAGTTGTGTTTCCATGACATACAGCAGGACTGTGAGACCACAATTTTAAGGTGCACACAGTTTAAATTAAAAGCTAAAAAAAAGAAAATAAAGAGACATTTAAATGAACCAGAGTTCTTTATTATTTCATTCATTCAGTTTTTAATGCTATGGATGCACGATCTCTGTATCATATTTTTAGCCAAACTTTCAAAACAAAAAATATCCAAACCAAATCCTACCCATCCCAAAAAAACCCCACCATCACCACCAAAAAACCACCCACAAAAAGCCCACAAAATGCACACAATGAGGATATACTTTGATTTAATCATGCTGTTGAATATTTAACTTTACCAGCCAATTTTGAATTAATCATTCTAAAAAGAGGTAAGGATCAAAAGTTAATTTCCTAGAGTCTAGATGAAAACTGACAGCTAAATAGAGACACCTATCTTCCTAGCCTCACAGAAGGAAGAAGCAGGCTCAAGTCAGTGGTCATTTAGACATTCTTGACAGCAGGGACACAACCAGCATTTGCACAGCTCTGGACCAGGCACAACACCCACCATCGGCCTCTTGCCCTATGGGTCTGTGCTACAAATACGCTGTGAATCTGAATTATCTGGCACTGGGTATGATAAGAATGAAGCACACCAGCCCATAGGAAACAAAGCGTGATTAGGTCAGCTGTACTGTATTTGAATAGAATGGAGAGATTTCATCAGTTCATAGCACTAAAACACTGTTGTTCTCCCTCACTGTATATTTTTCTACAACAAATCTGAATATTTAAATAATATGAGTCAGCATAATTTTTACACACAATAAAAAACCTAGAAACACAAAGCTAAGTACAAACATTTCCAGTTACTTATAGCATGGACATTAAGAGATAAATAGGAACTGACAGATGCTCCTCTAATCACCAAGAGCTGCCATGTCTCATCTTCTACCCAGAATGGAGGTAATAAGAACTGCATAACACATCATTAATGCAATATTCATAAATGCAGGGACAGAAAGGTTTCTGGCCAGTGACAGGAAGCTGGAAATGTGTTGGTCATACTAACATTTGCAGACTTGTGCACATGTATGGTAGGTACGTCTTTTGCCTTTGAAGCATCAGGGAGCTGGAGGACTGTGTCCTGCTAATACATACGGGCAGATGCACCTGGGTGTCCTGTGCTAGACAGCCCCAGAATCTCTGCATTTTGTTAATGAAGGGCAAGGGGAGAGAGGAAGATAAGCACATTGTGAATGTGCATGTAGGTAAACAGTTCAAAACTAGCACATCACAACTAACTTCTCCTTTGAGAAACTTCCACAGACACGTTAATACTGAGCAACTGAGGCACGTTCTCCAGCCTGCAGGGATTATGCAACAGTGTGCCAAATCGCTGCTTTTGGAGATCAAACTNCATACCACCCATTCTACTTGCATATCAGTACTCTATTTTCTACCCAGCATGGCATTGTCTAATTGCTAAAATGAAGAAAGGAAGAGGGGTATAAGGCTCTTTTCTTGCATACAAAGCAAATCCCAAAATAGGTGATGTTCCGCATTCAAAAGGAACATCTTATTCCTGGAGGCATCAACTTTGCTGAAAACATGCAGACCAAGTAGCCTCTTGATTAAAAAGAAAATTGGCTCTGAGGCACACTAAGTGAGAAAGTGATGACAAGGGGAGGAGATGCTGGATATCAGATTCTTGGAAACCCAGTTATCTGGCTTCCCATATTCTCCTCCAAACAAGAAAGAGGAAGACACAAGGCAAAAGATGAGACAAAGGAATTCACATTTCTCCGGTGCACTTTCAGACATGCTGACTTCAGTGGCAAAAGAATGAAGATGATGTAGCAGATAAGTGGTAACAGCACAAGGTTTTTTATGGAAGTCCTCATGCCTTTAGTCCTTGAGATGGTATCAGTAAGATATCAATAATTAAAAGGAAACAAAAACTTGAAGGCACTTGTAGTTCCAATAGCAACAGTCCAATCACCAACATACAGCCAAGGAACAGGAGGTACAGGCAGAACACCTAACTCAGCCAGGGCTGCGCTGTCAGGGCAATCTCCAGTGGAAAAGCTTCGGTTGCATGGAAATTTAGTGTTATGCAAGTATGGCAAGTGAATGTAACGTCTTGGTCAAAAATACACAGGAGGATGAAAGCAATATATAATCAAAACATAGTAATGCTTACCTAGAACAATCAGGGTGTAAACGAGATGGAAACAGACAACAGCAAAAAAAAAGAGGGGAAAAAGGTAGAGAAGGCAAGAAGAATGGTATTACAAGAGATTAATCAGATATTTGAGAGTCATTCTGCCCAATTACATCCACACATGTGAGCTAAGGCAGAGCCTGCCTTGCAGTCACACTGGTAGGAAAAAAAATAGTCTCTGGCAAAGCAGTGGGACATGGGCATAATTCAGGGCAAGGAAAAGCAGTTATCTAACTGAATCCGCACAGGTTTGGCAGCTCACCTTTGGACTGCAGAAAGCCTCAACCCGCAAGTGTTCTCTGCAGACTGTATTAATTACATGGATGAACTGCTCCACTCTAATATCAAGCACTAAGTGATTTTCTTATAACCAGAGGGGGTTCAGGATCAGGTTGTGCTTTCATATTACAGATCAACTCTGAACAATTTGTTGATAACACAAAGTTGAATCATCAATATTTCATTCTTTTAAATTACTACATCAAAAGTACAGTGCACAGTTCTTTGCAGCAATCTGGTAAAGTGCCAGTCACCTTTCACAAGTGGTATTTCTTCAAGAATCATTTCTTTCCACATTCTGTAACACCCACTCACTAGCTGGATAACAATACTACCTGTGGAAAGGGAAAACAGCCCTAATATTTAACCAGCAATGTCTACTGCAAAGGTCATTTTTAAAGCTTCAATAACCAACTTCCATGACTTCAAAAAGCAATTCTATCACTCGAGAGAATCCTTTAAAAATAATTCTGTAGTTCACCCCTTCCACTGCCTTCAAATGGATACCACAAATCAGCAGCTTCTGTTAATGCAATTTGACTGATGAAAACAAGCCCATATTCATTACCTCTTCTTGAAAGTAGGAAATAAAATATCTTCCAAATTGAACAGAACTTTAAAAGTGGCAGGAAGAAACAATTTTGATTCAATACCCAGTGATCTGAATATAAAAAGACATATTTTCTTTCTAGAGATATACAACCTAAGGTCTGCCAGTGTAGTTTTACATCTTTTCTCTGCGCTACATCCTATAATGCCACAGGACATTTCACCAGCAAAGCCTGCTACTTTAACAACTTTGCATCCATCTTCCTCAAAACCACCTAAGTCAATCATCTAAACATACCTTCAGGGATTTACAGGCTGTTTGGTGGGGTCTGATGGTGGTAAGAATAAAGCACAGCTGCCATCCACCCTCATTCATAATCCATGGTCGCTGTGTGCTGCCCAGGGCGTCACGCTGTGTGCCCTCAGCGCACAGCTAGCTCTAACACCGCCATATTCCTCCCTAAATCAGTGCCAGCCTGTGGCCTCGGCAGGTCCTCAGTACCACGATGTCAGCGACTTGAAATGTTAAGCAAGAAATTTAAGACATCCATATTTTTATGAGTGTATTTCTCCAGGACTTTAAACTAAACATAGCACCAAAAGGATTTGAAATAAAACATACCGTAAGTATTTCCCTACTGCCAAAACAATGTTTCACAGAAATCCAATAAAAAATCACCAAGTTTCACAAGAGCTAAAAAAGTGTAGAACTATCTGAACATAAGCAATGATTTAAACATTGGCTTGAAATTCCAAACAATGTTCATACACAAAACAGCATATGACACAGACACACTAATGATTCTATGAATCTATGCTGTATGTATCCGAATTTTGAGATCGGCAAGAACACAAGACCCAATTCTACTCAGGCACGAGTACTGCCATCGCTGATAAGCTACTCCAGAGGGTAAAATATGCTGAATACAGAGAATGGGAAGCAGAACCACCAAAAAAAGAACACCATTAACACAAGTATGACTCAAGATTTTCCCACTCTACAGGTTTGTTATTTATTTCCTGTGAGAAAGGTTTTCTCTCATCAGCAGACCATTACTTTGCTTTAAAAATGCACTTCCCACCCAACGAACTCAAATTTACCCAACCACATTGTTCAGCATGTTAGTACAGCAACTTTCCAGTTCTGATATGGACACCACACCTGACATTTTCCTACACAGTGGCTCAAAAACAAATTATTTAAAATGTACACATTTTTCAGCTAACTACTCATTCTTATAGATTTGTGACAGCGTTTGTATCACATGTACTTCATGGAGGTGGGGGTGTTGCTCAGATTCTCCTATCCAAGTCATCATACTCCATATTGTTTTTCAACAACAACTGGATTTACCACAAACAGAACTTTTGGAGAGACAGGCTAGGGTAAATGACAAACTTTGTTATGAAGGTCTCATACAATGAAGCCTGCCTATCATTCTGCACTGACATAAGGATGAAGAACTTTTGACTTCAGACCCTCCTACCCTTCTCAAGGGCTTCACCTGTTCCTTACCATGATGGAGCAAAGACGGATTCCCACGGTCTCCCAAGGATGAAGGAATAAAAATACCTAGATCTCCACTGGGATGCTATTCAGGTCTCTCCAAGGAGAGTTTGGACAAAAAGCACAGAAATGAAGAAGCTGAGCCTGAAGCCTGTCAGAGTATGTCAACATGAAGATGGGTGGGTCAGCACATAATGGTTTTACTAAGAAATTTGGAAGGCAGGCAAGCCGTCTTGGAGCTGTAACATCAGTTCAGGTAAGTACTGTAACAAAGACACAAAGTTTTTCTGGATCCCAGAAAGTAAGAGGTTTACCCACCCAGCCCTTGTAGATTAAAAAGACTAGTCTGAATGCCTGTGACTTTACTTTGTTGACTTTCACTTTGTTCAGAGTACAAAGTTCACTTTCACTTTTCACTTTTTACTTATTGACTTTCACTTTGTTCAGAGTAAACCATGGCTCTTGAAAATCCTATCTATGTGAGCACTCTATTTTAAAGACACACAGCTAATACACTAGATATGACTAAACTGTAGGGGTTATATGGTTGGTGGTTGGTTTGTTGGTTGTTTTTTTTTTTGCTCAGTCAACAAATTGATTCTCTAACCTAGTTTCCTCCTCAAACCCCACAGCATTTTACAATGAACTCAAATGAACTTAAAACTCTGAACTTAAAACATAAATAAATAGCTTTGAAAGGGAAAAACAATAAAAGCAGACTATCAGTAAAATCACAGGTGGTGACTGTAACCTGATTTAAAGACAAATAAGCAATTTATTTACTGTCAATTCTTTATTGCAATATTCCTCTTCAAAAACAATCCAGTGAGAAACAATTTGCACCATGATTACCCAAGCAGAAGTAAAGCAGCAAAGGTAGTGGTAGGGACTCTTACTTGCTGAGGTCTAGTGAGCAAATTTTTAGTGCAGAAAAAGAATTCTACAATCATAAGCATCAATATAGGACAAGACAGACTGTCCAGCAGTTTGTGGGATGAAGTTCTACTGTGTAGCAAAAGTAGAGCTTTGTGTCTGAGATAAATGGACACCCACAAAGCAGAAATAGGGAATCTGGAACTACAAAACTCTCACCAGTGCTTTCACAGAGTACCCAGCGAGTGTTTGACGAGTAAAACTGTCAGGTGCTAAGAATCTTATGCAAATATGAACAATAGTCTGAGCAACCAACCTCTCCTCTCTCTGTCAGCATCTAAAAATGGACCCTGACAGACTTAACATCACAGACAAGGTTTCATACAACGGAGACCACCACTGTCCACTCCGTACGTCTGGTATTCAGAATGACGTACTGTACTCAAAATAATTTGTCCTGCCAAATCTTTCCAGGACTGCTTAAATGGTTGAATCTCAGTCACATTTCAAATCCATAACATACAAAACATACCACAAAACTTAATATTGGTTTTAATTAAGGTAATTTGTGACTTTTGTTTTTCAAACACGAAACAAATGTCTAACACTAAACCCTGTGCTGCAGGTTAGTCATCTGTATTCACCAAGTAACCCAGCACTCTAATCTCAAAACAGAATTACAAGGCTCCTCATTTAGGTTCATAAGTGCTATTGAGAATGAATTTAATGCATTTAATTTGCAACTTAAAGCAAGGGCTACAAAGTCCCATTTAAATAACATCAGCTTTAAGAATCGTAGCTTTCATTGTAATGCTAAAGAGCCCACAAATGAGCTCAAGCAGGGTTTCAGCATCAGAAAGAGACCAGGCAGAGAAAACGTGTTCGAAGACTTTATTATAGAAAAATAATGGCAGCACTAGGGTGTCAATATTTTAGGTTTTTAAACTCACAGAAGAAAGGGTATGTTGTGGTAGGAACCCAGCCTGTGATAGACTCTGTTCACTCCTGAGAAGACTATTAAATCAAAATACAACAATAAAGGTTGGTTGCTGTTTACATGCTTTAATAGATATCACACTTAGAAGCTCTTAGAACACAATAATTTCCAATCATTCCTAAATTATTCAGGGAATAATTAAATCCTCTTCATGTTTATTTTGTTCTTTATAACTCTTTCAAATAGCAAAGATGACCTACATCTAGCTAGCTCTGACGTTAGGAAGCAATCTCTCTCAATATTAGAAATGCATCTGATAACTCTCAAAACTATCCCACTACTCTGCTCCTTTTTTTGGTGTTGTTGAATTTTTTTTAATGAGTAAATCTAAGAAACATTCATAAAATTGGAAAATTATGTAGGTTAACCTCATGTTATCTAAAGCACAATACATTTTTCCTTTAGGATAAGAAACATTCTCGTTCACTTACAGTATCCCACTGCCCCAGAAGTACTTAAGGGCCTAGTTTTAAAACAATGAGTAATGAAGTGCACTGAAGAAAGTCAGTGAATCCAAGTTAGAGCTTTCCATTAAGACAAGGATTTATTATTTTATTGACAATTGTATTATTCTGTGAGCAATCCATTATCTGTACTAAAAATCTCTTTATATAAATAAAATTTGCCCTAAAACACTGAGCATGAGCAGAAAGTCATTTAACTCACATTAATGAAGAGCAAACAGAAAACCACACACGAAAAAGCATCTACAGCAACTCACTCATTAAAATCCATTAGCTTTTTTGGGATGTTATTGTCGGAAAATTTTGGAAAATTAATGACTTGATTTAGGCATCGGGTAGCTTTATACTAAAGCCATGCCTTACTTCATTTACAAAAGCTTTCACACACATAAGTGGCATTAGCATTTTATCGTTATACATGCTGAATTCTTCCCAAACAGACTATTCCTTTCACCACAGTTCCAATAGCTTTCTAGATGTCCAGATGCTTTGCCTTTTCACTGCTCAGAGCTAAGGCTAAAAGTCTTTATCACACAATTACTACCTAGGTACCTCATCTGATTTTATTCATTCTTACACCATGGAAACATTGGAAGCTCCTCAGATCTGCTCCCATGACAACATGCAGTTATAATACAGTCTCAAAATAAGTATGATTACACAACACATCCAGGCTCTAGAATGAGTCATAGGAGCCCTGCAATGTCTCAGCAAAATAGGCACCTTTTCTGTAGTGTCAAACACTCGTCGGCGTCAGCAAATTGAAATACTATAAAAGTTAACAGGTTTAATGCCTAGTATTACTTGAACAAACGTTCACTCCACAAGACTGATTTTTTTTCCTTACAATGTCATTTTCTAAAAATTTCTAAAGATTCTAGCACTTTTCAGTATAACTTAGAAAATAATATAGCCTTACGCAACCTTGCAATGGAAAACCAAACATTTACATGTAATTTCAAGTTTACAGTGTTGACTAAAAACATGTTTGTACAAACAAGGTTTACAGATAAACTGACTTATGGTCAGTAATTATCCACAGGCATTTTATCTGGATTTTGGGTTATCTTCCTTTTTTATCCTATTAAACTGAGTTTATCTC
The DNA here is from genome assembly GCA_013399095.1 of Psophia crepitans. Classification (NCBI taxonomy): domain Eukaryota; kingdom Metazoa; phylum Chordata; class Aves; order Gruiformes; family Psophiidae; genus Psophia; species Psophia crepitans. Next base: position 485,083 of record VWZZ01002086.1, on the reverse strand, counting down.
AATCCATGGGTGTGGGGTTTTTTTCCATTCTCCTCCCCATCCCACTTCAGTGGGGAGGGAGCAAGCAGCTGCATGGTGCTTAGTTACCAGCTGGGGTTAAACCACAACACCAGTCATTCACTTTTGTCTATTACTTTCTGCAGATAGTTTAGTTAACCTGAAAATAAAAATAATTATTAAAAAATAGAGATCAATCATGCACCTCTGACTCACAGCTTCCCCTACCTCCTGCCTGCTGATCGGTCACAAATACGACCCTCTGGGAATCCAGTTCCAGTTGAAGGGATCTGTTTTAGTCAGTTAAAAAATCTACAGAACACCCTTCCCCTTTATCTCATAGCATCATTAGTTTTAACAGGCTTTGATCCAAGAACCATTGTAACGACCTTCTGATGACCACATGTTCCCATGAAGCTTTTTATCTACATGTTTCAAAGAGGCCTGGAGGACCTGCGAGTCCTTATTTTCCCCCTACAAAGACAAGCTGACTTCTCTTAAAAATACCTGTTTATTATTTTTTTTAATAATAAAGAATTTCTCAAAGTTTGTACAATATGGAAATCAGACCTGCTTAGTTGTAGTCTCAGACAGTACAGCTTAGCTCCTTCTAATAAGCGCATCATATTTGGGTTTTTTTTAAATTTTCATTCTAGGAACACCCAGACAGTTTAAACAAAAAGGTCACACACAACACAACAGACAGTTCAGCCATATTAAACACAAGTTCCTTAAAAAATCCTGAATAAATGTCATCTCCTATTGATCTCCCATGCCTTGTACCACATTAAATTCTCTTCTACTGGGACCTGAATCTTACTATTTTTAATACAGGAAAATGAGCCATGGGAACTACTCCAAGCTGACAGGCATCTACCCTGGCATTCCACGCTTACCTGGGAGTAGAATCTGAGGTCTGTACTATCACCATCTTGATCAGCAGTACTTCACAGTCAATTTGCATGCCACTTGATTTAGCATTTAACTACTGAAGTGCTGTTCTGTAATGAGGCTTAATGTGCTCAAATTCTAAAAAGTTGTACACACAATTTTCCCCCATGCTGTTCATCTTTTTAAAAGAGTAACAAAAATTAGAGTTAAAATAAAAACTAAAAGCAGTAATAAAGGAATGTAATAAGACTGGTTTTAAAAATACAAACCACTTTCCAGCATTTTACAGCTTCCAAATAGCCGTTTAAAGTCATTATATTAGAAGTTGAATCAGAGATTGTGATGTGTTTTGACATTTTCAAGTACAAACTTTATTTGTCATTGTGCTTTTTATATAGGAAATACTAATTTATTACCCTGATTTGACAGTTACATCACACCCCAGTAAGCTTTTAAAATAATTATATTAATATTCTTCTGTAAAATTAAGTTCTCTATCTAAATCAGTCTAGCTTCAGTTCTCTAACTTGGAATACAGATGCCTTTTCCTACTAAATAAACAAGCTTTCCAGTTTCCCAAATCTATCCCTACCTACTTACTGTCTGCGATCAAATCATCAACTGACTTGCCTTTGTTTGATCCAAGCAGAGGTTCTTAAGTTTCTAACTTTAAAGCACATCTTCCTGAATACAACCTACAGTTACAAACCCTTTTCTGAACACTCCCAAATTATCAGGACCCCTTTTCAGGCCTTTCTCCAGTACCGACTGGAGACGGTACATGCTGCAGACAGAATCCGGAGCTCCCTGTCTCTCTTGCAAAGAGAAAGCTGCCTCCCTTCTCACCTGCTACATCACACAGTATAGTCAGATACAGCTAGTTAGGTAAGAAAAGCAACTACAATTTACTTACCAAATTAAATTTTCTTTGAAGTAGAACTGTACACCAGAAGCATAAGCAATCTTTACTTTGTTCCCTACTCTTACGAAAAACAAATGCTATTACCTGGGAGGCACATAATACAGGTTGCTCAACTACCTTCTACGGGCAGGATTCTTAGACAAACAATTATTAAAAAGCAAACATACACACTGTGGGGCAGCACTGACAAAAGGAATGAAGGAGGAGAAGGCTAGAAGATTCATCCAAAACATTGCCATGGTACAACAGTTTCCAGTAAATACCACACAAAGCGCTGGGAAGACTTAAGATTCCATGGTCAAAGCAAAATGCTGTCCTATACCTGCATCCCATAAAATATCTGAAGTCATACTAGAAGACTGGCACAACTACATAGTTACTAGTCTCCAATATCGATAATACTAACTTCCACACAGTTTAAAAACCAATGCCAACTTTAAAAAAAGGAATACTCTTAACCTGACTATGAGGACATGAAAAAAAAATGAATATGTATTTCTATACCAGTGTCCTGGTAAAATTTAAATTATTTTTGTGTCCAGACTCCTCCTTTTCTATGAAAAATATGGGTACAGTGATCTGGTTTTATTTAATCTTTCTGGTTTTATTTAAATCATTGCTTAGATGTATCATTTCACAAATGAGACTGTTGCAAGGGACTGGAATATGCACTGGAAACAGTTTAATGGAGCAAAAGACTAAAAATTCATAAATGCCAAGATCAGCTTACATGGGAGAGAAATGTGTCATAAATGTCTTATCTGTCTGGAGAATACATCAGCTCAACTACATCCTAATGTGCAGCTAAACACCAAAAAAAAAAAAAAGGGCAGCAGCAAATGCACAACAGAAGCAAGCTGTAGAGCAAGGCAGCAAGATGAAATTCAATACTGACAACCAAAGTCACATGGAATAGCAATGAACAGCAGAGAGACACCCTGAGGAATACCACACTGGAAAACAAGTTCAGAAGTGCTTTGGTTGGTGGCAGAGATTTTTTACAATTTTAAAAGATAGGCACAGAAGGAAATCCTTGCTTTGCATTGACTGCAGTGTTTCAGAGAGCTTTTTTTGATACTGAGCCTTGTGCACGTGCGTGTGCGTGTGCACAAAAACTTGGTAAATGGAAGGGAGCCTTAAGTCTTTCAAAATGCAAGTGACAGAACTGTACAAGTTTTGGGATTCCTGATAGTTTTTTTAGGGGTAGATAAAACCACCAGATGGTCATGATACATGAGAGGATCTCAAAAAAAAAAAAAAAAAAAAGGCGAGAAAAAAGGATCACAGTCCACTGAAACAAGTGCCTCCTCCTACCCCACCTCCTCAAAAAAAAAAGTCTGTTTTTCTTAAATGGATGTCAGTGTGGAACAGGTAGGTTCAGTCAAGTGGAAATTAGAACATAACTTTAACAACTTTATCATCTACTCTAGCAGCAGCTTCCAGCAGATACCGTTTGTAAAACATGAATGAGGTGCAGAGAACATACGTGGTTCAGAGAACCAGGACGCAATATTGGGCTTACTGCCTTGGAGTCCAAGCAGCTCCTAGAAGAAACTCAAGCTAGCAGCAAGAAGTGACCACTTGAAGTGGCCAGTGATGATCCCAAGTAAACAAAGGCTTAGCTTAAAAGACACTGCAGCTTTCTATTAAAGAGGAGACTTTATTTTAGTCATGACAGACCGCTTTCAGTGAGAGTATTGACCTAATTTTTGACTAGTATAGAAATGACTGTTGCTAATGCTACTTCAGGCAAAAACAGAAGAGGCAGGTCCTCAGAAGGTACATTCGGGGTTCAGGGAAGACTCGCTAGGTGGTGGTGGTATTAAGAAGTCAGGTCTCAGTACTGAATTTGATCTCTGTATTACAGTTTTTTGAGCCTCCTTGACAGATGGCACAAGGTTATCAGTCTTTGATGTGAAACAGGAATGCTTCTGTCCATTTTGTAAGGAATAAAATGGAGGGACCGAGAGTGTTTGCTTAACACAAACGTGGCATCTGACAGGGTGGTTATCTCCTTTCTCAAGGATACACTGGTGTATTTGATACTACTGTTGTTGTTGTTTATGTCCCCACGACCAGCACTGCAACTACAGTGCCCTGTTAGACTTACACCGGCGACGATTTCATTACAGCACTTGGCTGGCAAAGCATCTGTTGCAGGAACAGCCCCAACTGAGCAGAAGCATTTCTCTTGTTTTCTAACTGGAGAAACCTTTAATGTTTCTGAAGTCATATACAGAACTATGCAGTCTTCACCTGAATCAAATTTGGGAAGGCACATTAGAAATAGCATTAAAGGAAGTAACCTTCCTCAAGGGAGGAAAGCATCCACTGGGATCTGTCTTACAGAGCCACTACCTGATAAGCAAAGCATGAACGATGTGGTTATACTAATAGAGAAGGATAAGGCACTCAATTCGATTGCACGTTAGATACAACACACAGAAGTGGATGTTTTCCTGACGTTTTCATCTTTTGGATTGCCAAAGTAATACAAAAAATGAACTGTACTGTAAAGGCTTCACAACATGCTTGTGCTTGAAGTTCAGCAAACAGTGGCATGTCAAACATTAGTTTGAACTCTCTCCCAGGGAGAGTAGTGAAAGAGACATCACACCCTTGTGATGGTAAAAGTTGTGTGCTTTTGACTACAGTAGGCTTGGTCAAAAAGAGCTCATGCCTTACAAAGGCATCTTTTTATAAAGAGATCTACAGATACGCACATCTGGCATCTTCCAACAGCTCCAGAAAGCATGTTTGCTTCCATGCACTGAAAAATTTGGGAGGCTGACTCAGTGTAAAGGTGTAAAGCAACAATACACAGTACTATGTAGGTCTTGAAATGTATCACAAGAATAAAGAAAAACTGATCCCAAGAGATAGTAAAATAATACATGTGAAACAGGAATCACCGGTTATTATATGACAATAAAAATCACGCTATGAAATTCAGATGAGGACAGGGAAGGAACAGAGAAATACAAATTATCCATCAGAGACTAGGAGTTTACTTAATACTGAGTAGTTTACACAAGGTTGAAACACTTCGGAGAATTCAAAAAAAATCTGACAAAGACAAAATGATTCAACAATTCAGAAAACTGAATTCTAGAAAATGCTTTTCAGAAAGAAGAAAAAAAGACCGCACAAAATTTTCAGTGAAGCAGGAAGGCTCTTAGTAATTGTTATTCATAAAGATAAATTCAAACACCTCCTCTGCTTTGGAGTACAGGAGAAAGCACTGGCCCCAACAGAGGTTTTGGAAAAGAGAACCAAATTCTTCTCGTAGCTAGTATGCAAGTAAAGACTTCAGTTTCGCTTGTTTAACAAGACAATAATATCTCTCCTTGAGTTACTCTAAATCCCAGAGAGGCTGTGGACACAAAGTTTGCCAAGACTCTGAGCCAGGTATAAACTAGAAGTCTAAGTTGCACAACACATGATACCATGTCAGCTATCAAACATGGATGCAGATCATTCTAAAAGACAAAGTTGTGTTTTAAAACATCTGACATTTCTGTTGCAATAGCTTCTCCAAAGTACAAGAAACATCCTCCACATCCTTAATCATAATCTTGATGTTGTAGACTAAAATAGAAGAACAGGAAGAAGATGGTGTTCACTTTATATTCAGTGGTTCTGTCACAGTCATTTACTTCATAATTGTATTAACTGAAACATAAACAGCAGCTTTGGCAGCAAAACAGGAATGGCACACGACAGGAGCCATGCTAGAGCTGTTTAGTAAGCTGACAGCTGGTGAAAAACAGACTGGCCTGTATTTGACTTTCAAAACACTTTGCCAATCAATACAAGCCTCAACTGAGAGGGCAACTATCACAATATAAAATAAATTAGCCAAGTTATATAACAGACCTCAAGAGCCCTACCTTTTTCACGGGCTTCCATGCACTTGGCTTCACATGGCAAGACCCTGTTAGTGCACCTGAGTTACTAGCTGGGGCTGAAGACCATGGGTTAAGAGGGGATCCATTGCTTGCCTTGCCTGAAGGGTCAGGGTGCTGGGCACAACGTAGACAGAAAGCCCCTGCAGCAGCAGTACCCCAAAAGCAAAACATTCTGTGTCACCTTCTCCTTTGCTTACCTGAATTCTGACTTGTTCTGGGAAAAAGTAATTTTCTTGAGATACAATGGAACAGGAATATGAAGAAATTCTGTTACCAACTCTGAGTGAGACAGAACAGCTGTAAGAAATCAGAACCTAAAACCCTCTGGCAGAGAGCAGAACCTGCAGGTAGCCAGAGCACCGGTTCAGTTATCACCATCACTGCGGTGCTGCAAGGATTAACTGAACTAACGCACTGCACGTGCCATTATTAGAGTCACACATATGGGTTTGAGGAGGAAGAAGCACAGTTACTCATTAAGAGGAGAGAGAATTGGCTACAGCAAGGAACCAGCATGATGCTAATACAATCTACATGACATTACACAATTCATTATATATATTCCTAAGATTTATTGATTTTAATGTGCTTGTAAAACTGCATATCTCTTTTTAAAGTGTCAAGCAAACTCCACAGTCTTTAAAAGTTTCCATCTCCACTGTACACAATCAGAAAGTAGACAACTACAAGACGAACCAAAGGTTCCAGAGGCCGTCCCTTAAGGCTTGAGTTTAAATTGTCAAGAATTTCCTATTTCTTAGTCTATTGATTAGAACACATGCATTCCCCTTACAGAATAAATTCATGTAATTTTTACCTCTGCTATAATGCCCTCAGACTTTGGGGGAAGAACTGCACTCGATAGTTATCTCTGTTGATGCAACATGCATCTCTCCTGTTAGGACAGCACTTCAAATTACCCAGTATTTTTCATGTACATAACCATATATTTACTAAGCTCATGGCTTAGTTATTCAGCCTTGTGACAGCATCAATTTGTCATGTGTTTGTTCTTATCCTTATCTTCCATTTTATGCCACAGATTTGGCTTTTATTAAAGAAATTAGTAAATTTGCTGACAAAAATTGGAAGACCAGCTTCTAATCAGATTCCCCAATTCTTCTAACTGAGTAACTAACTCCTCATCACAGGGAATGTAGAAGGTAAAAGGAAGAAACAATAAAGGCCTCAAAAGCCTGAGAATGTTAAATCAGCTTCCCCAGACACATACAGCAAACTGTTGTGGGTGGTGGGGCAGGAAGGCATTGCTACCCCTGCAGCAGTTCACCACTGCACATGGAACAGGTATGAACCCTGTGGAATGTACCACTGCCCAATGAACAGACTGCAGCGCCTAACCACTGAACTCTAAGTAACACAAAGTCTACAAATCACTACAGCCACCTCAAGTTCCACACAAAGCACCCCAGAGACCTTGGCTAGGGCAGGACATCAGCAGAGATTCAGAACGGCCACTTACTGGTTCACACCATGTCTCCACTGCTGTCTTTCTCCTATGAGAGATGGGTGATTTGAATCTTCCAACAACATTTAAAAGGGGCAATACTAGTAAACGAGGCACCTTTCATGCTTGAAAATGGACTGCTAGTCTTCAGGGTGCCGTGCCTTTTTACAGTAGCCTTTCACTCCTGACTGCTCCTCCATGCCACTATGCATTTGTGCACACATGCATTCTTTGGGGTATAAATCTAGCATGAACTACAGCAAAGAGCAGTGCTACCATATCCATCACCAACTTCTTTGCTTCTTTAGTGTACTAGATCCCCTATTCAGAAAATAGCTTACCCAAAAATCTAAAGTCCCCTCTTCAGAAAAGTCCTCTTGCCACCCTGCTGGGCAGAAGCCCCAGAGCAGGACAGGAGCCCAACTCCAAGAGTTTTTTCCCTTTCACTGGTAATTGGGGGAACTAAGCAAGTACCACCATTCCACACCATCCCACCCCATCCAAGAAAGCCAGACAAATGAAGGGACAGCTAAACATGGGTGCTGTGTAGCAGACTCAGAAGGGAAGCAGGAGACCAGAACTCTAAAAAATATCCATTTGATTTTGTGTATGTTAAAAATCATGATGTCACAACAATAAGACTATGTAAAGCCCATCATCACAATCAGAACTTCAACAGACAAGGTTAGAGGAGTACATCACATCTCATTATTTATTCGGACTCTGCAAATGTGATTACATTCAAGTGACGAGGATGTATCATAAATGAACAAAAGTCATCAAGAATTTTCAGAATACTACGTCATAGAACGAAAACTGAGAACTGAAAAATAAAATTGCACCATAATGAGCAATTTCTAAATGTCTTTTTCCCTCCCTGAGGCTAGAACAGCTGCAATGGGTGGATAAGGTATGAGGATAGTGCAGCATCTTTCTAGAGGAAGAGGCTTCAACAAGCTCTCACGTTTTTTGTGCATTACTTCTGAATATGCTCATTAAGGGTTTTTTACAACCACTTCAAAATATTACATGTTTTTCCCCTCCTTTTGGCCATGAACATGCATAAGCAGTTCCTTTTAACAGAACTATCACACACACAAAAAATTGGCAGTCTTTCACAAAGGTAAGCTATCTTTTTCATCGCAGAAAAATAGAACAAACACTGGGATATTCACAGAATCACAGCTCTGTTTTGAAGGCATCTCAGGATCTTTATCTGGTCCAATCCACACTGAATAGCCTCTGCTTTGAGTATTTTATTTATCAACAAATGTCTAGTCCTGGCTAGTCAGCCCAACTGCAAGTTTCATGCATTCCAATATCACTTGTTCAAAGTATTAAACAAATAAGAGCAACCATAATATTTATTCAAAAGGTTAATACTGTATGTTTTGACTTTAAAAACAAAATAATAGTACTTAAAAGCTATTACATCTACCTAATTCATCACTTAGAGTTGTATAATGGCCCATTACTGAAACGACAGGATCCTGCCTCGACATTCGTGTACATCTGCAACAAGGAAATAAAAATCCTCCTCTTAAGTTCTCCTATTCATTGTTTACTCCAAATTGACAAGCAAAAAAACCCAGGGAACAATATGCAGACTACGGAGGAAGTGCCAGTTTATCACCCTTGAAACAATTACCAACAGATAGAAATTATCTTAATAATATTAAAGCATCTAAGGGCAACAAATTTTTCTGGGTCTTACAAGTTTTTGTAGTACTTCAGGTTAAAGGACATCTTGACTGAAGCTGAATTCAGTTTGACAGTAAGCAAAACAAGCTCATCTCACATTTTTCAATAATGCTGACATCTCAGTCTTAGATCTTGCTTTGTCATATTATCCAAAGAGATACTCATTTGTTAACATCAATAAGTTTGAACTTCTCGCAATATCAACCTCAAAAACTCACCCTAAATCCACATACTTAAAATTTGGCTTGCCTCCTTTTACCAACTTCCAATGATGATTAATAAAAACATCACTTAGAGCAGACTGACAGTTAAATTGAAAAATGTCATGTTTTTCTTACAGCCTGCACTATTAAATGTATATTCTGTATGTGAGGAAGGCATTCCTTAATCTTATTTATGGATTACTAGCAGCCAAAAAACCCAGAAAACCGATACAGACTAAAATTTGTTGTGTTGCACATAATTAAGACTTTAAATTATTTAGTCCCTTAAATACAATTCCTTGACCAGGAAATATGTGGTCTTTATTTGACTTGTCACCTTACTACAGCTATGGAATTGGCATTTCTGAACTACGTTATTCCCCTCCAGAGCTAGGCAGTAGAATGCAAGCTACATTTTTCAGTATTTCACTATTTCATTATAAGGCCTCGTATTTAATCTTGTCAGAGGCTCATCACTTGCAAAATAACTGTAATAAATGTCAGACCTTATTTCGTGTTTCCATTTTCATGCTTTAAAGCTAAAAATTATACAGAGGTCTGTAAGATATGAAAATGAAAGCAGACAGAAAACACCATTCATAAATCAGATGATACGAAAGCATGCACATATAAATAATTGCTATTTCTGACTAGCAGGTAACCAGAAAACATGCAGACACAGTAATTTCAACAAGTGGCATATTACCTGGGTGGAGCTGGCAGCAACAGAAATGCAGTCAATGAAACCATGTCTCCGAGTGAAAAACGCAACTATCTGCTGCCAGCGGGAAGGCTCATTCCGTAACTCATCTGTCGAGCCTTTCTTTGCCCACTGCTTGTGCTTCGGGCCTACAGAACTGTGGCTTGAGCTAGTGTTGCCTCGACTGGCGCGAGAATAGAGGAGTGTGTTATTTCCGAAAATGTAATTCATCTCTGCAGCTCTGCAGGTGGTTGCCAGGCAGTCTTACTTCCCTACCAGCTGCTGAGTGGTGAATGAGCAGGGGAAAAAAAAAATGCAGATAGAATTACAGCAGCATCGTTTACAAACCGGGAAAACAAAATTCTTGATAGCTGATGCTATTTTTCTTCCAAGCTTTTCCACTCCCTACATCCCTTCTGTGCCTGTGATTAAAATGATGAGCTTAATCTTAAGCAATTTAAAAAAAAAAAAAAAAAAAAAAAAAAAAGGCAAGCAAACGTTTTCCTTATTTTGCCTTTCTCAGAACGCACAGGATGGAAAGCTTGTTTTCTCTTCCCAGCTGACAACAGACATTTAAGAAAAACTGGGTAGCAGGTACAGTACAATCACAAATTCACAGCTATGAGGATGGTGGTGCATGATAACTGCTACTGGGTGGAGAAAGCATGGATCAAAAATAACCAAGTTTCAATCACCGCCTGTAGGAAGATCCAATAGCATCTTTTCACTTCCTTGCTTGCATATATTATAAACCCGAACCGAACAGAACAGGGAGCATGCAGTATAACTGCGCTTGTTTGCTGATCCGTCTTTCTGAAAATGTTTCAGAGAGCAGGAAGACCTTAATGACATGTTCAGAAAAAATATACAGGAAAGAAGTGCTTGCTGTTTTCTTCTCCCCACCCCCCCCAGTGCATAAAGCTACTATAAGGGGGAGACACTGCGCCACAACACAGTCATTTTGTGCTGTGCATCAGTGGGTGCCTAGCGGGGTTGTGGGGTTCTGTTCTGGGTTGGTTTTTTTAATCAGCAAGAAGATTAGGGATATTAAGATTAAAGATCAGAAGTCAACACTCTGTTGTTCTTATTCTATGATTAATGTGTCATGATCATAACACCTATTATTTCCAAAATCCTGTGAATACTGTAAGCATAAGACAGAACCAGTAAATAATATGAAAACAACATTACTTCTCTAAACACAAGACTTGGCAAAAAATGAAAAATTCTTACTGAAATTCTGTTGAACTTTAAATAAAATTCTTTTTATTTCCCATGCAAATCACAAGTGTATCTCTGCTCTAAGTGTGTATTTTCCCTGCTCTCTCTGCAGTAAAAAAGTCACACAGCAAATAACTAAAAGGTTATAAGAATTCAATTTAACTTTAGCGTTCACCATTCAAATTTTTATAGTCAATTATTTTACAAAAAATCTTCCAGCTCACATCTAAGAGATGATAGAATCATAGAATCATTAAGGTTGGAAGAGACCTCAAGGATCATCTACTCTAACCATCCCCCCACCACCTATTACCCACTAAACCATGTCCTTCAGTACCACGTCTAACCTTTCCTTAAACACCCGCAGGGACGGTGACTCCCCCACCTCCCTGGGCAACCCGTTCCAGTGCCCGACCACCCTTTCCGAGAAGAAATTTCTCCTCATCTCCAACCTGAACCTCCCCTGGCGCAACTTGCAGCCGCTCCCCCTAGTCCTGTCACTAGTTATCTGCGAGAAGAGGCCGACCCCCAGCTCAACACAACCTCATTTCAGATTACTTAGGAAGTCAGTTGAGTATCAAGGCTTTCAGTACGAACCTGCCTAGAGAAAACCAGCAAAGTTATCAAAACTGTTTGTGGTATATTTTTTGCACAAAATGCTCTCACAGTCATAACACCAGGGCAAACATTTTCAAAACGAAGACAATTCTCAATGTGACAAATAAAGGCAGAAGAGTTCCTTACAAAGCTGCCACAAGTTACAACACTATGATTCTACTGCATGACGTGCATTTTAGTGGGGATTACCAAATGCCTCCATATACTTCTTTTTGGTGCAATATATTCTTCTGACAGCAATCCTATTCTGTGTAACAAATTCTTCCTGACAGCTTGCATTACCAGTAGAAATAAGAAGTACATTAATTTAAAACTGTGGTAATAAGATCAATGCACCATTTACTTCTAGTCACTAGTACAGCTCAATAACATATCAAGTACAAATATTCCAAGTACATCTTTCAGACAGACTTTATTAATATTCATAAAATACAATGGCTTATCAGTTTAACTCATATGAAACTCAGTCTGACTTGTGCAGTGTCCTCAAAGCTATGTTCATAAGACAGATAATGGAGATAAAGAAATGCCTGAGACAGACGATGCAACGATCTTTTTAAATGGACAAGTTTTTTTTAATATGAATTCTTGTCATGGGAAGACTGCAGCCCTACCTGAGCCCTGCCTGTTGTCTAGGCTTCAAAAAATTACCTAGGTCTGAAAAATGCCTACGAATTTATTACTGGAGAAATTTCTTAATGCCTGGCTATGACTGAAGATGTTTGGAACAAACTACAGAACACATGCTTTGAATTCCGAGTCATTTTATAGCCAAAATGAAAATATATTTTATGTTTTTCTTCATATGGCCTTGTATGTCAACACTGCTGTACATTTCTAAATTTTGGACAGCACAAGAATATTAACATAACTTTCAAAAACAGTCTTTAAGAATTTTTTATCTACATATTTTTATATATATAACCATATGGTCCAAACTGAGTCTCACACGGGAGAGCATTGTTTAAAATGCTGAAAGTAAACGCCGCAATACACAGACAAGCAATCTACCAAGTACCTATTTTTCTTGCTGTCATATCAATCTGTCTGAAGATGAGACAGGTTTGCTGCATTTTAAGGCAGTTTCTTTCAGGGATGATTCCCACCCAGCCAACAAATCAACTATGGCATCAGTGACAAAGAGACTTTAGAAATTAGTACTTCAGGAAAGGTTCATACGGACAAAAAAAAAATAATAAAATGCTGAAAGTAAAGCTATGATGGTTTAATTTCAAAGGAAACAGAAATCCAAGAAGTACTTCAGGAAGAGGTTATGCAATCATCACGCTGGTGATACAAGACAGCAATCTGTGTCACCTACACTCCATATGGATGTCAGTGATACTGAGCAAGATTTGCTGATGCCTAAGATGATACAGTTGAGTTATTTGTAGAAGGAGCCTGTACTGTGGTGATGAGACAAATCCTGATTTTTTCAAGTTAAAAAGCAACCTTAAGATAAAGGCTAACTCTGGAGATGGTATAGCATCAGGATAATGCAAAAGAGTCCGGACTAGAAGAACAGTCATTTGTGCAGTTAGAAAAAAGGATGGGGGAGTAAAAACAAGGGCTTGTTTTAGTCAAAGAGCTTTTCAACAGAGGATCAAACACCTACGAGTAGAAATCAGAGAAAGGGGTATTTGGACAGAAAAAGAAGTATCCAAGGAAAGGAGAGGCTGTAATTGAAACAGCATCTGTGAATGAATGCCTCTGGAGTCAGGACATAGGACAGGGAGGCTCACCAGGTAAACCACAGAATCTCAGCAAGTCCTAAAGGGAGCTGAGAGCTTCCATCATCTCTCTTTCATATTCTGGATATTGAACTGATGGGGATAAAAAACAAACAAACAACCACCCACCACAAAAAGTCAGACCACCAGACCAAAACCAAATACCAAAGCAAAACAAAAAAGCCCCTACTTCTGGTGAGACGAAATGGAGAGTTTGCAGATGAAAGAGAAAAAAACACCACAAACCAGCATGTGATTAAGACTTCTGCATCAGTACACATACCTTTCTACAGCTTAATAAGTTCACTGCAAGATACATCTGCATTTGCAGCGGATGCAGAACAAAATTATTTGTTCCGTGGCCAAATAACAAGACACAGTAGTCACAGTGGTTACCAAATTTAAAAATTAACAGCAAATACTTGGAATAAAGTTGCTCTGACTTTGTACTTGAGAATTCTTATTATCAGCTTGCTAGGGCAAGTTAAAAAACAACATAATGCTGTATTTTAATCTCAAAGATAAAGTTTTCCTGGACATACCTTTACAAGCAGTATGCATACCTTGAAATTTAAAACGCGGATGCAAACGGCGTTGCTATATCTCAACTACCCTTTTTCAACTGTAACAACAGGGAAGCATTTGAAAAGTGTCTGGTATTAGTTTTATTATCATCCTGCTAAACAGAATATTGGCTAAAATAAGCAGAGACCCTAAAGAAATAAACTGATACATTTAGAGAAAATTCAAGACCCACCTAAAACAACGGCAGGGACTGATTTTATTTTCAGTATCACATAGGTTTTTATCAGAAAACTAGAGACAAAAGACATGTGTAGAACTCCGTTTAAATACTGGGACACAGACTATGCAACTTTAACTCTCCAAGCAGGGGAACAAAAACCACCACTGAAAACGTAGATATAAATTCACGTTTATTTTTTACACTTTTCAGAATTCTACGTTTAACACGTTTTTACTGGCATAACAACAGTATACAATGCTTAGAAGAGCGAAAGCCCAGAAGTACACTACTCAAATTGGACATCGTGGAAAAAGACATTGTTAACCCTTTCTGCTAAGCTATGTTAGAAAGCCCACCTTAGGTTCTCATCGGGAGACAGGACAGAAAGGATAGCCCTTAATCAAGTGTGATTTACATCAATAAAAAAAAAAAAATAGATCCTTTTACTGCTGAAACTACCTTACAAGTACACACCCCAGCACAATTATTCTATAATGACACATTTTAGTATAAATATTGACTATGAAAGATTATTACACTATTACTCATAGTACATCTCAGACAACCTACCAATCTGAGCAGATTAAATTGCCTGGTCTTCCGTACCCTGTTCATGAATCTCCTGCCCATCTTTTTGGCACGCCAGACTGATAAAAACATCCTGTGTTTAATGTGAGTTTCTTTAGGCTTTCTTCAGTCATGAAAATGAACCCAACTGCACTGATAGCAAGTCTCAGGCAAAAAGAGTATAACCAGTTATTAAGACGACTTGATGTGGATTACTGTATCCTAGGTTGTTCTAATGTTTGGATTAATCCACAGTCCATCTGTTACAGTTTTTCTTTCTCATCTGTTGACAAGAATTTGTTGAGCAGATCCATACTGAGAAAGGGGCAGATTTGGTCAACTGCTTCTTACTATAAGACACAAACTGACACCTTTGCAGATATTTGTACATTCTTCAGTTACGGGAAGTTTAAGAGTAGAAACCTGTCAAGAACTTGGGCAAGGTATTGCAATTAAAGATTACAGCACTCCTCTCAAAAGTGACCAAAGGATGATGCTAGTCTAAAAATTATTATTTCTGAGGGGATGTTCAAGTTTTTCTTTATAATTTCCACTATTCTAGGTATGTTCCTACCTCCAGAAGTACTGCCTTCCTGCTGAAGATGTCATAAAGCTTTAGAAAAGCCTCCATTTAGAAAAAAGTAACTTTCTCAGTCATAACCAATCTTGCAAATTACATATTAACTGATCTTTAATTTCTAAATGGAAACAGCATCTTCATGATAATCTCATCTACCTGCTCAGACAGGAGCAGGATTTAGGAAATAATGTAAGCAAGAGAATGTACTAGAACAAATAGGAAGCTACAATTACTTTGACTGTTGGCTAACCTAGAACATACTTTACAGTTCCTCAAATCATAAAGACCATAAGTTCTCTCTGAGCAGAAAAAACTCTCCTAATGACCAGAGAAGGCTACTTTAACAGAAGCTCCACAAGCTTCAAAAGACTTACGGGCAAGCACTTGAGTGAACCGGGAGAGGTTGGAAGGAAGACACACCAGGAGATAAAGAGAAGGGAACCTATTAAGCTTATTAGTACAAGATTCAGGTTCACAGGGAAAGAAGGTTGTCCTGCATTAAAGGAAGCAGTATGCATACGCACATTTATACAAGCAGCTATCTCCCATACAGACTAATGGGAAGGAGTTAAAGGTGCTTGCTTCCAGTTAAAGAAAAAGGGCAAGAAAGACAAGCAATGTATGCTGTTATGCCTTCAATGGCCCAGCTAAAAACCAAAAGACTATCAGTAGCTGAAAGTTTATTCTAAACACAATCTACAGGCAGATTCTGATATGTTTAGGGGCTATCATCTGCTAATTGATATTTCTGAATATCAATTTATATTTCTGAAACAACCATTTCCTAATAATTTTCATAATTTTAGTGACTCAACCTTAGCGACTGTAGTTTTATTGGTATCTCCTGACTCAGCTGTTTCCCAAACTGATAGATCTTTCATTGTACAGTGGCTGCCCCTGCCTCTGACCACTCTTATTCCTTCTACAATGAACCATTTGTAGACTGATACGCTCTCTTCATCAAGATACCACAGTGCAGACTTCTAGAGTGACAAAATAATGCAGTTTTATTCCCATATGCTTCTCCAGATATTCCCTGTATTCCATTTGCCTGTTTGACTGCAACTTGAGCACCGAGATGATGATTCCATTAATCTATTATAACCCTGAACTCTCATTCCTCTGAGATGATGCAATGAGAACAGGAGTTCTTCAGAGATCCTTCTGGTAACCTCCATCCACCATGATTACTGATCACCTTTTTTATCCTTTACTTTCCTTTCATTGGTAATTTGTTGGGGTTTTTTAAAACAATTCATCCCAAGTGGTGCTGCTTTTTTTTTTTTCCATATTCTGTGACAGTTTAAATTTCTCTGTAAGCTTTTCTGAGGAATTCTATTATGTGCATCTAAAAAAAAAACCTAGAAACCTACATCAACAAGATTATCTTTATGCACATTTGTGCATCAGAACTTCTCTTTACAATGCTTTCATTGCTTTCTCATCTGTGATTTCTCCACGTATTCATTGATTCTGCTCTTTAGAACAGTTCCACTGTGCTTTGCTAGTACAGAAATGACTGAGCTCTCATGTCTCCTCTCCCTTCTGGAGGCTATTTTAAGAACAAGTACCACCTTGCCACATTTCACTCCTGTGATATCGCAGTCAGTTTAAGTAGACCGTTGCACAGCATTGCAGCACTAATAGATAGGTGGTTTCATATCAGAGTTCATTTAAAACCATTCAGCTTGAGTACCATTAGGTCCTGGAAATACTTTTCCAAAGATGTCTAAACATGTGAAAAAAAGCAGGCATACACAAAGTGGGTACAAGACATTTATTTCACACAGTAAAACTTCAGTGCGTGTAGTCAATTGGACAGAAGTACTAGGATTAAAGCCAGTCACGTAGAAGGTTTGGGTACCACTTTTAGCAACTTTTTTGAAACGATGTGTACACTACACTGAGTATGGGGTATCTGGCAGAGAAACAGTTGCCACTACTTCTCAGCAGAAGCAAAGGTAAGGCTAAAAGACCCAGCTTACTTCTTACCCAACAAGCACAGTACTAGGTCAAATAATATGCCCGACCAACCTACTGCCTGTCTCGGTAGCTAACAGTGTAAGCACAGAGTAATCCTTCCCTCCCCGCTACACCATCCCAAGCCCCAACAGTTCCGAGATTCACAGAGCCAAAGGAAGTAAACTTTGTTTTACTGGTTTTGTTCTCATAAAGGACTGCTTTCCCTCTAATGCAAACTGAGCCTGAATAAATTTCATTTGTCCCAGATCTGGCACTGCTAGGTAAGCAGAGATAAAGCAGGGGGGGCCTTGAGGTGGGACAAAGCTACTGGTTCAAAAGTATTCAGCAATATTATGAGACTAGCTTTGGACCCAGCACCAGATGTTTCACTTGGGCAAAAAGATTCTTGTAGTTAAAATTTGGGGATAAAACTTTCATCTTTTTTCAATGGGGAAGAGTATTTCACCTTAGTTTGAAATACTTCACTGTTCAAAGATAGGAAACCAGTAACTCATTTACATTTAATGACACAGTATTACAAAGTCATAGTTTTCTTCACTGAAGTAAGTTTACATAACCACAAAAGACTCCACCATTGTGCATGAATCTACATGTCCAGACCAAATATTTTTAAAAATAAAAAAAAGATATCTTTGACACAGGGAAGTAGTGATTTTTACGGCGTTATCAGAAGCTCAAGTACTTTAGTGCTCAGTCAGAACGGCCGGTCTTTGCAGGAGATCAAACAGGCAGCCGGTACTGACGAAGGCCAACCACTGCGCTGCCTGACCTGCTCAGTATTGTCTTTTCCTGGCATCACCTGTATAGAGATGATCATTTCTGAACATGGGAGAACAGCGAAGTAGCCGGCTGTGCTGAATGATATATGTTCAAGAGTCCATAATTATGTAACCGTTAGCCACAGATTAATGTACCTCCCCCCCAATCGATCTCTCACAGTACCTGAATTGTTCTGCTGCTTCACCGATGACTGCACAAAGCTACTGTCAAGTACTCTATCTAACCAGTAGAACACCTATTAAATTTAAGTTAAAATTTTACGGTTTAACATGAATAAGCCATTTTAGATTGGTGTTATGGAAAAAATCTCCAGAGATAGAGCAGCAAAAAAAGATTTGGTTACAGGAAGAAAGAACTGAAGAGACTTTTCCAAATCAGTAAGTCTAGCTTCCTCTCACTGCAGGCAGCCACACCATACTATCATTTATAAACTTAGCAAGTACTTGGAAAACTCTCTAACAACAGCCTCGTACAAATTTTGAATGGGAATTGTGGATATAATGAAACCACAGTGAATACCGTAATATTAGGAATTTATTACAGAGTAGGACAAAGATTAACATTTATCACACCAATCATGGGTATATCTTTCCAGTACAAGATACATTTAGTAGTTTACAAAAATACTGCATGTTTTCCTTGGAGCTTTTGTATTACCAGTGATGTAACAGCCCCAAATACCCACATATAACACCAAACATAATACAGAGATATATACAAGTCCCAATCAGGGTCTACGATTAATATAAATATTGAGTTAACATGCTGTGTCATAAATACAGAACAATAAATGAAATTTTTTTTATGCACAGATTGCTTTAAGTGAAGAACACTGCAATTTAAGATAGATTTTTTTGTCTTATATCATGACCCATTATTTTAAAGCCTTGTAATAATCTATTACTCAAAGCTTTTTTTTTCCTTGACAGAAAACTTCCACCCCACATTTTAAAAACTTTAGTATTATATCATATTGATGACAGATTTCACTCAGTTGGAGCTATTTAATAAAAACAAACATTAAATGCAAAAACATGCATCTGAAGATACGAATAGAGAAGCTAAATTCAGTTTTAAAATTTAAATAAATCCTTTTGTAGCATCACCATCTAGTGGTCAATCCTGGTAGCAAAGAATTGCTTCAATTACACCAAGGTCAATTCAACTCAATCGCATTTTATTTCTTAACAACCCAAGGAACCTCACACTGTAATCACAAGTTTCTACGAGGAATTCAGAAACCTCATACTGAAGAAATTCTGGTACTAGCTGCCCACCTACCTGAATATATTCTTTAAAATGTCTGGTACAGAATATTTGTGAAGGATTTGAAGTATGACTGTTTTCACAGTCTGTTCACTATCCTCTACCATTAAACATTCAAAAAAGCTGTTTTACAGAATTAAGAAGAGTTCTACTTCACACAGTACTAAGTAAGGAACTGGGAACACAAAATCTCCTGGGTCAAGTTTACTGCTTTGATGCTTGAAATGTACAAAGTATCTCTCTCTTCTTAAACTGACAAAACTCCACCCTAACCAGACAAAACATGTAAGCCCTGTCTCATGTGTAAAGGTTTAAATCAGTACAGCTAGTATCAGTTACTTCATGCTAACTGCAAACATGAAGTATCTTACCCCAACCTGAACGTGGGGTAGCCCACACCCCTCTGCCAAGAAGGTAAATCACCTTGAGTTACTACAGTAGTTAGTGTGGAACATTTGAGTTGGTAATCACATGCTCATCCTGCAAAAATCTGGGATCCACGTTTGTGTTTTTGGCCATTGAAAGCTGCTCTTTGAAAGCCATCCATCTGTCCAAGCAAGTTGTAAAAGCTGCTTTAAGTCTTAGAAAATTGAAAGCTTCTCTCAAGAACAAAACATAAACTAGTTTAAACCAGCCATCTCTCTTCTTCACTACCTTCTATACATGTTTGCATTACTGTTCTGGATTGCAGAGGGCTTGCTATAAAAGAAGGTACTCCTCAAAATCTGATTCTACTGCCCTCTGCAGCATTTCTTAAAAAGCAGCATATCATCATAAAACCATTGCGTACAGCTGTTCTTTAAGCTAATAACTTTGTACTTGAAATTTCAAGTGTATTTAACATTTATATCTTTAAAAAAAAAGCCTTATTATTTGATGCAATAAACACAACATTTACTTTCCTTAAGTAAGTGTACTACTGAACAAAGAGAATCAAGGTTTTGTACATTAGCCAAGACCTGGTCCCTACACAGTGCACCAAGCTAACCTACCAAATAAATTACACAAAGAACTCTTCACTCAGAGCTGTTGTTGCTAAATGGATCTTCAGCATGAGATACACCAAAACCATGAACATCTTGCAGATCATCAGGACAAAAGAAGAGAGGACCAGCTACGCTAATAATACAATAGCAACCCTGACATACTCAAGTTCAAGTTTTAACAGCATTTATTTCCATGTCTTGAGCAAACCATCACCTGATCAAAAAGACACTTTGTGAGCACAAAGGCATTTTACTCTAAAAGTCGCCATAAAGATTCCCAAGGCCTATGAAGCCAGGGATGTACCCCTCTCTCCAAATACCTTAAGACATCAGATTCTGATTATAAATGATTTATGCAAAGTAGTTAACTTCTTCAGGACAGAATCAAGCCAGCAGCCAACTTAACATCAGAATTCCAAGGGCTGCAAAATGCTGGCAAACAACTGAAACCTGAGGCACCCACCCCAGTTTTCAGATGGAAAACAGTTCTACCATATATTGCTTTGAAATTAATAGTCACTTGAAAATAATTAGATGTATGGTATAAATGGTAATGAGTTGCACAATGTTATTTCTCTCATACACATTCCTTCCTATCAAACAGTGGTTTCCTAGCACTTACTAATTTGAGAAAGATAACAGTAATCCTCCTCAGAGGCCTAAGATACAGAGTATTTTGAAATTATACTTAGACACTGCTTAACTCTGTTTCCAGAATAGTTTAAATAAGATGTGGTTTCTTTCTTCCAGAACCATGCAGTAGAAAACTAAACCATTTTCAGCTTAGATCACAACTGAGCAGAGGAAGGCAGAGTACAATCATTCATATCTATCTCTGTAAATCTGAGTTTTGCATCGGTGTCTACGAAAAGTTACAGTAGTTCGATAAAGCTCAATTAAAACAGATAATTAGGGGTATCATACAACACTCTAAACACAAGCCTTGCTTGCTTGTGGAGACTGCCCGGTACTATCATGCAATGCCTTAACATCTACAAAGTGAATTTCACAAATGAGCAGTTCCATAAAGAAAAAAAACACAGAAGCAGGTTTATCTCATGTATTTTTTCCCCACAAAATTATACCACTGGATAGTAGATCAAAACAGCTCACTCCTATTAGACCTTTAAAAATGCCTACCTTTACTGGTGAAATATGAGAGTGGGAAACAAATCCATGGACATTCTCGATCTGTGACAGATTCTTCTCTGATACATGAACCAGTTCTGGACCCGTCACCTCATTGGTAATGTGTGGAGAGCTGTGCTCCTGGGGAGGTGTATCTTCATCTTGGTAGCGGTATTTCTGAAGAAAACAATTATAAAAAAAGATCAGTCCACTACAGAAACGTGAAAAGATTATCCAGAAAACTTGTCAGATAGAAACAGTTCTTTTTCTGACCTTGTTGGCCTCAAGACAAAAATCTACAAACAGAAGTCTTAATGAGTATTTTCAGTTTAAAGACTGATGCTGTCTAAAAATGTTGTTTTGGACTTTTTAGTCTTATCTAGAACTACGATAAAACTACCTAATTTTCTTTTGCCTATTTGCATACAGTAATACATCTCCAAACACTTTTCCCTTCACTGTTTTTTCCTATAAGCACTTTAACACTACTATTCACTAATAGCAGAAATTCTCAATACCAACTGAATTTATCACCTTGGCCTGCCTTTAAAAACTATCAGCCTCAAAAGCTTTTTTCCATACTTTCAATTTAACACATCTGCCAAAAGTGGTTTTCGTCAGCTAGAGTTTCTTATAATGGAGTACCAATATAGCAGTTCACTATTGCTAGCTTCATTATGAAACAATAAAATGTGGTTTTGTTACTAGACAGATTAAGCTGCCCCAACAAGGAAGTCTTCACACAGACACATGCAACATTATTCAGTTTCAGTGTTATTCATTTGCATTCCATTTACAAAAACCAGAACCCATTACTTAGCCACCAGGGACGCGTTCTAGTCAGACTGTGCTGTATCCACACCTGCAGACCCATACTAAAAAGTATTCATGAAACCAGGAGCATCCATAATATTCGCCCGTTCTCTGGACTGTAGAGTTAACTGCTCAACCAGCACCTCCAAACTCCAGAGCTAACACAGGCTCACACTACAAAAAACTTAAATACAAGCTTCA
Source organism: Psophia crepitans (assembly GCA_013399095.1). Taxonomy (NCBI): domain Eukaryota; kingdom Metazoa; phylum Chordata; class Aves; order Gruiformes; family Psophiidae; genus Psophia; species Psophia crepitans. Next base: position 462,678 of record VWZZ01002086.1, on the reverse strand, counting down.
CCCCAGTTTCACCTTTGTATTCTCAGCCAGTTCTGAAGCACTTTAGGCAATCCGTGCATTTTATTGCTAGTTAAAACTAAAGTTGAAAGCTGAAGTCATGGAACCTTATTCCAGCAGGGTTTACTGTGTCCATAAGATGCAACTCAGCACTTTATAACCCTACTACTACACTCCAGAGCACATGCCTAGCTGTCACTAGTTTACATGGAAAGCACGTCATGTCATTAAAGGAACAGAAAAACCTTCTAAACACGTAATAATTTTAAACTCAGAAAAAGTTATTCTTATTATTAAAGTACATTTAGGATAGAAGACATTTCCAGGAGGGTGGGTGCTTAACAGAATTCTGAGATCTATGTACTGAAGTTTAATGCAAATATAGTCATCATCTTGGTAAGTCATTTATACATCACAATCCAGTAGATGACTGGAAGTAACCCACTTTTCTATGAGCACAGGAACACTACAACAAGGCAGTACCTGACAAACAGCATATGATAACTAACCTGTTAACAGCTACAAGCAAGTACAATTTCAGGCTACCACAAAAATCCATGCCCTTCATAGAAAAGTCCTGCAGTATCACGAAGTTATAAAGTCTACAGGATAAATTACAACGAAGTTGCTCGAAATGATCCATCAGGTACCTGTAATGTTTAACCCGTCCGTTTCCTGCCCACACACCCCCATGTGCCTGTCTTACATGAAGATTTAGTATTTTTGTTTAAAGAACAGTGATGGCCAAAAATACAAGTGAACATCAGAGCATAAATAAAGATCACATTGGAAATGAGAAAAACACAAACACTAGAGGTGCAAGAAGCACAGAAAAGGTCTTGCAGCACATCACAGAAAGCAGGAATTCTGCTAGCTTAAAGGAGCCTGCTCTGCTGGTGAAGGCAGTATTTGGCTGGACCTGAGATCCAACACATCCCTGCCAGATCTCAAGCTTCAATTTGACTAGGAAATACAGAAAAAGGGGACCTGAAAGCGGATTAAGTTCACAGTTCATCTCAGCTTGTGGAAAGCTACAAGTGGATCATTCCAGCTTAAATTAAAAATAAAAAGTATCACAGGTCAATCAAAATTAACTTCCTTTACAGAACAGTCAATACATTTACACAAAGCACTGAGTTACCTTGATTATTTTTTTCCCTGAAACCAGAAACATTGATTAGAAAGAGGCATTTGGACATGCTTCAGTGTAAACAGGCTCTAGATCTCACTAAGAAACATGTGTTTACATAATACTTCTAACAGTAGTACACAGGAAGTTTTAGTAGATCACTGTGTCACAATTTAGATTAAAAATTAAAAATGCTGTGGTAGAGGATTCTCTCTCATACACGGCACTGACAAGGGCTATAAGCTTCTAAAAAAAAAAAAGCCTTAAATGTGAAGTGCTAATTAGATTTTGATGCAATATACAAGACTGACTTTGCTATTATTTGAAAAATATTTCCCAACTTGAAACTGTTAAAAAATAAATAAATAAATAAACAAAACCCAATCAAACAAGAAAACCCCTCCCAGAATTCATGTTTAAAATACCCTGTATTTCAGGTAGTGTAACATTTCAAAGTGCAAACAGAAAGCAAGGGTATGAAGTGCATGAAAACGTAACATCCACAACACTTCTTGTTCTGAAAGGTACCACACTATCCTTGCCCCTTGCAGAAATTACTTCTGAGCAAAGTGCTTCCAGTAAAGCAAACTACCGTATCTCACAACAGCTAATTCTCCACAGAAGTGGAAGCATTTTGTGCCACTGTACTATGGATCCTCACCTCTGACCGAGGCAGTGCATTGCAGTGATCTGGCATGATCCAACACCAACCATTCAAAGTTACCTACTCCTTTCCTCTCCCAGGAGCCGCCACCCCTTGAACAAGGATTCAGCCAACTGTTTCAGTTGTGCCAAATTAATTCTGCTGCTACATACGAAGTGAAATCCCAGGCAAGTTACCTTCCATAGGAGTCTAAACATACCACTTCACAACACAGCCGAGCTCACTGGACGGGCAGCTACTGTCACTGTCCAAAGGACCCATTCAATCCCTCTTGGTTGAGCTGTACCTCTCCCTGTCCCTTGCTGCTAGCACACATCTGATGGCAAGCAAGCTCAGCGAGCTAATCCAGCAGAACGTTTGTTCCCTCTTCCAGCAATATTAAATTTTCTTTAATTCCCTGAAGTGGCTCACAAGATGAGACATGCAGCAGTGCTGGCATCATAGGGAGAAAAGCAGACAGAGAATAGGATCAGCCCATCTCCATTTCTCTGCCTACAGCCAAGAGAATCCAATCCTGCACCCAAATGCAGGCTCCAAGGAGACCCTAGATTAGAGGGGACAGCGCAGCAATGGGCAAGATAGATCAAGGAAAGAAAGAGAGGCAGGTGTGGCAAAGCAGCTCTGAACTTGCAGACAGTGCCTCAGCTGCACATCTCAGAAGTTTCCCAGCACTCAGGTAGCAGCCAAGCAATTTAACTATTTTTACAAAGCTTTAAGGACTACTGTATAATTTATAATCATAGTTTAAAGTCCAAAGCAACTAAGTGCTAAAGATTTTACACAGACCTTTGACAGATACTGCTCCAAAGGATTCAGTTGCAGGTATATAGGTGTGTCAAAAAAAAAATTTACAAACATTTCTGATGCAACATAGTTAACAAGATTTCTTCGGGCTAGATAATACCTTCAGCAAGTTTTGAACTGTCACCAAACCCTATGGACTAAATTATTTACCAGAACTACTGAAAAATCCATTTGCCTTAATAAACTAATGCCAGTTTACATCAGACAAGAAGATGGTCCAAATTCACCACAGTGAAATCATCGTGGTAATTGTTCAGGCCCACGGCCTCCCTGCTTCCGTTTCCAGGCCAGAATTAGACAAAAGTAAGGATGAACAAAGTGTCTGCAACAATTTGCAGGACAAACAAGGATTCTGTGAATGTTTATAGCACCATTTTTCAGAATACAGATCACCTGTTCACAGTAAAGCAAAGAAAAGCTTTAGGAAACTCACCCTTAAAAAGATTTTCTTCAGTCTGCCTAAGGCTCATCTACATTTTAAAAAGAAAGTATTTCTAACTGACTCATACATAATCTATGCCCTAGAGATAACTAAGTTGTGGTTTTATAGGTTTTTTTAAAGATCCTCTAATGAGAAATCTGACTGAAACAGAAATGAAAGGAAATTATCCAAAGAACACTTAAACACTCCCCAGCCCTAAACTAGTGACCCATACCCACAACAGCATGCAGTGCTCTTATTCCAGAGATTCAAGCCATACAGAATGCCATGTTCATAGACAGAAAATTAATTACACAAGAACACCCTTAACTACCAGATAATTTAACAACAAAACGCAAAGCAGCAGTAACTACAATTCTCTTCAAAATGGGATGCGTATCAAAATCCAATTCATATTAGATGTACACGTCTTAAGTGAAGAGACATTTGAAAGCACAGTAACATACCTTCTCTATACACAAAGAAAAAAAAAGTGCTAAAACAGCTTTGATGTAAGAGTGAAAGGGCACTTACAAATAGTAAGAGTTCCTAAATTGACTTCTTATACTCATTTCCCTTCTCCAGACTTAAACCCTCCCTACTCACACAGCAATGTGACTCCCAAGTTACTGCACACTTTAAGCAACAAAAATTACAAACAAAACCCTGTAAAACATGCACTCTGACTTATACAGTCTGTCCCCAGATAAGGTTTAATCTTCACTGTACAAGTCCAGTCCACATTTTGGAAGAGGTTAAGAATGAGGACTTGAGTAAGTAAATCTAATAATTTGAATTTAATAAATACGTAGAAGCTCACAGGGTCAGACGCCCTCTGATGCAGTGTGAGCAGGCAGCATGATAAAGTGGCTTTAGACCATTTGCACCTGGCTGCCCAAGTTTCAACATTTGTCCTTGTTCAGTCACTGCTCCACTTCCAGAAGATCTGGAAGGACCCTTCAAGAGATTGTTCCAGCAACTGACCTTTTTGGGAAACGCCATTTGACATTCAACCCCTCCACTGGTGCATAAAAGGACTAGAATACAATCTGGCAAAAGCAGATGAGTAGAAAAAGCTAACCCTAAACCTCCCATCTCCCCTCAAACCAGTTTTCACAACTCTAATGTGAAGATACCATTCAGTGGAAAATTAGCTCCAACAACTCTAAAACAAAAGCAACAATACAGCCAAACTTTGCAAAATCTTATTAAAACAAAACTAATCCAAAGTGAACAGTATATTAAGATGCTAACGCATGTTGTACAAGCCTTCCCTGTAGTGTAGTGGAAGTGCTAAACCAGAAACTAGCCCTCAGGAAAGTAATAGTGCCTTCCTCATGGACGAAAAGGACACAAAGCAAACGGTATGCTTCACTACTGCACAGCTCAACATGAAACCTTTTCATTTCTAAGAACCAGGCAGATTACAAGAGCCAAAAAAAGTCTCTTTGCAGGTGAACAGCAATTCACACTGAAAAGCTGACAGCCTGTGGCTAACAAAGGAAACTTCAATCATGTAAGGAAAGAGGATACGTGTTTGTGTATATCCAGAATTTGTTCAGTGATCACAGAATAGGACATCTGGCATTATTTTGCTTAGGCCTCAACACATGATACACTGAATGACTTGAAATATTGGAACAGGTATGATGATCTTTGGGGGTTTTAAAACACAAGTTCAGTACTTTGAGCAACTGCTTCATTTTCAAAAGCACTATTTTCCTGTAATAACTGAAGCTAAGACAAAAACATAAGGCATTTCACTCCTCTTGGGCAGTTTCAGTTCGACACTGTATCTTGAATGAAATTGCACAGAATGGGTTTATTTAGGTCGCAGTGTTCCATCAAATGTCAAAATGCCCAGCTGGGGTTAAATGTAAGTGTTTACGTAATGCTTCATGCCATGGATAGCCAGAAGTGATACAACAATTCAAGATACATATATAAATTTACAATAGCACCAGAAATACTTGTCATGAAGAAGTTCACCTGTTCCAAAATGCCAAGGTAGAGAAGGAGCAGCCAGATTGTGAATGTTCTTTTCATGTGTGTTCAAAAAACAACAGGAAAACATAAATTTCATGGGATTATTTGCGTGAGATTGTTTCTTTATGTAAATGACTGGTTATCCTGAATTACTGTTCTACGTTGTCGTTTAAATATCCACTCTTCCAGTACTCAAAGGCTATCTTCTCAGAGGAAAGAGTATTCTTCAAAAACTGACAAGTGCCTCATGCAAAAATCTCACTGCATTACCAGGGGGTCACAACTAAATCCTAAAATCTAAACCCAAATCCTTCAGTTCATTTGGGATGTAGATAATGTAGAGCACCCAGCCTGTACATGTTTATTTGAAGATACACGCACAGTACGTTTATTTGAAGATAATTAAAGAAACTATTGGCCTGCAAGATCCAGCCCCGCTCAGCACACAGCCCAGTGACGCTAGCGAAGATTCTGCCGGCCGTGATTCGCACGAGGTGCTCGACC
>VWZZ01002086.1:407346-457167 GCA_013399095.1 Psophia crepitans | reverse complement strand
CGCCGCTGGCCCCGCAGGGCGGCACGGCGTACGGGGCCGCCTCCGCGGGGCAGGCTGCGCCGGGGGCCGGGGTGAGCCGCTTCGGAGCGAGGGAAGAGTCGTTAACGCGTTGCGACAGGCAGAACGAGCGGCTGACGCGCGGGTGCAGGAGGAACCGCCGCCATCGCTCCGACCCGACACAAAATGCCTAAAGTGCATTCTGGATATTTGCTGGGTATTTTTAGTTTGGTCTTAAAGTGAACAGCAGCTCCCCTCTGCAGTTCGACTGGCAAAGGCAAAATCAGGATAGTACTTGCATTCCATGGCTTTCTTCCCAAGCTTAAATAATAAACTTGGGAGTATCTTAAAAATAAGAGAGGGATGTGCAGTTCCACAAAAAGGAGGAAAGAAAGCTTAATTTTATACCAAAAAGTTTCCAAATTGCATCAATAAGTATATACATATTTTCAGCTGAAAAACACTTTGGACCCATAAAAGATAACTAGATAACACAGCAAATTCTTCCCTCCTGGAAATAAACATTCAACTTTAAGTTTCATAATAAATCACACTATCAGAAGATCCATAAAATTTAGACTCCTCTCTCCCAACCTAGGTGTCATTTATTCAACATCAACATTTTGTGATACACCTATCTATCTAAAAAAACCACAAAACTGTTTCTATTTTATAAAATCAAATCTAGTCCAAGTATCTCTTGTTAAACAGAAACACACACTGACTTGGAAACGCTGGATATGCAGAATAAGTTTTGGAGAGAAAGATTTCTGAATCTGTCTCCAAAGTAACTTCACACCATAGCCCTTTAATTTTAAAAGGGCTTCCCACTACTTAGTGTTCTCATCATATCCTTCACGCTGTGCATTAATTTTACTGGAAAAAGCATTTTTGACAAGAGACTGAATATATTCTGTTTACTATTCTGAGGATTAACAAATTATGTATGTTTATTACTCTGAAACCTAAACAGTTGATGTTCCTAAAATGACTAAATGCCCGAGGGCACTGTTAAACCCAAACCTGCCACTAACAATTGCTTCCATCAATATGATGTCAGGAGGCATTTCCAGCCCTGCATCTCAGTGCAAGTCTCCTGTGTATTTAATTCTCTACAGCTGAAGAAAATGAAAGCCAAGTGCAATAAACTGATTACATGATGATTAATGCTGATTAATGGAGAATGACGACATTTTACATGCGGCATTCAGTAAATTCAAAAATGTTGTTCAAAGGGATCTTTAAACAGTAGGCATGATAATTCATTACTTCTGTCACAATCACCAAGAGCTCTGATAATCGAGTAAGGCAAAATGCAAGCTATTTAATCCGAAATTTAAGGTACAGTTACATTAGACACAATGGCAATCATTCATTAAACGCAGCTTACATTTCCAGGAAAGTCCTTTTATAGACCCACCTTACATCCAAACATTAAAGATATTGTGTTGTTGGTGCACGCTACTTTACAGTGGCATAGCATCGGAGAAAAACAATCCAAGTTTTTTATGCTAGGAGACATTTTTTCAGACCCTGTGCACTTCAATCGATCCGTGATTGAGATTCCAGAAAAATGCCTCTGTAAGCGCTGCTTGCTGCCTGTATTTGACATTTAATCTAGGTCCATAGTGTTCAAAAATAAATCTTTATATAAATAGCTTGAATCCTTCAGGAAAAATTTTGCTTCACGTTAGAAACCAGATCTTACAAAAAAAGCAAAGAAAAAATCCTGTGTCCATTTTTTAAATTTTCGAGTCAGCTTTATATTTAATTATGTTAGCGTCAGCTTGACGTGACAACTGTCTCCCAGCCCCAAAGTACTGCTCGGATCCTCTCAGCCAGAACCCAGGGTTAGATCCACCAAGGCAGCTCCACCTGCTGCAGTGTGAGGTCTGCTATCTCCTCCATGAACACAGAAGCAACTCCAGCAGAGCCACTATGCTCAGTGGATGCTGGCTGCTTAGGGGAGGGGCAAGATGTTGCAGCAAGGGACTCGTTACACGGCCCGACAGATAAACCCAACACTTCCTGCAAGGTGCTTTCGCACTGCACCAATGAGCATGTGAAAACCCGGTTTAAAATCAGCTGTGCATAATTATAAACCCAGGGAAGTTGTAAGCTAACAGCAGGGAATTTGCTGATCTGCAGTTTACGCTAGCTTTTTCAAGGAAACGTCAGCAGACCACAAAATGAATGGCTATGCAATATTTAATCCTCATTGTCAAACATTAAAAATTCAAGGTTATTTGACACGTGTTAAAAAATGTTCTTTGACTGCTGAGTAGAACTCCTAATGGTCTACCAAAAGCAATAAAAAAACAGCTACAGAAACACATGAATCCTCTCCAACTTCAGTGCACAATGAAATCAGACGCTGCTATTTTTGCCCCAGTTGTCTCTAGGAAGTCATCTATAACCTGGACTGCCCATCAGTTTGGTTATGTGGAGCTGTCGGTAAAGTATTTCATTTCAAGCAACTGTACATGCAAACACTTAAAACCATTTGAAGAAAAAAGCTTTATTTTGCTCCTTAGAACTGAAGTAAATACGGTCACAGATTTGTTAGATGACTTAGCATACAAAGAACAAGACACCAAATGCTGTTTAAAATGGTTTGCTTGGGGCTTTTTTTTGTTTGTTTTTGTTTTTTTAATCAAGCCCTATAAGGATTCAAACTTTATTTTCCTGTGGGGTTTTAATGTATTTATGTATTTAAAAATTTTTAACAAATTGAATTACAGAATTTCACCGCACACACATCTGATTTCTCTGCTCTTGTATCATAAACTAACAAACCTTTGCAAAAAGCCTGAATGAAATAGTGTTAGCCATCACATCTATTTTTAATTGTACTGAACAACACTGTAAAAAGCATTTAAGACCCCCAGAGAAGTCCTATTAGATCCCCCCTCTTTAGGACATGACTGTTCACCTAAGTTTACACCTGTAACAGCCTTCTCTCATCTCTCTTACTTCATTTGGTTTACCTGATAAGCACCCCCTGAGGTAGAAAGTTTAATGTAGTGTAAAATTGGCATCCACACTTACAGCTCAGAAACGACTAACTTCATGAATTATACTAAGGCAGTCATCTTTATATAAATGTGCAGATTGATGAAACCAAAACTAAGGCAAGATGTCTGGAGAGAAATGTGTAACTCAGCCCACAGTAAACCTCAAAATAAACTTCATTTGCATGAGGACCTCTTTCTGGTGGAATATCCAAGGATTACGGATGACAGGATTTCCATACTAACAAGCATAGTTTTCTCCCCACCATGTGCTATGGCCTACAATTTTCCACCAGACAGCCTTAGACATGATTTCCCACGGTAGGTCACCTTCTGCATCCAAGTACAGCAATAGGTGCAGGACCAAAGAAAAATCTCTAGCACTCTGCTTAATCATCATGGAAAAAGAAACTAAGAATATAAAAGAAAAAAAAAAATCAACAACAACAACAAACCCCACCACACACAAAAACCCGCACATACCTTCTTTGTTTACCTAAGTTAGGTTCCTTTTTCCTTGCAAAAATGTTCAAATCCAAGGGTAGCCCTAAGTGTAACAATGATGGAAGAATCTAAACCCCCCTTTATTTTCCTTCAGCTGGCTGGGGAGGTCACATTACAGTCTCTTGCCTGAAGAAATAGGGTAGAACACAACTGAACATATTCAAAAACCACACATAAAGGAAAAAACACACAAGGGGTAGAAAGACAGAGTACTGCCTCCTACCAAACGCAAGAACATTGCTGTTCCACAAAACCACCTTCTCTGTGCACCACAGATCGGCAATCCATCTTACCTCTACACCCCTAACCACATTGTAATAATATAATTTCTCACTAATATAACAGTCAAATGCATGACAATTTCACAACAACAAATAAAGTCAAAGAGCCAAAAGCAGTTCTTGAATGTTGCAGAAATAGCTTTTTGCAATGCAGAAAATATAAACCTGAATGTGCCACAGGCATAGAAGAATCAGTAAGAGGAAGATACAGTCTACACATCTACAAAGGATTCCATCAGTAAGATACAATAAAGAAGAGAAAGCTTAAGTAACTTCAGGCAATTACATCTACATTGTTGATGAAGACTACATAAAACATCCGAATCTTTCCGCCATATATTTGCGGCTGTAAACAAATAAATTGGCTACACTACAAAATTGTCTTGATCTTTATACAAAGATGGATTTTTTATATTTTTTTTTACACGTCTTGCTGTCCATGAGCTTAAAAATATAATATTTAAGCTTGTAAAGTTAAAATATATTCTTAAATATTTTGCTGACTAAATCCAGAGATTTAGCTGTAATGAAAGTCTCTTGTTCAAAACCACTACTTATACTCGAGGGCTTTTTAAATACACAGTTGTGAACATAAAGCTTTCCGAAATATGAACATACAGCATGTTATCATATAGAGAAACATTTGGAACAGAGAACACTTGGAAATCTACTTTTGAGCTCTAAAGAGACATAGACTCACAGAATGGTTGGGCTGGAAGGGAACTTCAAAATCATCCCCCCTGCCATGGGCAGGGACACCCTCCACTAGCCCAGGTTGCCCAAAGCCCCATCTAGCCTGGCCTTGAATTCTTCCAGGGATGGGGCCTCCACAGCTTCTCTGGGCAACCTGTGCCAGTGCTTTGCCATCCTCACTGTAAAAAATTTCTTCACAAGATCTAATCTAAATTTACTCTCTTCTAGTTTAAAAACCACTACTCCTTGTCCTATCACTACATACATATCCCCACTTACTTAACTATTGCTTCGATTCAAATTGAAGGTTGGATTAGCATTTCAAAATGCGCAAAAAAAGTTAACACAATGACTAAGCCACTGATAGAAGAATATGGCCTTAACTCCCTAACTATCTATTAATACTCCCTCCTAATTCATCAGGTTTTTTTTGTGTTATCACATACAAGCTTGAGCTCTTACAGTCAGAGCCCCACTGTTTCCATGCTGATTACACAGAGCCACAATTTTTCAGCGGGGAGATTGCAAGACACACAGTGCCAGGACTTCAACCAGTGCTGCCATATAGTCAGTCAACAACACATCAGCATCCACTCAATATAGAAAACCAAAAACCTAAATTTTCTTCTTGCACTGGATGTTTCCACCTGGCATTATATAAATATTAAAAGTTTTAAATAGAACAATCTAAAGAAACCAATTCACAACTTTTTAAAAACTCTTACTTACTTGAAAACATTACTGTAAAAGTGACTGGTTTCATTCTTATAAGAACATTACATAAAATCAGTTACCTTTATTTCAAGTTTTATTTAAATGTTTACTTGGCAATAATCCATCTTTATGCATGACTCCCATGTGCACCATAAAAATATCGACATCACTAAGATCTGCACCTAGTGAGTAAGACTAACTTTTTTGCTATCATAAAACAATAAAGCTCTTACTTCCAAGTATTCCTAAGCAATACAAATTTCAGATAAACAAGAGTTATGCAGCATCAAAAAACCGCACTACAATGCTTTCAGAAACTTACTGCTTTTGTTCAGCACTCACCAACTATTCTTGATTGAACGCACACAGTACCCACTTCACTCATTCATGTGTTCCACCCATATCCTCAATACAACACAGGACAGAAAACAGCAATCTCCTGAGCAGTAAGACCTGGAGCTTTTAATGAAATGAGTAAGTGAAGGTTTAACTTCACAAATGGACCAGCTGTTCAGACTGCCAAACCAATGGGGAAAAGGCTATCCCACCTTTTGCATTTCTTCAGAGAGAACGTGTCCCTCAAGTATCACTGCAGGGACTTGTCAGGCTGGTGGGACTCCAGTTTAGGTCCCTCTTCCCCAAAGCCTGAACCGGTATAATTCCAGGATACTTAATACAATCCAATCAAAAAAAAGCAAAAAAAAATGCTTTTCAGCAGAATTATCTAAATCTAATAAACCTACTGTAACCTCTGCTCTGCATAATCTTAGTCTGCATAGTCTTGAAAAAATACTTAGAATTCCAAAATTAGTCTCTGTAAAGAAGCTTGGATACTGGATTAAGATTACTTCATATGAACAGAAAGCTCTAATGTAATGACCGTAACAATTTCTAACTCAGGGAATAGTAATTTTATAAGCGTTTTCTATAAGGTACATGAAATTTGAACACTAGTTTCACAACCATCAATCTGGTGCAAACTGCATCCGTCAGCATCCATGAAGCGCTCTGACTTTGCAGCTCTTGCTCCCTGAAGTATCAAATGACCATCCAAGCCAATTTTGAGAAAGCAGCCAAAAATGTATTGCCAGAAAAATTTGCACAGCACTTTCAGGCAAACCGGTTTATTTACTGAAAACACTATGAGCTGAAAATTCCCCTTTTAAAGGGTATCTTTAACCCGTATCCATGCCTTAGAAGCACCTTTTTGGGAGCTTGACAGGTAAACACGCCTGCAGCAGTTAAACCAGCAGCCACTGTCACACCTCTAGTTCAGAACGCTGATGGGCATCTGCCCTTCTTAAGGAGCTTAATACTCTCGTATGCAAAATTTGCAGTGCCCACTCAATCTGATCCGTATGTCCTGAAAATAATCATCACCAAACTAAAAAACTGAGAGAATCCTTTCTATTTCTATTTCTAGGTCTTATGAGGAGCAGCTGAAGGAACTGGGCTTATTTAGTCTGGAGAAGAGGAGGCTCAGGGCAGACCTTATTGCCCTCTACAACTACCTGAAAGGGAGTTGTGGCGAGCTGGGGGTCGGCCTCTTCTCACAGATAACTAGTGACAGGACTAGGGGAAATGGCTGCAAGTTGCGCCAGGGGAGGTTCAGGTTGGAGATGAGGAGAAATTTCTTCTCGGAAAGGGTGGTCGGGCATTGGAACGGGTTGCCCAGGGAGGTGGTGGAGTCACCGTCCCTGCGGGTGTTTAAGGAAAGGTTAGATGTGGTACTTAGGGACGTGGTTTAGCGGTAATAGGTGGTGGGGGGACGGTTGGACTAGATGATCCTTGAGGTCACTTCCAACCTTAATGATTCTATTCTATTCTATTGTTTTGACACCAACAACAAAAAGATGCTTTCTGGGACAATTAGGAGATTGTTAACACATCTGTCTGTGTCTTAAGTTTACAAAACCTTGAAGAATACCACAGCCCCATTAACTTCAGAAGGAAGGTGAAATAATACTTTGGAAAGAGAAATTTGATTAACAGTTGTATTTTTTAAAGCTTGCCCTGCAATGGCATTTAAGCCCAGAACTGGTCCTATGAATAGAAGCTTTTCAGTGGGTGTTTGTGATTTTTCTCCCAGTTTATTCCAAGACTTAAATTGTTAAGTAGAAGACAGATCTGGGACATCACTCTGATAAGGTCCTTCCTTCATAAGCCTTGTTAAACCAAGCCAAAACCAGACAAGAATACTTTCTCTCCCAACTGAGTGACCATCCTTATGGGCATTTTTCTAAACTTGCTTTTAGAGTTCTCTTCAGTCCACAACTGAGGAGGAAACTGTAACGCCATGTCAGAGAAAGGACCCAGTAGTGTCTTGTGTTATGATGTCCTCTATAGGCAAAAATAATCAAGCTTCAAAATAAAAGCATTCAGAAGCAAAACTTCACAAAAATATAGACCTTCCTGACAATTATCCCTGGGTAGAGGTCCTATGTATTCAAAGTGTGATTGCAAAGATATTTAATGATATAATTTAGGTGTCAGTCCTTGTCAGTTAGTAATTCTAACACTATAGGTTAATTTCAGCCAAATTTACTGGAGGGGTAGAGGTGTCTGAGGGTATCAATCATTTGCAAGTTTCTTAAAAGTAGGTAGCAGGTAAAGGAATAAATATAAAAAAATCCCCACCAAAGGAAGGGGGAGCATGGAGGGGCGAAGGCTGCCTATGCAACAACAGGCAGAATAACAAGAAAGATATTAAGAATATCAAAGAGGGGGAAGTACAGTAAAATGCAATAGAGTAGCTTATATTAAAATGGTAGCACACCTTGACAAAAAGTTATAGGAAGTCATGCTTTCTAAGGCAGGTATAAGCCATTTCACGTTTTAGAATTAAAAAGGCCAGGAATGGAATCTCTTCCCCTTCTGATGTTTTGAAAGTAATTTAGCACTACTGGAAAATGCCTTTACATCTTTAGTGTCCACGCAAAAAGTTGCTGGGAATTAGCAACTAGAAACAGCAAGTATGACTACTATGAAATCCCAACTCCAACATTACTTTTTAGAATCTGGAAACCACCAAAATCAGGAGAACATCTTCAAAACAGACTAGGAAAGAACTGAAAATAAATGGTTCCTTTTGTAAGACTTCAAGTTTCATCCAATAAAGAGGATGTAAATGCAGCAGATAGAGGAGGTCAGGTAGGCTTCAGTTTGTTAAATTCACTGCAGAAAATTAATTTCATTATATTGGTAACATCTGTGAGGAAAAAAGAAAAAGGTGACTGTATTCTGAATAGACTGTACTGTGATTAGAATATTACTAGGAAGTCCCTAAAATCAGAGTACTACATTACTTCAAACATATTTAACATGCTTAGAAACAGTCTGTGGTGGGTTGCCCCCGGATGGCAGTTAAGTACCCACCTAGTTGCTTGCTCACTCCACCCCAGAGAGATGAGGGAGAGAGTCAGAAGGGCAAAAGCAAGGGGGAAACCTCATAGGTCAAGATAAATAAGTGAAGGGAAAAAATACTAACCACACATACAAGTGATGCAAGCCAGATGACTGACCACCAACAGACCAATGGTCAACCTGAGCAATAGCTACTTTGGAAAGACGTCCCCCCAGTTTTATTGCTGAGGATTATGTCAAAAATTATGGAGTATCTCTTCGGTCAGTTTGGGTCACATGCTCCGGCTCTGTCCCCTCACAACCTCTTGCCCACCCCCAGCCTACTTGCTGGAGCAGTAGAGTGACAAACAGAGGACGCCTTGACACTGTGTGAGCGCTATTCAGCAACAGCTAAAACATTGGTATGTTAATCAACAGTTTGTCACAGTCTAAAACACGGCACCATATGGGCTGCTGTGAAGAAAATTAACTCCATCCCAGCCAAACCCAGTGCCAGTCTGACCTGAAAAGTCCTTTAGAAGTAAGAACTACAAGATTCTTGCATTCAAAAACATTGCTGAAATCACTCTTAGAATAAACATATGTGGTTATTCTAAAGTTGCCTTCGATGTGTTGCTCCCATCTGTCCACAGAGGAGAAAAGTATGCATATATTTAACCCTAGATAGTTCCATCCAATCCTCAAAAATATTTCTAGTAAAAGACAGACCCAAAGATAAAGCTGATAAACTATTAAAGCCCATTAAATAACAGACCTTTTGAAAGACCCAAAAGACCCTACAGCCTTGTCTCATCCCTTTCCCACACCATCAATGAAATTTCTACCCAGTTTGTATTTGAAGCAGATTGACTCTGAACTCAAGCGATAAAGATTATTAGCCAAACAAGGTTTTACTTTCAAGGCTATTCTCAGTGGGAAAGATTGAATCCAGCAGGGTGTAATCAGCTGGGACTGCTCTCCCCAGTGTAAAGGCCAGGCTGGAGCAAGGTTCTAATTCATCACTCTGGATTGTTCTCTGTAGAACTGAGGCTGACTAGGCTATGCATATCCTTCAAAACATCGTTTTCCTTAAACATCATTGGGCTTAGACTTTGATTCAGACTATCATGCAGAAACTATTGGGGGGGGGGGTTCGATAGGAGGAAAGGGAGACAACATCTTCAAGGTTTATTCCAGAATGGGTAACATATGAAGATCCTTCAGCTATTGAAGGACTGCTCAGAATCTGTGTCATCCCATCTTTTTGAAAGAGCTCCTTTTGAAGCAGCAGTTTTCAGTAGTGGAATACCTTTTAAAAAGCCCATGCAACAGCCAAGAAAAGTAGCTCTGCTACTGAGTAACTCTTACAAGTATTAACCAAGCATCTGTGTCTCCTCCACTGGAAAAATATGGGCACACAGATAAAAAAAGAAGTTAAAATGAGGGAGAACAACTATACTAACAATACATGCCTTTTATTTGCTGAAGTCTCATACTACTCCAGATTCATTTCAATAGCCATTCATGCTTCCTTAACACAACATCAAGAAAAGACGGCAATTTTATGTTTCTGCTCTACTGCTTTGATGCAGCAGCAACGGAGTGGAGGCTAAGAGCCTCTCACAGCCAGTGGAGATGAAGTGCTTGCACAATACTAACAACTGTGTTTCTTTTTTCCTCCACTGCAGACAGTGAGCTCGTTTTTCCCAGAGACAAACACAAACTAGTCCTTCAGTCTCACTGCTTAAAAAAAAAAAAAAAAAACACAAAACAGTGAACACACATCACATCTCAATTATAAAATAGTTTACTGAGAGCAGGACAGTATGTAGACAGCAATTCTGCTCTGCTGATGCTCAATACCTGCCGTACACTTCTGAATACACAGAGGGCTGTCACTAGGTTCTATAAGAAACAAGTGTTTTCAAAAAGACCTTTTCACACAAAGTTGGTCCAATGCTTAAAGGGTAAATTCCCACAGTATATTTCTTCTGTCATTCTAAATAGATTTGACCACTTCAAAAAGGGATGACTCCTTCCTCTGAAAGGGAAATACCATAATGCTACTACTTGACTCCAACAGATGAAAGAATTTGCTAGCTTACAGTTTCAATTCATTGCAATTCCATCACTTTCTCCATCTTAAAATGCAAATCCTCTTACAGGAAAGGACTAAGATTGCCATCTCAATCCAGATGGGAAGGATAGTGGCGATTTACACTTTGCTATTAACTGAGAACAGATAAGGAAGACTGCTATTGGGGCTGAAGACAACAAGGTCCCTGCAGGCCACTGACCCTCCCACCATTTTCTTGGAAACTAAAAGGCAAAGGGGAGAGTTGCAAGAAGGCACAGAAAAGACAGGCAGAGATCAAGGCTTTACAAGGCTTCTGACAGAGCCTCTTGAAGCTTTCTCATCTAAAAGTTAAGGACTCACAGGCTGGACAAACAGACTGTTACACGGTTGAAACTGTGCTGGGCTGCCAGGCTAAAGAAGTGACCGATAGCATGATGCCTGGCTAGCAGCTGTAATAAGCAGAGCATCCCAAGGATAGCTCTACATTTTCACTAGTTGGTGGCATGATGACACGCAGCACTCCTCAAGCAAACCAACAGCTGACACTGGTACTAAAGTGGGCGACATAAGGAATTGCAGGACAGTAACAGGCCTCTGACCTGGAGGACAGGGTCAGAAAACAGTTCATGAAGCTCAACAAGGAGATGCACCAAGTTCTTCAGCAAGGACAGAACAAACCCATGCACTGGTACTGGGAATAACAGCAGTACCGAGAAGCATCTAATAGTTATTGGGGACAGCAAGCTGAGTAAGCCCTTTAGAATAGAGCCAATACTCCTAAAAAGTATCAATTCTCCCCAATTTTTAAAACGTATTTTTCCAAGTATTTCTGCTGCTGTTAGCAGATTCATTCTTAGGCAGTGCTCATTATTACAGTACCCAGCGCAGTAACATTCTCAGAGCTTGCAAATATGGAGGAAACAGGTAATTAACAAGTTGGAAAGAAGTTGAGGGGGGAGGGTGGTGTTAGGCCTTTCAAAACCTGAAAACACAAATTACAACTTAATCACCGTGACAGAACAGCTTCAGTGAGAAGTGTGGGGACTGTTACTTAAACTCCACAAAGGAATCTCCAGTTAAATTTTCTTATAGCTGGCTGAATTATTGTCATGCTAGCTAACACAAATTAAAACACTTCTCAGTGAAGTGTCAGATTAAAGCCAAACTTTGCCAAGAACTCCAACAGTGATGCTTTACATACTTGATTACTACCAAGTGCCCTTACCTTGGCCACTTACTCGAGTCTACCTTGATTATATTTCAATTATTAACGTTTTCAAATCCTATTTCTCCCCTCCTCTAAAACGTCATTCTTTGAGAGAAGACACAAGGAACACAAAAGTAAAAATGTAATACTTTGACTGACAGTGAGGTCTGAACCTGCTGAAAGCAATCTTCAGAAACGGGTACCAAACACTACTTTATTATTAACTCACAACTATTAAAGCATACGAATATTAAATTTTTAAGCTTACTCAAACATTTGCAATGTTGGCAGCTTAAATTGAACTTAACTTTGGTTTAGATTTGTATCCACAGTTTATGAAGCAAACTTTCAAAATACCGATACTAGACTCAATCCTACTTATCAGTCCTAGTGCCTCAGCATATAAAACATGTTTCTAAACCATAGCACTGCAGCAGGAATCTAGGGCAATGCATACATCAGTCCTCAAGAAACACCAGCAGCTGTTGAGAAACTAATTGCACAACTCTTCAAAACTGAGGGGTTCCTTCTTAGTACGTTTTAGCAAGATGCAATACCTTGCTGCAGAAAATAGTGCCCTACTTCAGCTTTGAAATTACTTCAGAGTTAGGACCCGAATACCTGAGTGAATGTGACAGGATGTTCTAGCAAATGTAGGTCATTCTCCCCTTCCTTCTCCCCTCTGTTGCCTTTAAAACATCCAGAAAATAGTACCTTAATTAAAAGAGAGGAGTTTTTAAACCACTAAGTGGAGGAAAGCTATTAGCTCAGAAGAACAGAGTTCCAATTGTGAAGAAACAAACTTGGAGAAAGCCAGAATGTATATTTCTCTGTGTAATTTTGAGGTGTTCACAAGTCTTGCCCACTGAAAACATGTCTGGTCATCTCCTCTGAGGAAAGTAGAAACAAAAATGGAAGAAGTACAGAGGCTAACAACAAAAAGATAAAGATACTCAGCAGTGTCCATTAGAGAATAAACTGACAAGACTCTCCGCCTTATAAAGCAAGCAACTGAGCATGGGAACACGATATAAGATCTTTAAAATGATGAATGGCACAGAAAAGGCAAATAAAAAGCAATTATTAACGATTTAAGACAACACAGGCATTAGCAGACAATTAAATTATCCAGCAGATGTTTTAAAGCAAACAAAAGAAACTAGTCTAGAACTCATTGCCAAGGACATCGAATGTTCAAAAAGGAACTACAAAATAGTAAATCAAATGTAGACCAAGGTCTAACAAAAATGTACAAGTGTAATCACCATCCCTGGAAATCTTTAAGATGCTGTCTACTAGAGTGGGACCGCAGCTGAAGAGGGCACTTGTCCTTTACTATGATGTTTTCCTTAAGATGAATTACCAGTCACACTCAGAAACAGAATCCTAGGTTCCCTGAAGTTGTTGGTCTCATCCTATACTCATTTTTCCATACACGATACTCTCCTCAGTTTCGGTCAGCCAGCTGTTCAGAAGACATGAAGAATTTTGCATTATCGTTATTTTCTCAAGAGAATTTTAGTCATTAACCAGAGGTTTTATATATCTGAGGGGGACTTCAGGTAGCACATAATAATCATGTCTCACATGAACCTAATGGAAAAGGTATTTTGGATAGGAGTACGGGCACTTCACTTGAGAAGCAGAACAGCACTTTTCTTCCCTCCCTACCGCATCACAATCTGATCCATAAATGAAGCAGTAAGCTCACAACAAAGCAAACTTCAGTTCCTTTTACTTCAGTTCTTATGTCACTTCCACCATTGAAAAGAGGCTGTGTGAGGCAATCAAGGAATTCAAAGACACTATCCTTATTTCAGGTAAGCGGGTTTTTTTGGGGGTTTGTTTGGGAGGTTTTGTTTGGGTTGGGTTTTTTTGTTGGTTTAGTGTTTTGGTTTTTTTTATGGGCAACTGCCCACTCATCTCCTTTAGCAAAACCAAATCAGCTGGAGAGGAGAAAGTTCAAGATGGTAGAGACCCTTGCTAACTGAACCCAAGCTTAATTTTTGAAGAGTATTTGTACTCTGAAGGATTCAGTTTGCATCACCTCCTGCTGGCAGGACTCAGATCAGAGACTCAGATCAACTCAAGGCTTCCACTCAGTCTCTTGATTATTGGTTACAGAGATGCTAATACAATGACAAACAGGAACAACAGAAGGGAAATAGAGAAAGAAAATTACAAAAGGTTTAACACACTTGTGCACTCTAGTGTCCACGTAAGCCATACAGTACAAAAGGCAGGTCAGAAAGTTTTCACATTTCTAGCATATTTATTTGATGTTACAAGGGAAGTCATCACAGAGCTGAGAACACTTCCTAGTACTTGGGTTGCAGAGGACACACAAGTTTAAATTAAGGAAAAGGATAAAAACAGTACATGTCAAAGTTTGAAAAAGGCTTTTAAAATGCTTCCTAGAAAAAAGAAGATCACCAAAACAGACATGGCTTAGTGTTGCCAGTTCTCATATTGCAGGAAATCATTACTTAGGCTAATGGGGGCTGGGATAATCCAATTTTAACAAAAAGAACCACACGCATTATTTTTTGTAGTGGATTTGAAAGATAACTTTATAAAGGAATGAGCAAAATAATACAGGAATAGTAAAAAAAAAAAGCCTCAACAAGGATTTTACAGCTTCACGATCAGCAAATCAACAACTTAGCTTCCAGATTACAGAGCTAGAGCCAATACCACAATTCCGTGCTGTCCCCTGCCTTCGAAGGGACCTCCCCACACGTTTGCCCAGTCCCTCCGGCGAGCCCGAGCCAGGCACCCAGCGAACAGCAGAGGGCAGCGCTGCCCCGGCGCTACCCCCAGCCCGCCTGCGCGCCGCCGGCGGCGTTCGAGCGGCATGCAGAACAAGAGCCCACAGGCAATTATAGCCCTCTTTCCGAAGTCTTGCTTTTACAGACATGCCCTTACAGCCCACAAAGACGAACTAAAAAACAAAAAAAATCCGCTGTGATATCCAAGCATCAGAACCGTAGCAAANACAAGAGCCCACAAGCAATTATAGCCCTCTTTCCTAAGTCTTGCTTTTACAGACATGCACTTACAGCCCACAAAGACGAACTAAAAAAAAAAATCCGCTGTGATATCCAAGCATCAGAACCGTAGCAAAGACAAAAGCAGAAAAAATACGAGTTGATTCTGCCAGGAAGTTTTTCATTTCCTCCCTCACAGTCACAACCTGCTACCAAAGCTGTTCCAACACGCTGCTTCTGAATCGCGGTGCGCTGGTGAGCCCCTGCACAAAATCTCGGGTTTATTTCATTCTCTGAATGAATACACAAAGAAACATTGTAATTAAGGGGAGAAAAAGTAAAGGGGTCTAGATGGCCAGTGAGTACTTAGGAAGTTCAAATGATCCTATTTTGAAATTAACTTTCCTGTTTAACATTATCAGGTATGTACTTTTACAACCCTTTTGACAGAAGAGTTACATTAGGATAAGCTACGAACAGTGCTTACATTATTTTAGATGGCTAGTAATCCTCATTTTTGGATCCAACCCCATCTGATTCTTTCCTTCAAAATTACATCAAGTGAGACAGGTTTTCCTACTAGGTCTCTCAAACAACCTAAACCCTTAATAAACAACTTAATATGATCTTTAAAATCATCCAGCTACATCATAATGAACTCGTGTTATCTACATTACTGTTATAAAAGGCTTTATTGAACCAATTACTTTATCAGCAAGAAACCTTTTGATTTCCAGCTTTAATTTATTTTGGCTTAACTGTTATTGTTCCCATTTCAACATCTTCTCATTTTGAAAAGTCATTGCCATCTTTCATTTTTGGAAACGTACTCCCTACATCGTTTGAGACAAGCTCTTCCAGCTTCCTGCCACCACCCCCCCGACAGCACGTCCCTCACCGCTCTGGTCGTACTTCCAGCCACGTACGCACAATTTGGAGTGGCACTTATGTAACACTGTATAAAACCATATTTTTCCATCTCCTCAGAATATCCTGCTGGTCTCCAAAGAATATTTCACAATCAATCAAAATAAGATCAGGGACAGAGTTATAAAGACTACACTGCTTCTAGCTCAACCTCAAACTTCTCGCCAGCCACCTGAATTCCCGTTACTTGCATAAAAGCAGCTGTGTACAACCCATGCTGTAAACAACCTGTTACAAGTGAGGAAATAGAAAAATTGATGCATTTCTCACCATACAAGAGATGATGCTTATTTCCAGGAAATTTTCTACAAATAGCTTTTAAGATGCATTTACTAGTAACGGGTCACTAAGTTAATCACTCCTCTTCATCTTAACTGGAATTTTTATAGCATATAAAGAGTCAAGCTTCAATTAAAAAACCCAGTGGCTGAAGTATTCCCTAGCCATTTTCTTAGACTGAAGGAAAATGAAAGCAGCAGGTAAAAAAAGTTTAATGTAATAAAAGAGTCCTACTTTTGCCTTTTCGAGTAAGAGTTAAGCTATTATCAATTAATTACAAATTGCAGCAGAAAGATGGTTTGGTTTTGTGGGTGCGGGTTTTTTGTTTGTTTGGCTGGGTTCTTTTAAATAAACTGCAACAACATCATCACTCTAGACCGCAGGACTGTAACAGACATTTCTTCTTCTTTCCGAACTGGGGTTTTTTTTGTTTGTGGGGACTTGGTTTGATTCTTTCTAAACTAAAGCAAAAGCAATCAAAGTAGATTTTCAGACTCAGCCATGTGATAAATAGTTACATTTTACCACGTGAATGAATTCCCCCCCAAAAAGAAAAAGAGCAAACTGAGGAGTAAGAAAGAAGTCTCATTCTGGATAAAACATTTACAAAAAGACATAGGAATATACTATGAGTCAAATATGCACAATGTTGAATTACCACTTATTTTCAAAGAAATAATGAGTGTACAAATGTGAAATGCCATCTTTTAATTACAAAAGAAAAATGGACCAAGTTTGTCATTATAATAGTCCAAAGACTTCAACAGAGCTACTATAAAGATGAATAAAAACCAAGTGGAAGAATGCAACATACGTGACTGTTCAGTTCCACATTCACCTCTACCACATCTGGCCAAGCCATTCCCCCAGCAGCTGAGAGCCCAAGTCAGGAGAATCTTTGTAGTCTGCTTAAGCTAAAAGCTCTGGAGCTTGAGCTACAGCAGGTGCACATCATCTATCGCATACACAACACGCAAAGAACGCATTCCTCAGCAGTGGCGTCTTCACCAGGTGACAAAGGCACCCCAAATGTGGCTGGCTAAATGCAGCTATCACATTGACTATTATTCCAACAGGAAAGAAAGGATAGGCCACAGAGGAGTGAAAAATTCACTACCATGGAGTGCTCCATCTCAATGGCATATTTGAGAGAAACTTGAATGGTGGCTGGCACACTCGGCCTGCCAAGATAAGGAAGGAGTAAAAATGTCCTCAACACATTGTATGTGGGCACAAGCAAACCCACTGTTAATGTACAAAGACTGAAAGACGGAAGCAATTATCGTTCTCACGTTTTTACACAATGGAGGGGAGGGAATCATTCTTCCAAGCAATATAAGTTTGTCACTAAAACACCCCAAGGTCTGTTCATTCTCTGTTGGGCATTTAGATGAGTTCAGAAAATGCTGGTGATTCCTGCCCACACTGACCTTTAAGACAGCAGCCTTCAGTTACGCTTTTAGTATGCATTAGAATTTCATTAAAGTGTGCCCTTCCCTCCTCTAAACCCAAGATCTGGCAGAGTACGGTCTTCAAAGAACCACGTCTTCAAAAAGAAAAACACCTTACAAGACTGAATGTCACCTGAACAGTCAGTCTTCACCTGAATAGGTCTCCAATGTTTTACTTTTTTTGATCTGGTAAATAGCAGTTCTAGGAATAAGATTCAAGTAATGTTATTACCACTTATGAAAGTATGAGTAATGCCCACTGACAATAAATCAGGCTATGATTAAGCCTCATTTGAAGTGCAAAAAACACTCCTTATGTTAACAAAGCCAAGGTGGAACTTACTGTATTCACAAAAGAGAAGTGATCAAGCACAGTGCCAGCTAGTAAAACCAAACTGACTAGTGCCACTCCAGACAATCAGCCAATGAGCTCAGTCCCCCTGACATCTCACTTGAAGAAAGAGAGGAAGCTTTTTGGGGTTTTGCCATCAAGAAATCTAAGCACCTCTGCCTGCTGAAGGAATCGTGTTGGATTTATTCTCCCACTGTTTCCATTACAACAGAAAACTATGCCAAAGCTGTTCGCTCTGAGGGTCCAGTTTCATACAGGACAGCCCAACAGAGCAAACATTTTGATTCCACTGTGAAGAGAATCCTTGCTCTCCTCCCCTTTTCCTTCCAAAAGCATTGAGCTGTTGAGCCTTATCTTTTTACCTGCCTTTTCACAGGCAGCTGAGTCAACTTAACTGCTCAATACTTTCCAACTCTACATCCCAGCAGCTACCTTTTAATAGCTCTAGTGCTCATTAGATTTTTCCATGAGCTGCCTTCACCCATTAGCCAGCAGAAAAGCACACCAGGTTCTACTAGGTTCCTAGTAGGTAAGCAGTGAAGAGGAGGCAGAAGCACTTTCAGTAGCAGCAACCTGATAGATCAGTTCACTATCACTCATGAAGCCACAGATTGAATTTTTCTGCCTTAGCAAACAAGGACAGAAAAGCAAAATCGATGAGGAATGAATGCTTCACACTCTGCTCCCATTAATGCTACCTGGAAAATTACTCAGGTTATGATCATCAACTCCTCTGAAATAAACCCACACAGTTCCAGGTAGGCAAATGGAGTTGTAAAAATGCTTTGAAGAGGTCTTATAAGACTGATTTCAGAGAGTTATTCTCCTTTTTCACTGCTCTATTCAGCACCTCCAACCTAAACATATTCCATACCATGTTCTCAGAGTCAGTCCACAAGTTGTGTAATTCAACTGCTGGAAATATCGATATTTTACATGCATTCGGTTTATCAATCAATTCCTAACCAAACATGCCCAGAATTGGTTCAATAAATGAAATACAAGTCATTTATCACTTATGTGTAGCATTAATTAGAAGCTTTTACTTTTAAAACAGGAGGAGACATAAGTACAAATTTAAACACAAAGACTCAAGAGCTTCATGTCAGATTCAGCTCCCTCATATAAACACCTCAGGTATGTGGTATCCAGTTTCTCTAAGTGTACAAACTCAAACAAATACCAACTTCACTGATGTTTCTGCCTGAAAAATGACACAGTTATACTTTCAGTTTACCAATGAAATGACCCTGCACGCTTGCAGTCATTGCAGTGCAAACAGGTGTAACAGAGTTTTATCTCTAGAGATGCTCTGCATAAGAAGCACATGCCACAAATTTATACCTTTGTTTTGATTTTATGTGCATTTTGGTGAGACTAGACAATCCATGTAAGAGACACTCAAAGATTACAACAGAGCAATTGCCTCTGGCCCAGGAAGCCCTTGAGTCCTAAACTGTTGGTGGTTGGCAGAATACCAAAAACATGTTAACAGAAACATAACTGAATTTAAGAGAATCCCCTTAAAGAAGTTAAAATTCAGAACGCTTATTATATCCTTGTAATCAATACACAGCAAGAACATAAACTTTATATTTTCTCATGCTTTCTTAATACAGCTTTTCAGATTTTGCCTATCAGGTCCCTTTATCATTTCTACCACTGTCACTCTCTATCACCTTCAACTTCATCACTCTTGGCATCCTCACTGGTCACCTTCAAAATTCAGACAAGCTACCTTCAGTTCCATCCATGGGATCCAAAAATACGGTATTTCTTAAGTTCTTTAGCTACAACCTTTGGACTTAACCACCCTCATGATACTTTGTGTTGACTGGGCTTCTTTATTTGCCATGCAGAGGTCAGACGAATGACCCCCTGCCAAAGTCCATTCTGTGTATTACAAAATCAAACTTTTAAAAGGCTTGTTCACAATCACAAATACATGCAGTTGGGACATCATTTCTCCTGGGATGACCACGAGATCTATATTCTCTGCTTGTATTCCTCACTGTTTTTGTCAAATACCCTTTAAACACACCTATAGCATACATTACTCACACATTTGGTCTCCTATTTCAAGTGAAAGTTACCCAATCCTTTTGTCTGCAGACAACCACCCTCGATTTTGGCACTTACCAGCTATCTAGTAGGCAGCTGTCTCTTTGGTATTGCATTATACTTCAAGATTACACACAAGAGCAACGTCATACCATCTGCCGACACTGCCAATGTTAGTAATGCACCATTTCTTTTTCCCACTTTATCATGACTGATTCTGCACGCAGTTCTTCAACACTGTAACCAGATGGCGTATCAAAGCCAAGTGGTGTATTATTAGCACAACTCAATTGGCTCACCAGATAACTATGATTTTATGCAATCCAATCAAATATATTTGGAAAGCAATTTGCTTTTTCGTGAGGATGTGGAATGTTGGCAAAATGAAGTTCCTTGCCAAAACCCATTATGACACATCATTCACATGTGCCAACTTGGAAGGGCTTTTTTGGACTACTTCACACTCCTGGTATTTCTGAAGCTTTTATTGTAATAATTTCCCATATAACTGTATTTCCATCTCTTCTACAGTTTTACATTCAGAAAATTCTGTATTTTGCTGCTGCACTTTAGGAAAGCACTCTCCTTTGAGTCCACCAAGTAATTTCTGCATCAATAAAAGCTTAAGTTTTAATTGTTTCCATTTTCACACAATTACCTCTATCACATTTTATTTCCTACCAACACTGGAGTTTTTAGTTTTTATGCACATGGTACCTCCAGAAGGTTAAAGCTTAAATTGTAACCTCTCCTCCTGTTTTTTAAAGCACTTGTTAGATCATATCTGGAATATAGGAACAAGGACAGTGGAGAACCACCAAGATGGTCGAGTGGCTGAAGCACAGTGAAGAAAGGTTCAGGGAACCAGGCTTGTTCAAACTGTGGAAAACAAGAGCCAGTAGAGGCCTTCTAATGTCTAAGAGTAGGTTACCAAGAAAACAAAGCTTGACCCTTGCTGTGCACAGCAGAAGGAGAGACAACCTTAAAATGAGACAGGGTGAGGTGGTTTACAAAACTTCAGAGCCTTAAGCAACATGGTCTGCAGTTGAAGATGACCCTGCTTTAAGCAGGCAGTTGGACTAAATCACTTACAATGCAAGAAATTGTCACTCCTTTTTGCACTTGCAACCGGTAGGCAAAGAGGTATGATTCACTGAAGTTGAGGGAGATTCTGAAAACCAACAATAACAACAATGGGAACTACAGTACACTGCACAATCAAGTGAGAAAATCTGCAGGAATCATACAAACTCAGCGTCATCTTTCCAACTTCAGCCACACTGGCTGTAGTTGTGCTCCTGTGTTCAGGTACCATGCAGCCTCCCACCTTTCGCAGCCACATCACTGCACTCAACCAGAACAGAGGTAACCCAAAATTTATGGCTACTCATGACTTAAGTCTATCAATTTGGAAAAAAACCAAACAAACAAAAAAAACCCCAACTTTCATCTTTCTCTCTTCGTAACAGGCTGATGCATCATACATGCTTCCCCTCTCCCAAGATACTGGGTTTAGGCTACTGTGAGAAACAAGGTACTGGACTGGACTGATACTGCTCTGGTATAGTACAAGCAGCATGCTGCTTAGTATTTTGAAATAAAAATGGCATAAAACAACATTCTTTTGCACCAGCTTAACAAGAAATATTATTTGAAGAGTTTTTACTTCACTTCAAATTTAACCGTTTTACTGAAAGTATACTACCAAGCAAGCAAGCTAAAAATGTCTGCTCAAAAATTCCTTTTCTGGAAAAATTAATGATTTTTCATATTCTATATTTTTAAGTGCCATGAACTCATTTAAAACTGTTACTTAAATAAAAGTCATTACTGTAAGCTCAGCCCACGTGCCTGCTCTTAATAGTATCCATGGTTGCAGTGATGCAAATTTGCCTACCTACATCAAACCAAATGTGCCCACATAAGGACAAAAAAAAAAAAAACCACAACACAGTATTAATCACTGCGCTAGATTAGGGCAAAGTAAACCAGTTATACCTTAGAAGACAGGACAAAGTAGTTGAAAGACCTGTTCACCTGTTGTGACTAGATCTAATTCTGAATTAAGTAAAACAGAATTATCAAAGATCAAATTATGAAAGATTTCTCAAATTCATGAAAAAAAATTATCTTGATGACCAAATCCTTCTCCTCCCTATTCGGAAATAAAGAATAACAATTAATTGTTTCAAATACTGCTCCACTCAAAGGTGGAGAAAGGGGAAGTATTTAACAATATTTGTGATTATATCACGTTTCTTTAACGCTGATTTCAACCTTGCCTTACTGATATGCTTTTCCTTTACATTTGAGAAAAAGGTTTATACACAAAACCAATGAATGTATTTTTCATTATACTACAACTTTCAAGCCAGCAGATGCACACATGTTCACAGGGAAGCAAACAGTTCTTTTATGAGCCCCACTTTATTTAAACAGCTTTAGCTGGAGCTACAAGGTCCTATGGCAGCATTTAGTTAAATGAGGCCAAAACTTCCCATGAAACAGGCAGGCAGGATTAAGTGCTGATAGCTCCAGGTGGAAATGCATGACCTTAAGTCTAAGCCCACCTAAGACTATGCCATGCAGAGATGATGATCTCTTCCTCTCCTGTGCAGCATTTCTGTGAGCAGTCTTACTTAACACCCAGAGCTAGGCTAATCATGCTAGAAAACAACACTTTCCCCCCCTTCCCCCGAATATGTTTTCTGTTGGCTTAACTTCCCATACAGTTGTCTTCCTGCCTGTAGACAAGTAGATTATAGGAAGGTAAACAAATGCACAAAATAAAACTAAAGTTAAACAGTTTTGACTACAAAAATGACAGCACTGCCCCTCCCTCCTTTAAAATTAGTACAAGAAAATTAAGGTACATATCATATAATCAAAGTCGAGGAATTAATCTCCAATCCAAATCTCACAGTATAAAAGAGAACATTCTAAAAGAAATCAAGTAGAAATGCCACAAATGGATGTTATTAATCAAACCTGATTTAAAAGCGTATGTTTCACTTCCAAAAAAACCCACAAACTCAACAGTTCAGACACCAGAAATACTCCTTTGCTGGTGAGAAACACGGTAACTTCACCCATTCCGATCAGCCTATGCTTCCTTGTGTCAAACAGACCAATAAGCATCCTGACCTTTTCTTTTATAAAAGCTATTACTAAACCCACATAACATTCTCAAAGATGTTTATTATATCTGAGAAGGATACTTGTATGAACAAATTATCCAGAAGAATGCTAGAAGTCAAAGTAGCTTGTTAAAAAAATTAAGCCTACAACTATTTGAGCATCCAGGGAAAAGGGAGCAACACAGAACATTTTATCTCTTGCAGGAAAAAAAAGCTTCCGAAAAACCAAACTCATCAAGTCAATATTTCACAAGCACACTACTAATACACTCCGCTGATGCATCAGATTTTATCTTTAGTAGTTAGAAATGAATTGCATTAAAAACAATCACACACAAAACTTTGTCTAGCACAGAAATAATGACACTAAGCTATCGGGGTGCCTTCATCTCAAAACAGCAAGATGTCAAACTAACAAAGCATCTTGAAACATATCCATCCCTAACAGGGCTTCCCAGATTCATCATCTTCTCTTTGATGATTATTTTAAACATGTCCTGATAAAGGTTATATAAAACATCATTTGGAATTCCTCATTCTGGAATAAAATTAAATTACTATTTTATTAAAGAGTGAATTCTTACAGAAGATTCTTAATGCAGAATTACAAAAAAATCATCACTCTGCTGCACTTGAGTTTTTCAATACCTGCATAATTAGCTCTTAGAAGAATTAACATCTATGATTGTTCTTAGCAACAACTACAGAATTTATTTTGGCAATCTGTGCTGTGAAAGTTAAAAAAAATCAACACTAGAAAACCATCAAGACATTTTCATTACCGGTAGACAAAAACTGGAAGAAAGATTCAAGAACTTCCAAGACTGTAGGCATTAATCAAAAGCTTTATCATCTTACCTTTGTTGTTACAATGCATAAGCAATCCATCGTTTCAGCACAGCAGGTACTTTCCAAACATTTAAAACGTTTATTTTCAATCACAGCTAAACACCATCTCAACAGAATGAGAAAAAGCACACTTATTTAATAGTCAAAACAGTAGAATGCATGCCAGGTTTCCCTTTGGATTCACTCAGAGGTAGAAACACCGTGGAAAAAAAATAGCAGGCTAAAATAGAAAAGCTTTAAGTTTCATGAAAGATTCTTAATTTATTTGGATTATCTATGTCTGAAAAAACTTAAATTTATCTTTGAAAATATCCTACAAAAGATATCAAATCCTATTCCATACCAGTTAGGTACCTCCTCGTATTCTATTTCATATACTCCTCTTTCAGGATTACCTAACACATGAGCATCACAGGGAATCATTTGATGAAATGCAATACAAAATTATTTTACAGCAAAAAATCTCAATTCAGCTTTTCTTAGCTAGCTACAATTTCTAAAATGAAGCGTTTGTTCAAAAATAGTTTTGGTTGCAAGCAAGTATTTCTCCTCTAACGTCATTCCAGCATTTGCAGACTGCAAAATAACTGATTTCTTAGGCTGTAGTGAATGGAATATTCCATCTAGAACAGGGAGACAAGAAAGTGGCAAGGAAAAAGTAATGCATATTGCAAGAGAAACGCTATTTTGAGCCTTGAATTAACCCAGAATTTCATTTCCTTTTGTAAGGCTGTAACGCAGTCACAAGGCAAAGTTTGTATGCGCAGGCATTGTCTTCTCAGCCTAATTAGCACAGCTGGGAAAGAGTCGAACACTTGGGCACAAAAACAACCTGCTATGTAATATGAAACACTAAATCGACAGTTTCATACGTTGGTAAGAACCTTACTACATTAATTTCCCACAACAGGCACTGAAAGCAACTAGTTAACTCAATTTCTGCTACCTTGTCCTATTAGGTCTCCCACTACCACCTTCACTACAAACACAATGAAGTATATTGAAAAAATCCAATAAATTATTTCAAACTATTAAATTGCATCTGCATCATTTCGCTTTTAGTCCAAGATGTACAACTAACCAAACTGATGTTTTGCATCAGCAAACAACTCTAGAATGGACTAAGTATGTTTCTAGAGCATTTTTACTGTTCTCTTTAGGTTTTCTGTCACTCCACTCCACTCTACTCGACTCCCTGGCTCTGCCATATGTACAGTAGAGGGTGAGGGGAGAGGTCAGAAAAGAACAAGTTAAGAAATAAGGAAACTATTCTTACACATTTTATTTTGTGTGCAGGTGGTACTTTTGCAGGACGAAAAGGAAAAGGAGGACATTACAAAATCCTTCTCCAATTTACAAAAAAAACAAAACCCACAACAAAAAACCAACAACACACACAAAAACCAAAAAACAAACTACACACCAAAACAACCCAATCATGAAAGAAGTTTGATTGCATGCTAGTAAAAACAACTCTGTTAAGCTTCAATAGATATTCAAGGTAAATCTCACACGATTCAGCCACCCAGACCAGGATTTTTACTTTATGTCTCCAAGTCAAGCTAGATACTTTTCCTTTTTACATTGTCTATACAGTCTGTGAAGAACAACTACTATCAACATCAGCATCAAGTTTTCACTGCCGCAAAGTATCAGTGGCAAAAAAAATGCATCTTTCAGACTGAGAAGGCTCAATCCAGACAGAAGTCTAAAAGTTCTGACTTCAGAAAGCAGAAAATCACCAGTCAAGCTGATGAACTTTCCTCTGTCAGAAAAGGGGGAGGAAGAAGACAAAAAAATACTCTTGTAGCTGAATGCACACAAGGCACCCCACATACAAATTATCCTTGCATTTCCCAAGTGTTCTGTTGGGAGAGAAATTAACAGAGTGCAAACATCTAAGACAGTAAAGGAAATTAAGGAAATGCATTTTTAGGCGACCTGGCACACGTTCAGTGTCTCACCCAGAACCATCTTCAATGACTCTCCCGGACATGCGGTCAGTCCACACGTACCTTTCTTGCACAAACTCTGCTTTAGGAGCCCCAACAGAACACACCCTGTCTGTTCCTCACGCTGTGCCTATGAAGGGCAAAGATCAGCGATACTTTCTCATCACTCAAATTTCTCTCAGCCACCTTGGGTCAAGATTAAGCTGCTTCAGACTAATCCTGCCTACAACCGCTTATGTTCAGCGGCAATCACTTTCTTCTCTTCCCTCTATTTTTTATTCTTTTGCCTTCTTTGAGACTCTTTCAGAACTAAGGATCATCATCACACCACTCCCCCCCCTTCACTCACTAACAGCCCCTTACCAAGATCTGAGGCCCATTAGTCTTATCACAGAAAGCACATAACTTCTTTCAAGTTGCCAACAAACTATGAGATGTGGAAAAGCAACTGATCCAGAGAGGTGGGGAAGAGGCATTTCTTAGCTGACGATTCACGGGTCAGACTGCTCATCATGAGCAGGCACACTAAATACTTCAGAGCAGAGGGCACAGAGAGAAAGTCTCATAACAAGTGTGCTTCAAAAGCAGTAACACATCCACTGCACAGGTCAGAACAGCATGTACAACCAAGCCACATTACAGTCCTTTAACAATCAGTGCACCACTGCGATGGATTAAAAGCCCGTCCTGGTAACTGCTTGCACAGATCTTTCAACACCCTCCCTTCAGTTAAGCACAGGCTGTCCACACAGGAAGGAAAAAAACCACACCAATCACACATCATACTGGTAGCAAATAACCAATGCACATTTTCATAAATACGGTACACAGATGGATAAGCAGAGCGCACTGTACATAAAGAAGTATTTCCTAGCCCAAAAGCACTTTGTGCAGACTATTCATAGGAAATACTGCACATAGAAGAAATAGATCCAAAAAAGATTGGCCAAGACTCAAACATTCATGAGGTTTAGCATTGTCATAAGAAGCAATAATATAGCTGCTTAAAGACAAACTTTAAAAC
The DNA here is from genome assembly GCA_013399095.1 of Psophia crepitans. Classification (NCBI taxonomy): domain Eukaryota; kingdom Metazoa; phylum Chordata; class Aves; order Gruiformes; family Psophiidae; genus Psophia; species Psophia crepitans. The sequence goes on along the minus strand of VWZZ01002086.1, from coordinate 430,322 downwards.
TTCTTGAATGAGCAAGCACATGTTAAATTCTGGAGATCAGAAGAAACAGTTTTTTCAAGATGAGAAGTAGGTAAGGAAACCAGAACTGAAACTACTGCAATTAAACAATTTCATAAAATAACTTAGAACCTTATTTTCCCTAAATTACTTTGTGAGCAGCAACACAAAGATATTAAAGGACACTAAAACTTGAATCAAAACCATGAAACACAAGAAACAGCTGGTTTTTAGTGCACTGAAGAATAAGATATTTCCACACAGTATTGTTAGCCATTAAAATCACTATTATTATACTGAATTTGTGAGAAGCATTGTGATCTGTTCATGTCATTCATACTTATTGAAAATAAACCTTTCTGTCCTGTCAGCTCCAAGTGATCTCTGTAACAACCAGCAACAACCATTCTATCCAATTTGGAAAGAAGGAAAAAGTGCATTTTCATTCACTGCTACTTGTGACATTAAGAAACAAAGCATGATTCTCATGCGAGAAACAGAGAGACATTTTTTTCCAATGGGAAATATTCTATCTACAAAGTCACCAGATAACTAAAAGAAAATTCATGCACAGATAAACCATATATATAAATAAATCATGCAAATGAAAACAATGCTTTGGAAAATACTGATTTTGCAGATAAATAATTTCTTCATCTGTCCACAAATTCAAAAGTGCATATGGTTATTTAAATGCTAATTTGCTCTCAGATTCTATGAGAAAAACCTGCCTAACGCAGAGCTGTCACAGGCATAACCAGAGAAGCAGGCTCAGCTCAGCTGTGCGAGGGTATGTCAATTGCCCAACCTTGGCATATTTGAGGAGACATTTCAAAGACTCAGGAAAGATCAAGCACTATCATCACTGCAAGCATTTTTCTCAGCTCCTTTAGTAAAGAAAGCATTAAGGTTGTAAGACGCTGTAACCTAATTTATCTAGCTACCTTTGAAACTGGCTGCCAGCTGTAACTATTATGAGTAATTAAAACATAATTTAAAAAAAATTATGTGAATTTGGTATCTACATTCTCTATTTACTTCTGAATTGAGAAAGGTAAGTTTTTAGAAATAGCGGGGTTTTATTGCTGGTGTATACATTCTGAACTGAGCATGGGAGGTTGGTTTGTTTTCTTTTGCACTCAGTTTGACCAGAAGCCTGCCGTGGAAGACGTTCTTAGCTTTGGTTCAAGATTTATATTCTTCTACTTGTACAAACAGCCTGGATTTCAAGAATTGAAGGCAAATATCATTTCCCCACTGTAAAAATAACACAGAGAAAGCAATGAGTCTCCTGAGTGACCGAGGACTATATACTATTAGGTACTCAGATAAAACAAGCACACCATTTCTGCAGAAAAGGCACCAATACAAATAACGGGCAATACACACATACAGACACAAGCCTAAAGGAACACTATGGTAACAGGGTGTACAACAAGCAGACATAGAGTATCATCAATATAGCCATGTACTGAACCTTCATAAATATTAAGGCAAAGAAGGTATTTGAAGAGAGTGCAACAGGATTTTCCCATGAACATCTTGTTATTACAACAGATACAACTTACTGTATTTGTTAAGACCAGGTGAGGACATTGCAATCAGCAACATTCCAAAACAGAAAAACAGTGCTAGAGTATCCCGCTGCCTTAAAAATGCGCTCTACATTTGTGGGTATCTCCAAGATCCTGATTAACTGCTTGATGCACCATTCTGTTTTGAATACAAACTGTTACTGATTAAACACAGATTTTTTTCATTCTACTAGAAACCATACATCCAAAGTTCTGTCCTCTAGACTATGTCAGCTCATCTTATTAAGAAGTTATATAAAACTGTCAAAGTCTTGCAAAGGCTAAAGAGACCTTATTGCTTACTTTGTAAACAAAATTGATTCCCATATTGTAAGTGAAAATTACATTAGCTTAACTCTATGCCTTTTCAAAATACTCACATTGACTATTAATTGTCTTTTTACAGATATTGAGCAAACCAAACACAAGCCAGCAGAATGCCTTAATAGCAAAGGAGGCTAGCAGGAGCTGCATTAGCAGAAGCACAGTCAATAATATCAAGCAAAACTATTATTCCCCTTTGCTGGGAACCTCTAAGAAGTTATCTGGAATACTGCATTCAGTTTTGGGCCCCTCAATACAACAACGATGTTGACAACCTGGAGCAAGTTCTGCAGAGGGCCATCAAGACGGTGAGGGGGCTGGAAGACTTGCTCCTTAGAGAGAATGAAGGTACGGAGCTTGTTTTAGCTTTGAGAAAAGTTCAGTGCAATCCAAAAGCAGCCTTCTAGTGTCTACAATGCGGTTAGCCAGAAGACAGAGCCCAGGGCACATTGCATGATGGAAAGGCATGAGAAACCACAAATTGAGACAGAGATTTCAGTAAGAAATACGGAAAGCTTTTTCACCATGAGGTTGGTCAAGCACTGGAACAGACAGGCCAGAAAGGTTTTGCAGTTCCCATCCTTGGAGGTTTTCAGGGCTCAGCTAGTTGAAACCCTTTGCCATCTGATCAACCTCACAAGTGAACCTGAGTTACTTTATGGTTCCAAGACATTTAGAGAGTTTAATTTCCAACCTGCCTTAGCATCAAATCTAGCTGATGTCTTTAATTTCAGCTACTTTCCTTACTTGCTCTTTTTTATTAAAGAAATTGGCAAAAGGACTTTGAAGACAGTGAGCCAGGCACCCTCTACATATTTAGACATTAAACACATGGGCAAGTGCTGATAAATGAGGAAACAACAGATCAGACCAAAGTACTTCAGCCACCATTACTCACTAAACGCAGAGAGATCTGTTAGCCCAACTGTAGACACTCCAGATCAAGATCCCCATCCTAGGACAAAACATTTCTTTTCAGACAGTGTTCAGTGAGGTTTTTTTCAACATCTAAAATGAAATTACTGTGGCCACTGAGAAGTTAAGAAGTGTTTGCTGTTTAGCCTGAATTAAAAAAAAACAACCAAACCATCATATTAAAACATACCCTACAGATTAAAAAAAAAAAAACACAAACCCACAAGACAACTATTTCCTTAGCAATACATAACTCAATTAGATGAAAGGAGATTTCTACCAGGAGATTTCACCATGTATTTCTAAAATACAAATTGTCCCACCTACAGATGGCACTACAGATCACAGCAAACAGCCTAAAAGACTGCTCCCTCCTGTACACGTATTTCTCCCACGCGATTACTAGCATTAAGAGATCTCGCTTTAGATGTGTTAGCTGCTTTGCCAATGCATGCCTAAAACTCAGTATTTAACGCGCATGAGAAAAAGGTATGCACCTTCCATCGGCTTCGAATTGAATCTATTTTTTTTGTTAGTCCCTAGCACTGAAAGGATTAACATTCCTTTCGTGCTTATCACTGCCTTGAATATCTTTATTTTTCGGCCTTGTCACCTTCTTGTACTGGAGATTAAAACAAATAAAACTGTCAAATAAGGTTCCAGAAAATACAAAGCACAGAAAAGAAAAGATTGCTGTGACCAGTAAAACTGCAATCTGCTGCTCTAACTTTCTCTAATACAATATCTATGGGGATTACAAACTCCAGTCTTTTGATCCAGAAGTAGGAAGGCAAAAGCAGAACTAGTCTACATCTCATTAAATGTCCTCAGGCAACTGAAGCTTATATACCACTATTCTATGTATATACACAAGAACACATTGCTAAAAAGTCATTCCCAAAGTCAGCTGTGTACAAAGTCCTTGTAATACAATCCTTCATCACTTTAGGGGAGCATTATATTCTCACTCTCAAGCAACTCTCACATAAACCATCAAAGCGTCAGCTGGAAAAATACTTATTTGGCCCAAAGTAACTACAGCAAAACCACATCATTAAGGTAAAATAAACAGAGTTTAAAAGGTATTACTTCGAAGGTTAACAATTTGCAAGCAGGAAAAAAACCTGTCCCATTCTTATCACTTACAGCCCTACCAGCCTGGCAAGCAACAGAACAGAGCTAAAATAACCTCAAAGTGCATCTAGTACGCCCATCTGGTTAATGAACTAATATTGAATTGGGCAGCAGCACTGCAAGTCTAAAATGTGAGTTTGTTAATAAAAAAAGCTGGCTATGACCAAAATCAGATACACTAAACTCAAGTTCCCTCCAATTTCTAGTAAGTTTCAGCAAGCAAATCATTAAACATGCTGTACTAGAATCTTTATGCCCTTGGGTTGAATAAATTTAAAAAAAAAAAACTAAGAACCTAAAAAAGAAGCATATTATTGAAACCAAAATACATTTGGTATTTTTACAGGATAAAACCATAACTTTTCATGTACTACACATAAGCAAGTATGTGGAATACAGACTGCCAATATACAAGAATTTCTCCTCAATTTTTATTAAATTTCAAAACATTGAGGGAAAGGTATTGCCTCACAGGTATATGAAGCAAAAAACCCAGCCACTGAAGAAAGAATTAAGGATGATAATATGTACAAGATTATACATTTACTGTAACAATTTTTGTGTATGTTTAAAAGCTAAACTAAAACACTCAGATACTAGAAAAAGTAAATGAAACCAACACTGAATACAACTCTTCAAAACTGTCCACCTTTACAACTACAATGTGGAAGCAGTATGCTAACTAATTAAATACAAGATAACATTTACTGTAGATGACCGACTGTGAGAAAAGTTTGGCTTCAGTTTCACATAAACTAGCAACACCACCAACATACACAACTATGCTTTTAAATACTGGCAGTAAATACAAAATCTGACCTTCATATACTGAAGGTCAAACAACTGTCTGACTTTCACACGATACTTGAGACAAAGTCTGAAGACAGATGGCTTTGTCCTAAGTGTTCAAATCTGGGCCACTTAGGAAAATAACAAAGTAATCCACACTATATCAGGTTCTGTTAGGTAACGCTATATACCGTGACCACTGGAGAAGCACTTGCATCACCAAGCCAACACTTCAGTTGAAAACATGCACTTATGTCTATGGTGAGATTTCCCAAATTAGGCCATTCTTCAACACATTTGTGATCTTGCCACGATGATGTGCCCGTTGTCATTGGTGCAGTGTCATGAACAAGTCTTTGTATTCCTGGCAGTCTACTAGCCCATGAGAATAAAAGCTGAAGACGCAACTTCATAATTAAATTAACACTTCCACATGCACCTTTATGTAAAATTTAGAACGATACAGGAACAACACTACCCTTTAGCTGGTAAGCTAGTTTGTCTTATTGTGGACCTCTTGGTAGCAAAATAAGCAAACTTCTACAGGATAAACTGCCCAGTTTCTGGAGGGGGGCAGGGGAGAGAATAATCACAAAGCCTGGGTTTGACAACATACATTATCTTGTACTTCAGATTTTCAGCAGGTTTCCTCTATGGGGAAGTACAAAATGTGTGCTACAGTTGGAACACTAAGACACAAGTCTCAGAGCAGCAGGTATTTGCCTCACAATCCCAGCATATTCAGGAATTAGGAGCATATTTAAGAACAAAATGGTTTGCTAGGGACATAAATCCTGAAGTCCACTACACTGTTCCAAGACTTACTAGAGGCGAAAAACCCCAAAACACCATTTAAGACAGTTACGCTACCTTTAAAGACCTTCAATAAGGGAGACTACTCATGTACAGCCATTGAAAACATTTTTCCTAAGCCTATTACTATAGTGTAAGTCTAATACATCTTGTATAGACATAAAATAATACCTTCTTTTTACATTTGCCTACAAACACAGGAAAATTCTGTTTCCCAATTAAGTGTTCAATTCTTTTAAGCTGCACGAAATCTTTCCCTTGATCCAAGGTTTAGGTCTTCCTTGTCAATCTCTTCTAAGCACTTGAATTCTTCTACATTTTTTTGCACCACAGTACCTTAAATTTGGTAATATCTCCAGCAAGCCTTAGGCAGACGAAGCAGAACAGAACAGTTCTACACCACACTCCAAAGTCAGTAAGTTGTTTCTTTTCATGTATTAACATGACATGGTTGACGCACCTTGAAACTGAAAAATGACCCAAATTATTGCGAGAAACCACTTCTTGACTATGTAACTTCTATGGGTGCTACTCAAGTATGACCGAAGTGCAGGACACTCTACTTGGTCCTACTGAACTACAGCCTGCCCATTAATTACTCCAACTGCTCAATGCATCACTCTAGTTTTAGCTTCTGAAGCAGCAACACACCATTCTCTTCCCATGGTTTAATTTATAATTTAATCAGGATATTTTCACTAATAACTCAAACTAGGATGCATTTTTAGAAACTTTAACTGATACGTTATCTCAAAAGATAGCCTGCCAAACCCTGCCAAAAGTTTTACTGAAGTCAGAATTTACCACATTTACTGTTCCTTCCTACTACAAGGACTATTACCACATTAGAAACTAAGTTTGACAAAACTGTTATCAACAACTACGCTGGCTATTATTTGGCTCCTTTATTGCTTTCAAGGAGCTACAAAAAGACTGTAGAATCATTCCCTGTACCTGTTAAACTTGGATCCTCCTTTTCTGCCTTGTTCCTATATACGACCTTTTTAAAAGATGGCGTCTGCCCATCTGTAATTTTCCTGGGACTTCATCCATCCTCTGTGACTAAGGGCAATTGTAAGCACTCAAATTGTCTCAGTAAGTTCTTTACACATACAAACAAGAAATTAATTAGAACCAGCTTATTTCAAAACACCTCAGCACAAAAAATAGTTTGCCTATCCTTGCCTACAGTACATTTTGCTTCTGCTTCTAAGAGACTCCATTTCCGCCATACCTTCAGAAAGAGGTGGTCTACAGCTCTACGCCTAAGATTTAGGTGACGGCATACAAATAAACGGCACAATGGTGTTTTCCATACTATTCTTCATGTACCCCAGCATTGTTCCATTTTCTCTAGAGACACAATTCTTAGAGAAATTTTTCCTTACGGTGACTATAATGACAGTGGCCTTCTTAATGCAATTTCAGGTAACTAAGATTCCAGAGAGATACATAGTTTATGTTTTCCAGTGTATAATCAAGAATCACAAAAATCAAAGGGAAAAATTCCATTCCCATACTGCAAATTCAACTAGACTTTTAATCTCTCAGTATTCAATTACTTTCAAACCTGAAAAATATGGTATACCTAAGCTGCTCAGTTCATTCATGTAATGACATTTTAATGATTCTTCTTGGCAATATGTAACTGTTGTCCCTGGCTAGGCTAAAAAGCTGATCTTTTATCTACTAGCCATTTTCTGCTTTCTGAACGAACACAGTACACCTCTTGGATTTCCTCTACAATTTACTTCAAGGCATTTGACACATTTCATACTAACGTCAATATGACACATTTCAGAAAAGCTACAATAAGCACAAGAACTTGTTTGCTTTCTTTTTAACTGCACAAACTCACCAGTACATCACACGATTATGTTCTGCAGCTAAGCAGACTTTCTTACACAGGCCAAACAGCCTCTGATAGAGTTCACTCAGTAAGGAATCCTAACCACTTTATCTTGCCAGGTAGTACAAGCTCCCAAGCTTCCCTGCAGGCTGCAGCACTAGTCCTTTGGCTTGTCTCCACCAGTGCTCTTCTTGAGCTCTATTACCGTTTCAAGAAAACATGTCATCACAGCACACTGCCTTCAGTACTGAGCTCACATACCTTTTCCAATGCTGTCATTATTGAGGGTACACTTGAAACAAAGTTCACCTCTTTGGAAACAAACAATAGGTCTGATACAAAAAACCAACAACAACAACAAAAAAACCAAAACATACCACCCCAAGCAACATTCTAACTTGAGTTTGGGCAGAGAGATGTCAATTTAGTGAAAATATATATCACTCTGCATTTCCCTGCTCGATTTTATCACCACTCACTAGTGACAACTGGATTCATGTAGTTTCTCCAAAACAGTCCTTCCAAAACGCTGCTGTATAAGTAGCAGAGAATTTCTTATGAACAGACTGAAAAGTCTACTATCAGAAAGATACAGCTTCAGATTTCCCAAACTATTAATGAAGTGATGACTGAAAAGTCGTCAGTATGGATGAGCAGAGGTCTACTAAGCCTGTCCGCAAGGCTCCAAATTCAGAGCATAAATCCAATTTAATGGTCACTTAATGGTATATTGACAAACAAGTTTATAAATTTTTGACTACGCAAAATGCACACATCTTATTAAACATTTCAATAATGAAATCCTCTATGACTATTGATCTTAATAATGTACGTTTTCCATGAAATAAATATTTTATAAAATTAAGGAAATGTAGACAACAACATTGAGCTAATAATTTCAATACAGTACCCAGAGATTTCTATATCATACCTCTACACTTGGGCTAAGGCTGCTCGGCAGTGTTTCTGATGTCACTGTTGTGCTTGGAAGGCTGGAGAAGTCCCAGGTATTCACAGGCTGTATTGGTTCAGATGGCTGAGAACGATCAATACATTTTGGATTGTCCAATAAGGTCACTTCATAAAATTCTTGAATATCTAAAGATATGAAAAACATTGAGCAGTCAGGCTTTATAGTTACTGTAACATTCTGATTTTAACATCATCTCCCTCCTGCAAAATAAATTAGATACAGCTTCGTCTGTAATTGGTAGAGTAGTAGGTATCAGCAAGACCACATGAACCTCCCCTCAGAATATACAACTTGCTCTCTGTGCCCCATATCTCAGCCTATGCGTCGCCACTCCAGGCTTCTGCAGCAGGAACAGCAGAAGCATATGGAATAACTGCAGTGGAATACTGGAAGGGATGGGTGTCTGTGCTTCAAGTTATGGTATATATCATTTCAGCCAATGCAACCTTTGGTTATCCGAAATCTAACGTTCAAGGGCAGTATTAGAAGGTCTTTTTTGTGGTATACATATTTTTGTGGAAAATGGAAGTATACTGATGAAATCAGCAGGAGAGACATTGCAAGAAGTTAGGGAAAAGGAGATTGATCAGGATTGGTCATCATCTGCTTCTTCAGTCTAAATAACAGAAATAGAATGAAGCTCTAACAGTATGAATTACAAGTCATACTTATGAACTAATAAACAGCTTTTTCTATAACCCTGAAGACTTTTGGAGAACAAGAATCTGGCTGTATTAGTTTTTTTCTTGACATTCTATCCACTACTTGAAGCACCAATAAAAATAACAGTCTAAAGAAGCATCAAAGGCTTTTCTATGGAAGTATAAGCACGTGAAAGTTGGTACTCACATCCATAAAAAATGTTAAAAAATAATAATCTAAATAATAAGTAAATAATCTAAAAGGTATAGGCTAAGGGAGAAGCAGACAAAGAAGCTGCCTTGTAAAGCTTTTAGTCTCTTCTTTAAAGTAAAAATCTGCTCAACAGGAGTTGTAAACTCATGTTTTTAATTATACCAACTTCACAGAAGACAAACATACAGACATAGTTAGCCCAAGAAGTAAATAGGACCCAGTCGTGAACAAGGAGGACTCTAATCTGCAGAATCTTGTAGCTTTTCAGCAGCTGCCCACAGTCAGTAGCAGAGGCACAATAACTAATTCCTTTATAGAGCTGCACCACAAAGGAAAGACCACGCAAATAAGAGAAGTCTTACTGTTGCTGGTGTTCCAGTCTTACAATTTTTTATATTTTTTTTTTTTTACATAGACATTGCACTCCTGCTCTCCAGCAGTTCAGAAAACTGCAATTCTCAAACCCCATTTGTACCTTTTCTCTGAGCAAGAGTCAAATTCCTATCAACTGCTTACATTAATTTTTGAAGTTACACTTGCTCTTAGGGTTGCTGATTGCAAGAAACAGCAGTGAGGGTTGCAGAAGATGTTAAGTGACCTAGATATAGAGGAGCAAAGCAGCCTAAGAGATACAAATTGCCTTTAAATTCATCTTTCACATTAGCTCCCTCAGTTGCAAATTTGCCTTGTAGCTGCATTAACATTAATACATCAAGTAAAGATTTTTTTTTTCTCCCCCCGCAACAGAGAGTACTTTGTATATTAAAATAGACAGTGGTTTAAGTTGATTCTATAGCTGCAATCCACAGCAACCAAGCCAGGAAGAGTACTACATTATTTATGGGAAGGGGTTATTTGTGTAACTGTTTTGCAACAGAAATCTAGGGCACCGATTCTCAATTCTGCTACTGTTCTTTTAAGTCCCTGCCATTGGAGGTAGCCATTTATTCATACTGCAGAATGACTTGTTTCAAAAAGCACATTATTTCCCATACATCACCTCCACTTTTCTATGAAGAACACCACAATAGACTTACTATTGAAAGAGGTCAGAAACATATACACCACTTCATATAGGGATTGGTTTCTGTTTATCCTGCATTTGCTCCAAATGCACAGAAACAGTTCCTAGGAACTTGGTGTCTAAATTATAATATCTACCTGTTTTTAAAAAACCCATTTATTTACATTTTTACTATTCAGAATACAAACATTAAGTGCTTACATGTACAGGCAAGCAGCCTACACACCCTGAAAGCATTTGGTCCACAAGGAATGAGTGCTGGACATTTACATTTTTTTAAAGCCAGAAACTCAGGCCATACTAAATTCAACCTAAAAAAATTTCTTCTTCTGGTCTACTGCTATCTATCAGCTCACAAAAATACTTCATCACATGAACAGATTAAACATCTACTGAAGTCATATTAAACTGTGGATGCACTATTAGCATATGAAAAGTTCTAACATTTTCCTAATTCTTACAAATAGCAGGTACTAAAATACTTTTTTTTTTTGTTACATTTATGTTCAGATTCCCTCTTCAACCCAGATGTGCTTTTTTCATGTCCCAGCCCCTTCCTCCCATATTGATTCCAATGCAGACTTTCGCTCAAACCAAGTTATAGAAAACTAAGTTGCACAAAAATAGTTGTATCATGCTACAGTAAAAGAAAACTTAGATGGGAAACATTTCTAACTAGAGGGGGAACTATAAAAGAGCAGCTGACTGACACTCAAAAAATAGGAGCACAAAGTTTCAGGAAAGCCAGAGTGACAAAAAGTGATGAATGGTAGGCAACACAGAAAATCATCCTGGAATTACGTCAGCTTAGAAGTAAAACCACATTAAGTAGCCAAATCAGTAATATGTTTGATTGCAACAAGAATAAAAGTCTACACAAGCCAAGTGACAGACCACAAGTTCTGAAAAGAACAACACTTAAGGCATGAAAGTTATTTTTCTTAACTTAGTAGTAATGTGGAAAGCTAAGCAGTGTTGACAAACAGCATTTTTCCAGTATTCATTACAGTACAAGTTGACCAACTACAAGCAGTTTGCTGGTGTGTATTTCTCCCCCTCCCTCCCGTATTCTCCATTCAGTTTTTGTTCTTTGAACAGGCTCATTCACCAGTAACGCCATACACTAGAAGCTAAAACTGTTCACTCTTAAAGTAAAGAAGACTTATCTACCCAACATAAACTGAAATCCAAATCGATTTCACAAGGGAGTTTCAGGTTCATTAAAAACCACAACACAGTAATTAAAAACAGAAGAACTGCAGAAACAAACATTCTTACAACTTCTCCTAAGTTAAGTATATTTGATGCACTTCAAGAGCCTACATCAATCCTGACTAGAAGATCTGCCTTGGAGGACGAGGATTCCAACCAGCAACATGACACCATTCCTTCAGATAGATTTCTTCCCTGCTCCTTAGAAATCAGACAGGAGGCCTCTGCTTGCCATTTCTACTGGTATGTGGAGTGTCTGATAACTTTCTGCTATATATTCAGAGAGTACACTTATAATCAGGGTAACTTAAGATCAGTGCACGTTCTAAATATCTCGTTGTCAAGCCAAGCTCTCCACCTATGCTTTTCCTGCAGAAAGGAGTATGTCATTTTAGTATAGTCATCTAGTAAAATAAAGCTGTGCAGAATTATTCTCTGCATTCACTTATGCACGAAGGTTTTGTTAACTGTAACTTCACAAGTCAAAGATGGGATATCTATAATTGCATTTTCTTAAGAAAACGGTGTAACCCCATAAACAAGATGTTGGCATTGCTTGCAACAGGCCACGGGCCTCAAGCTAAGCTAATAACCAGGCCTCTGGAGTTGTCTTGGCCTGCCTGGAGCTTTGTTTTAGCTTGTCCAACTCTAATAGCAATTATCTAAAGACCAGATGACTTATCTAATTTGTAGAGCTTTTACTTAGCTTCAGACAATTGTGTGATGTAACACCTATTTTTATAAATATTTATATAAAATACACACAGCTTATACATATTTAAATATATAAGTTTGAATAAGTGTTATATATTCCATATATATTATATATAAACATATGTGAAACCAATAGGTGTTACATCACACAATTATCCAAAGCTAAGTAAAAGCTATACATAGGTACACATGCACAGACTGTATATACAAATAAGAGTGTCTGTGTATTTCTGTAACTAACAGATATCAATAACAAGTAGTTATTCTGCAGGGAATGAATCACCTATGACCCCAGAATAAAAAGCAGTATAGAAGAGCACAAGCATAGAATGACAGCAGAGGCCTTGAAAATAAAGGCACAGGGTGATACCAAAGGCCTCAAGGCCATAAACAACTCAACAGCTAGTAATTACTGGTCAAAGGCAACAAACCTTGAGATCAGGGCAAAAACAGTTTGGGAGATAACAGAACAAAGCATAAACAGAACATTCAGCATAAAACACACCGTATATACAAGAAGTTCAAATTTAACATGGAACTGCGAAGTAACAAAGAAAAAATGAAGCACAGAGTATGTTAGCGATCAAAAATAATCTCAAGAAAACATAGCAGTGAGGAGGAAGAAACCATCGACACTATACATCTCCACGAGAAGGATTCCCTGTATGATTCAGTCTCCTGTTCTTCCCTGCCCATATTTTAATACGGTTTGACTTTCTAACGAAGATTAAGCAACTCACTTCAATTTTTTACATGATGCTGTTCTTTATGTTTCTGATATTGGACTTCTAATGTTATGATATAAAGGGAATCACTAAAATTTCCTTGGCATTTACTACTTATTAGAAGTATTAAAAAAAAAAAAACAAACAAAACTTAAAGGCAGTCCTTTGATGTCTACCACAGTAACTTACTGGTTTTAGGCTTTGCATTTTTATGCTTTAAGCATCTTGACCATTTGTGGGTTATAGTTGTTTTTTCTTAAACAAATACCAGGAAATTCCACACAAGCTTAACATTTCATAGACTAAAACACTGACACATTTACTACAACACACTGCACTGGACGCTGTGCATATTGCTTGTACATCATACACTACAGGAAATTGTAAACTGCTACCAAAAAGTACATGAAGTTAACAACCACATTCTTATATGCTGTATTAATTGTGTCTTCATTTGAAGATTCTGATGTATTCAACATCTTCATGCATAAGCAAATTTGTGTTTGTTTTCTGTTTACTTTTTTTTTTAATAAACTCTAAATTCATATTTTGCATTCTAAAATGTGAAGGGGAAAGCTCACCTCCCTCAACCTGCTGGCAATACTTTGTCTAAAGCAGCCCACGATACTACTCGCCACCTCTGTTGCAAGGGCACACTGCTTGCCCACGTTCAACTTGGTGTCCACCAGAAACCTCAGGTCCTCTTCTGCAAGCTGCCCTCCAGCTGGGTGGCACACAGCATATTTGGTACATGGCATTGTTCCTCCCCAGGTGCTGGACTTCGCAGTTGTCCTTGTTGAGCTCTATGAGGTTCCTATCAGTCTATTTCTCCAGCATATTGAGGTCCCTCTGCACAGCAACATGACCAAGATTTATGTGCTCCAGCTAAATAGTTAATTCTGCACTGGCATCGCTGAGATATTCCTTTCTGATGTTCAACAGCATTTCATGTTCAATCAATGAACATTTCATGCTCAACGAATTTCAGCCAGTGTCAAAGTCCACAAGTCAGAAAACTATTAGATACATTTGCATCAACATACAGACTTCACAGCACAAAGCATTTCAATACCAACTTGGTTCAGGAGAACCTTTCAGTGCAATCATGCTCCCCCTGGCCCACAAACAATCAAGGAACTTATGAATTCTTTCAGAAATTGACTTCAGTTTGGAATTTCACTTAAAGATCCATCTATGTGAGCAATTCCTTTGTCATCTCTCATTGGTCTGTCTCTTCTCAGACATACGCTTATTCAAACGCAGCACAAACGCCTGGTTGGCTTTTTTTTCCAAATATAGGTAACTTCATAACAAACAGGTTGGTTAAGAATTTGACTACCTGTGTGTTGGCCGGGAAGAGGTGTCATCCTGCTACAAATTAAGTACTTTAATTGTAAGTGGGGTAGAGGGGGTGGGAGAGACATCTTTCTTAGGGCTTCCTGCCAAAGTACCTGAAGTACTGAAAACTTAAGTCTTAACACTGCTAGAAAGGAAAACAAAGGTCAACATGTTATTTCAGTTCAGGGCAATCTGAGATGAATGGCATCTGCCAAATTCTTAGCAGCCCTACATAATGAATGTATAGATAAAATGCAAGTAGAGCTATCACCACTGTCAGAACAGGCGAAAGAGTGTCAGTTCTACAGACATTCATTCTTCAACTGCAGAGCAACTCCTACTAATTCTAGGGAGCTTTCATTCCTGCATGCTTACTTAACCTGCTATATCAAGCTAAGAATATTCATTTAACACAAGTTAACCAATACTTGAAATGTGTATGATTAGCAATCAACAAGAAAATACAAACACAAAGAAAAGTTCATATCCATCTACCAAGCCAATGACCAGAGTTAATTAAGTATTCTCTTTGTGTACTCATTGGCTGTGTCACGTCATGGAGCGTATGTTTATCCAGTCAAAATAAGTGATTGCATTCATACTATGAAAAGTGAAAAAGAGCCTCATCACAACTCATGTAAAGCCCCTTTCAAGGTAGGTTTTTCTTCTGTAAAAACCTAAACCAACTACCACTATGTACAATCAAGACTTAAAACTGACAGTTGCAGTGCAACTTTCTCGCCACATAATCTGTTCTACAAGATCCTTCGCTACAAGCTGCAGCATCCAACTACTCATCCTCAGTCCTTCCACTCATTTCAGTAATTGCGTCCTATCCTTTACACCTCCTCTCTGCACACACTTCTTTGCTTAACTTGAATTCTAGGAGATGCTCTTTTCCACTTCTAACACAAATGCCCCTTAATTTGTGCTCAACTGAAACTACCCTGACCTAAATCTGGATCTAGTTGTTTGCTTTTATTCCTCAGGCTGCTTTTTACTGTCAGACATCTTCACCTCCTTGTCAGCCTGTCCACTTACGCTTTCCAAACTGCTCATTCATATTTTCCTCTTTGCTTACTAATCACTCCTTCACTGTATCTTCACAAGACCTCTTTCAAATTTTCCTTCAGAAACCCACAGGGTACTCTACTCTGTTTTGAAATGAAGTAGAAAAAGCTTAAAAAAATTAGAAGTTGTCATCATACAAGCAAAAATTGGCACAATAATCTGATTTTCAAACTCTCTTCCATGTAATACCACCTCAAGCACACTTAGTCTGATGACTAAGCATAAAAAACCAAACACAAACTACAAGTGAACTCTCAGTTTTCCACCCTCTCCAAATATCTCAGCCCCAGTTGCAAATCAGCTACCAGCATAACAATGTACTTTTTTTCTTAAAAGGATGCTTTTACTAGTCTTTAGCGGTACCAAAAACCTGTCAGGGACAGAGGAAGCATTAGTAGTAAGTCTTATTAGCAGGATGTCCCCTAAATAATGCCAGTACAGGAGCACAGAGATTTCTCTCCAGGTGCATGCATACAAAAAAAAAAATAATAATTTCAAACTACTTTTGGGATGAGTTCACTCAACACTCCAAGTCAAGGTCTCATAGAGGTGCACAGCCCTGCTTAAAGGAGACAGCACAAGCACTGGTTTCTTCTACCACCAGTAAGCTCATAGACTCCGAAGTAATTATCTGACATAGGTGGCAACACAAGGGTGGCAACTCCACCAGCAGAAACACTTGTACATTGCCTGCAGCCAAATTCTAACACAAGTTTCTGAAAACAGGTCTTCAGTTTGCAATGCTTTCACAATTTGTCCACAAGTTTTCCTTACTGCACCTCTGTCTTATGCTGACCATTTAATTTCAAGCAAAATAACTCAAGCTTTTTTGAGGACATAACTGGGAAGATGCTTGGAGATGACAAGATTCGTATAAAAGCTTTACCAAAGAGCTCTAGAAACTCCTCTAACTTGGAGAAGGAACATGAAGTTAAGGAGGTTATTCTAATGTCAGCCCTACACTTCCTGCAGTCTCTTAACATTCTTGCAAATTTGGCCCAGTTACAACCGAGGAAGCCATCTGTGCAAGGAGACTACTAGCCAGCTGCTAGAGTTCAGTTTCTTTGAAGATTCATTCCACCTGCCCCAAAACAAACACTATCCCTCAAAACGCAGGCAGTCAGATGCACAGCAGGCACATGGCATTCCAGCTGCAGAGCTGAACAAGATGTTCTGCCCTTGCTGCTGGGACCACCATTGAAGCAGGCCTGAGATTAAGACTAAAGATCCTCTCTTGTGCTTTCCTGCTTCCTCTACACTGTACATGAGCACCAAATCAAACACTGAGGGAGATTAGGAGCAAGGCCAGGTACACAGCAGCATGGGAGGAGACAGGCATGAGAACTAGGCAACACAGTTAAAAGAACATAGAAAACAAAGTGAAGCAAGAACAGGACAGACGATGAGCTTTCCCAGAACCTGGAAACTATACTGATTATTCCCAACTTCAACTTTCTTTTCAGGCCCTGGATGAACAGTGGATTTATTGACAAAGTTTTCTTGCAAATAGTCCCTTTTAATGGTAACCCTATGAAAAGAATAATACTGTAATTGATAAATTCTACAGTGCAGCTATTCAACACTGAATACAGTCAGTAAAATAACCACAAGGATAATCTTGCCACAATGCCATTTATCTGCATACCAGTAGCGACTCAACTTACACTAGTCTTACTTGCTATTTTAGGCTACCAAAAGCAGCACCTAATCCCAAAAATTCAATACATTACACTGTCACAGGCACACACGTATACAGCATGAAATACACCTAAAGCGAGCACACAACCACCCCAGAACTTACTAGGCTATCAAACTGCACTGCACACATACAAGTAATGCTTTAAAATGGAGGATCAATGAGACTGCTTCAGAAGGTGGAAGAACTTCACATCTTTCCTCTTTGAGGAACCTAATAACGAGTAAAACAACAACAAACCACACGGCAGAAGCACACTAACAATGACTGAGTTAACACTCCAAACATCTAGATACCAAGTAAAATGTTTTATCCTCTCCTTCCTCTGGATAAAGAAAAAATATATGTAAATAATCAAGTACTTAACTCCCTTTGAAGACACAACCTCAGGTCAAATCTCTCTGAAACCAACCAAGTTTCAGGAGACCATAGTAAGCACAGCCATAGTATATCCTTAGGTAATGCGTCTGAAAAACACACACACACGCCTCAAATTTGCAAGAATTATACCCATCGATGTTTCAGCTTCAAATACGAGCAAATGCAGCAAGGACAATATTTCAGTGGGAAAACACCCTATTTAGCATGTACAACAGTATCGGTAGTATCTAATATAACAGAAGATCAGATTCTCTCTAAGCTTTCACCTAAAAAAAGAAGAAAACCAATATTCACTAACTAACCAGATCCTCAACTTACTGTCAAGAATTTCTGGATTCTTACTGTACATGTTATTCAAGTGTGTCTGAAAAAGCTTGTACTAGGGCCTCAGTAACATTCAGAAAATGGGAAGCAGTCCATGAAGTGGCCTTCCTCAAGTTAACTGAAGAACTGACTTACAGTGACATATACCCACAACTGAAATTCTCTCTGAGGCCCGAGCTGCTTTGGAAAGTTAACTGTGTCATCATGCCATATGCTCTATTAGCTAACTATATCACTGAAATAACAGCTGATACTGGAGTTTCCCCAAAAGCAAGTACTTTTGGTTTCAGTTATGAAGAAGAGCTTCTGCTTTAACTGTGCTTGGTTTTAATTTAGCCAGGAAGTATAGAAAATATTTCCACACTGGATAACTGAGAGGGAGCTACAAGAGCAAGAAGTCTACAAAGATGCCACACAGCACAGAACTGGGGCCCCATATCATCTAGAGTAAGTGTGACCAATCCACTCCCCAAAGGGTACTAACTTTGAGGAGTGCTGACCCAATCCAGTCTACTTCAGCCTAAAATCTAGGGTTGTTCCCCTAATTCAGTTCCGAAAGCCAGTGTGGACAGAGCTCAGAACAACACAGAGTTATATTTTATATCCCTAGAAGTTTCAGCCCTGGTCAGACTACTGATAGGTCTGAGCAAAGATCTACCTTAATGAAATTTTTTGTAAAATTGATGGTTGCAGAGATAGGACTTCTTTCTTTAAAGAAGTTAAAGAAGTTAAAAACATATTAACAACATTCTTTATATAGTCTGTCCAATTCATAAAGGCCATGAATTCAAGTTATAGTTAAAAAACCTTAATGATTGCCAGGGGAGAGCTAGGTTTCAGTTCAGTAAGGGTTACTGAAATCACTACATTTTTTTCTTCAAAATTTCCCACACTGGATATTCAGTATTACAAATAGCCAGCATGTAAGCACAATTCTCAAGGCAAATCTTCATGCAAAAGGACTCCAAGAGAAATAAATTAGACTGCTTACATACATGAAATTCAACCTCCCCTATTCAAAGTTGTCATTTTATACCAAAAAGCCTTTATATAAAAAAAACCCCACCAACACACACAACCAAAAAAACCCAACACTTCAGATGGATAAGGCAAGAAAGAAGGCAAGAAAGACAGCACAGCCAACTCCATTGCCAGGGTATGTAGAGACTCTCAGAATTCCCTTTTTCTGACACCTGTGCAAATGGAGTTAGTTATTGCCATGAGAAGGAAGATCTTTAAAGTACTAAATTCATGTTTCTAGCTAGTAAAAATGCTAGTAGTATTTTTAATTTTAGAACACAGTTTTAACATGGCCAACTACAGCACACAACCCATTAAAAATAGGCTTTAATTACACAAAAAGATTATGTGTATAAACAGAAGTCTGCTTCGCATGTTTTTCTCTCAGAAGCATTAGACTCATGCATGCAAGTGTTCCTCCTCTTTGTTATTTTTCAAAAAGATAAATACAAGAACTTTACCTTCTCAAGAAGGTAAAAAAGTGCCTAAATTAGAAGCAGAACTTATCTGCAGAATTATTACCTCATTATTTGAAGATAAATATCAAATTCTTTACCAATGTGAAATTAAGTCTATCCCACGCCTAGATATGTGGATATGTTACTTTGGCCTCTTAATAAACTGATTCACCTTACCAATTATCAGAGTATCAGTAACAAGCTATTTTAATTACAACCAAGAGATCACAAGCTAGAAAAGATACCACACAATCCTGAGACTGTACAGGAGGAAATTTACTTAAAACTGACACTGCTCTCAAGCTGATTTTAATTACAGGCCATTGCTATCCATTTAAAGTACTAGACAACATTACACTTGGCTGACTGAAGCAACAGCAACGGGAAATACCACATTACAGAAGACAGAAAAAAAAAAAAAGCAAAGCTTTTTCACAGACTGTTTTAAGGAGGTCACATTTGGTTACCAATTTTGTTACTCCCCTGAAGTTCTTACAGTTTATGTCACTTAAAATCTAACAGTGTTGCAATAACGTCAACTTCATAACACTGGTTGTTCACACTGCCTAGTTACTGCTCTAACCGTTTAAAGCCATAATTACATATTTAAGAACCAAGTCAAGTTTGTAGATAGCTTTGTAGTAGTTTGCACTGATAGAATTAAATCAACATAAACAAGGCTCAAATGAGAAAACACCACCATTTATTCTTCAGCATCCAAACAGAAACTCATCAAAATAAAAAAACCCAACACTTCAATTTCTTCACATGCATCTAAATATATGAAATATTGATAAAAATGTTTTTTTCAGGAATATTTAATTGCCCCCCATTATAAGCCTAAAGATACATTTCTGTGCGTAACATCTATTTTTTGCTGAAAAGAACAGCATTTGATTGTCAAGTTAAAAATTCTACTAAGAGAGATATAAGTTGACAGTAGATCCTGACTGCAGCCTTCACAAACATTCTCACCTACCATAGGCAGACAGGTCTTGGATATAGAGCAGTAACTTGGCAGAAAAAGCAGAAAATAAATGTATAAAGCTTTTTTCTTTTCTAGTATTACTAAAAAAAAAAAAGAGAAACAAAGTAGCGTGCTTTCTGGAAGAAATATCTGTATGAGAAATAACTTGGTAGTTGAGCTTGGAACTTTCTGTTAGAACAGCATTGGCTATTTAAGTTGGGGACATATCACAACTCCTCTAAAAGGCACACTTAAAAATCTGCTATGAGGTAATGCAAACATGAGCATAACTGAACACTTCATTCAGTCTGCTCCCAAATCTTCATGGAAAGAGGACTGGAGGAGCAGAGTCAAGGTTTTCCCAATAACTGCTGGGAAACTCCAGAAAGCATTTTTCCAGGGAGTCCCTTCACTTTTTACCCCTATCATGCAGGAGTCACACCATAAAAAGATGTTTCCAGGAAAAAAATAGCCAGGAGCAGGCTGCCACAAGCAAGAACTCCCTTGACGTATTTCCATGGAAAGGAGCAGGCTAAAGAAGAGAGACTCCAGTGGACAGCATAAATGGCTTGCACAGTACTAGCCTTCTGCATTATCACCTTTCGGACAAACAGTTTGGGAACACACACGTACACTCTGTGATAAACAATCATACAGTGAACCAGTAACTGCAAAGTTAATGCAACACACACAAGAAGCATGACACCTATTGTGCACACACAGATGAACTGAACTCAACAAAAAATAGGGTCACACGGTCGCAACATAAAACTTCTTACAAGACCAGTAAACAGGCCATGCAGCCCACCCGGACAAAAACACCTTCCCATTTTCTGCTCTTGCGGAATGAAGCCAGCACACAGGAGGTTGCCTGCTCTTTCAAGTTTACTACTGCTAGGTGTTGAGTTATTAAAACAATGAAAATCCACACCTGGCTACAAGAAGAAACTATGTGTTGCAGGGTAGAATATCAATGGCCAATAGGTCAGTATCTCATTCAGTGAGGGGGGAAAACAGAGCACTGCAGTGCATGGATCTCCAAGACAGTTTAAAAAACAAACAAACAAAAACCACACACACACTCAGAGCCAGAAAAGTTGTAGTCAACATTGAAATTTGCTAGGCAAAAATAAAAAGCACACCAAACTTCTGATACAAGACTTCAATATTCAGATCCGCCAATGAGTGAATCCTGTTCATACATGTCCCACAAAGATTGCATGTAGTTTTTCATCATGGAGTTGAGCAGCATCAACTGAGTACTGAAGGGAAACACACAGAGTTACCGCGAGTAAAAGATTTCTCTAACGGACCTGTTCTCACAGCTACCTTGCATGAACTTACTTGATAAAAAATACAGCAAGATTACTATCTTCTGAAAACCTATATAAGATGATGAAATAAATGCTCCAGAAGAAAACATTCCACAGACAGCAATGCGTGCTTACATTTTGCTTGTACCTGTGTTCGCACCAGAACATAAACTCAAAGCTGTTCTGGTACCATAAAGGAAAACATACACCTGTATGACTAACTATGCAATAAGCCAAATAAATTTAGCTACAGTGCTTATTAGTAGTATAATTCAGATGCAGGTTACTTTGTCAAAAGACAAGAATACAGACCTTTACTAATTATATTCCTGAAGGTAAACTACCAAACCCCCTTTCAGTCATTACCTGTCATAAAGATAGTGACAATCAATCAAGGAGAAACCACTCTCACTGCTTCCCTACAGAAGTTTCCAAGTTAAGTCAAGATTCTATACGTTGTATTTATGCTCAGGTGTTTTTTTTTCAGACAGTCACGCAGGAAATTCAAAATTACATGCATTAGTTTAACAAGACTTATGAGAACATTTTAAGTAAAGCACTACAAATACTCTAAACAAAGAATCAGTAGTGTCCACTATACTTTAATATGCAACAAAGGAGAAAAAGATCACTGTTGTATTCCTCAAAGAATTAAAGGTGTGTTCTCATTTACTTTAAGTTAACTTTGCACTTTAGATACACACTTTGTAATGTTTCAGAGATTTTTCAGCAGGACATTTGCCTGAGTCCCGCCATAGATTAAAACCATTCAAACTCATTCATTAACCTGCTACAAACAAACTCAAACTAGAAGTACTCCTCAAAAAAAATTCCAAGTGAACAAAGATACGTGGAAAAACAGTCTATATGAAGTAATCTACAACGACAAATCACAGAGGAAGAAGTTGCACTACAGTTTTAAGCAGTTAGGGCTAGTCAAAAGCCTCAAATAAAGTACGTGAAACAAGCAAACTGTTGATCTGTAACAGCACGTGTGTTACTATGCAAAACAAAAACACAATGACAAAAAGCACATGGCTTCTAACATAAAGGCAAAACACCTTCCCTCCTTAACACTGCAAGTGACAGCATAAGCAAGAACCGACCGGCTTGAGCACAAACTGAGAGAAGTCAGCCGTTACCTATCAAAGCCTGGAAGAGGTTACTTTGGAAGATGCTGATGACACGCTCGATGGAGTTTCGCAGCTGCCGGTCCTCCGCCTGGCTCAGCTTGGAGCGGTACTCCTCCAGGAGGCGCAGGGCTCGCTGCGTATCTGCAAGCGGAGACCAGACACACCGCTGACCCGGGCGCACCAGGTAGGGGCACGGGGATGCACGCACACGCCGGGGAAGCAACAAGCCTCGGCGCTCAGGACCGCCCCAGCCCAGCTCGGCAGCTCCTTTGTTCGCAGCCGGGAGAGCGCGGGCGGGACCGTGCCCCCCGGCGGGCTCGCACCGCCCGCCGACCGGCGACTCCCGGCAGCCGCCCCTCCTCGCCCGTCCCGCCGCA
>VWZZ01002086.1:341719-406393 GCA_013399095.1 Psophia crepitans | reverse complement strand
CTTCCCCTCCACCATCCTGGGAAGGACAGCATGAGGACGGGAGGAAGGGCTTGTTTGAAGGAAGATAAAGAAATAGCTCTGCTGTCGTTAGCAGGGGACATCGGGTTAATGTAAGGACGCCGTGGGAGAAAGCGTGCAAAGCCTTGCTGACTTCAAAATTTAAGAAATGGTCTGTGTCGGCTAATGTGATGGACCTGCCAGGATAATGAAAGTTACTTTCTCAAAACTGGCGTGGGAATGGTAATGGGGCGCCTTCAAAGGCAATGCAAACAGCTTGGGTTTTGCACGGTAACAAGAGGAGGCAGGGCACAGAAATGGGTGACTTGGGTAGGAACACACACAAGGTGAATGATCTTTGCAGCATCTTCTAGGTACCCATTGAAAGGAAAATATGTATTAAAACTGTTGGATTTAGGGGTAACTCAAATGCCTATACTGGGGGGGATGCTAGATAACTAGTGACAGGACTAGGGGGAACGGCTGCAAGTTGCGCCAGGGGAGGTTCAGGTTGGAGATGAGGAGAAATTTCTTCTCGGAAAGGGTGGTCGGGCATTGGAACAGGTTGCCCAGGGAGGTGGTGGAGTCACCGTCCCTGCGGGTGTTTAAGGAAAGGTTGGATGTGGTACTTAGGGACATGGTTCAGTGGATAATAGGTGGTGGGGAGACGGTGGGACTAGATGATCCTGGAGGGCTCTTCCAACCTTAATGATTCTATGATTCTGTGTTACTTCTCAATCAGATTTATGATCAGCCAGAACCTCAGGTCTGAAACACTTCAAACTGTGTAGGTATGTGCATATGAGAGGCAGAGAGAGACTTGAAAGTTCAAAGCAAATCCTGCTGATGTGATTTTTTTGATCCATGTTTGCATCTCCATTTACACTTTTTTGATTTAGACACAACTAAAAACGTCCACGAGCTTACCCCAGCTGTCTAAAAAGAATCTTCTGTGCAACTCTTGAAAATTTGAAGTCTAAATCAGGACTCAATTTGGCTGTGGCAAAGTCCTGATCTTAAGTTAAACTTACACTACAACAAATCTAACACAGATCTAAAGAAGGCCTTTCTCCTCTCCCCCTCCCCAAAGATTCCCATGTTTTGTACTGAGATTTGCACCAGGAGTTTCCCCTCCTCCCACAGCTATGTACTGTGAAATTGTTCTCATACATCATTAAGGAAAACGGAATATACATTTAGTGCTGACGGACACACATTTCCCATTTCCTCCTTTCTAGTTGTATTTTCGTACTTTCAGAGTTTTGGCACTAACAAGTACCAGTTCATATATTTTGAAATGAAAGCAGCATGCTAAGAAAGAACATTGGCAGAAGCCTCCATCATCTGGCCTCATCAGTTTTCACTGTTTACCACAGCAATAAATGTACTTTAAAGAGGCCATAGTCCTCTTGATGTCAGAGAAATATATACACTGAAGAAGAGGAAGAACAGCCTAAATTTAGCTAGCAGAAAGGAGACATCTGCAGCAGTTAGGTTGGTTTCGCTGACTGACAAAAAGGTATTATTACAAAGCAAAAAAATTTTTTTTTGTAATTAAAGGAACCACCATAAAGAAACTACTTTTTCATAAACAGGATTTGATGTTTCCAAGGCTTTTTTATTTTAGATAAGAGATAATCCCATTACATACGGTCATTGTGCTGAGAATAGAGAAATAATCCCATATATAACACCCTCAGATGCCATTTCTCACTTGTTACTAATGGTCCAGGAAAGAAAAAAAAAAAACCACATCAAAGAGGGGGTCAGGATGACGGATCAGCAAGCCAGGAAGCAATTAGGTGAGCCTGATTGTTCCTCGGAGAGTGGTATTGGTTCCCAGCACTTCTGTTTCAGTTCTCGGCGTATTGTGTTGATTGAAGGTGGTTGAACCAGAAAGCACAGTGTTAAACTTCAGTATATAAAGTGGTTTTGTAATTCCAGTGCATATAGAAAATATTCCACGAATGGGAAATGGTGTTTTTACTAGCACATTGCAGTAAGAATCAGTGTTGCAAAACCATCATGTACTATACGTTGTCTTTTTGGGGCTCCAGCTCTCAAGAAATTGTGTGGTTCCCTTGGAGGCAGGGGAAAACTTGGTATGAACCAGAGCATCATTTATGCCATGACTTAAGCTGTATCATTTAAATCAAACCATTATAGGCAGCATACAGAAAGGCTTGTACTTAAATTGACCACTGGTGTGGTCAGCATACAAGTCAGCATTATGCTGTGCCCAACACATCCTGGCTGCGCTCCAGAAGGACCCTTGGCACAGGAACTCCACAACAGTTATACCAAGAGGCAGCCTGTCGCCATTGTAGCCCTCTTGGCTTCAGAAGTGGCTGAGGAACTGACCGAGAGCCCCCTCTCCCTGCCTTCCAATCTCACTGTTAAAACCCTTCTTTTGTGACCCCTGCCAGCAGCCTGCGTGGGACCCTCGGCCTGGGACCGTACCTCTGGCAGGAGCAGGCAGCTTGCTACAACACTGTACTGCTCTGCCGGTTCAAGGAGGTGGTGCTTAGGGGGCACTGCGGTGTGGGAGCAGGCAGCTGTTGACAGCAAGGAGACCAGCACAGCACGAGCATGTTGCCCAGATGTGGAGGAACTTCCATAGGAGCCACCTGATCCTAGCTCATGCCATTCACGCACACAGAGAAGAGCAGGCCCTGTGCGAGAGGCTAATAGCCCCAGTTTGCAGACCCACAGTCGAACAGAGACAATGCTTTACTGTTTTGAGAGACTACGTCAGGGCTTATCGGCAGCTGCCTGCCCTGAAAATGACGGCAGCAGTGACCCCTACCAGGGATTTGTACCGGATCGCACACCAGCTCCCACCTCCTCAGGCAGGCCAGCTGCCACTTCGAAAATGGCTCTTTATGCTCTAGAAATGTCACCTGTAGGGCTGGCACCCCACTGCAAGGAATGGGAGTGCTGCCAGGCTCTTTGCGGCTTGCTGCAGTCACGCTTTGGCCACAGCCAGAGCAACATGACGTGGAGGGGTCCGACTTCACGCCAGCTACCTGGTGGACTCCTTGAGCCCCACTGGGGCAAGTTGACAACCACATGGACTGCTCAAAATGATGATCAAAAACAAATCAAAAAGATGTGTTGTAGCTGGCACCCCACACAGTAACTAGAGAGGTATGATGAACTCAGAGCAGGAGACTTCAAGAAACATTCACTGTATTCGCATATAACACACCCATCAACACAGCAACAACCATTTGAAAACCAAGACAAAAAGGACAGCGGACACCACCACATTGCATGAGTTTACAGTTACCAGCTTGGCCAAGAAAATACAGTAGTAACGAGCTCAGACAAACAGCAGAAAGCAGGTAGACTAACTCAATAAGTACAGGTACCTGTATTCATATTCAAGTTGGACGCTGGTGTATAAGGTGGCGTATTGCTAGGATCAATAATATTAACCTTAACAAAAAGAATTGCTGCCGGTTGAAGAGTAATGGGTAAAACTCAAGAGATTTTTTATATTGGGCTTACTAATAAAAGCAAACACAAGAACAAGAAAATCAATCCTTCCTATTTTGTGTTTGTCACCTCTTTAATGCCCAAAGTCACCGTATAGTACACAAAGCAAATGATTTCCCTTTTTCATGCAGAACTGGGAACTGTTACTCGTAAAAGGCTCTCTGACAGCTGCAGAAAAGCTTTCACTTCACTTCCCCTGCAGACTCAATGCAATGCTTCACAGCTAACGGGGGAAGCAATGAAACTAATGAAGCCTAATTTCCCCTGGCTAATAAGGAATGAAGCCTGAGTGAAGTTAGCTTGTTCATTATGCCTCCACTCATCTGGATTCTCTGATGTCTGGTAAGATTGGATCATGTGCTGCAGCCTTGCTTTCCAAGAGCCGTCTCTTCAGGAGAGTGCCATTTCTTTATCAGCTGTAATTTTGTGGGTTATAAAAGATGCAAACCACTTCTTATAGAAGCATTCTGCTTGAATGAAAGCATGGCACAGTGGCATATGTCATTTTTCTGCAAGAGCTACTACATATAGCTAATTTTCATGAGGCTACTAAAGATCTAAGCTCCTCTTTCCGTTACATTGTGCAGTTATGTCACACAGCCCAGTGAGTTGCGTACCAGTCATATATACTGTTAACAGTCAAAATATGAGCTCACTCTTTTCAATCATCTTTGTTCTCGTGGGTAAAATAAGTTTCTACCTGTCATACACGGAAGGATCCAATCTTATTCCAGTTATTAAAATCAAAGTTTCATTACAAATTAGTTTAACTTATTTAATTAATACTCAACAGAGTTCTTGAGGGATCATCTTACACATCTCCATTAGATTTTAATCTTCCTTATACAGAGAAGACAGTTTCCCCAGTAATACAAGCTTCATATTTTTAAATTTGTGAACTCTATATCCAGTGTTTGTCCTCATAACTGAAACTTGTGTTAGGTTAATTTGATCTGAATCAGAATACAAGGATGCCTTTATTCTTAGGGTTAGAGAGTCCAGCTGAGTATGACTGGTAGATGAACGTGTTCCTGTTTACAAAAAGAATGAGAGAGAACTGGTCTTCTTTTTTAATCTAACAAAAAATTAATCTCTTTTTTTTTACCCTATCATTGTGCAGTTTGTGTGCTCTGAAGTTGTTTGAACTCTTGTTCAAATAGGGGTCGTGTATAAAGTCATCTTTCTTTTGCTCTTGTAATAAGCTATATCTATTGAGTTTGGGACAGTTCACAATCCTACAAAAGAGTGTTATTATTCCAGCAACCTCAGGAACTAGAGCATTATAGGAAATTATATGTGAGTTCTATCTCATTATTTAGAATATTTTATTTAAATATATTTACCTAATGTATAGAATAGTGTAATTGGAATTTCTGTAAACAATTAAAGTTCAGTGCCTGGCTGCTAATGCTCCCACACCTTCTGGAAGGCTGCAAAACATGAAAAACAAAAGCATACAAAACAATATTAATTATAACCATTAACAATTACTGCCAATATGATATGCATCAACCTAGATCATCTTCCTCCACACTTTCTATAATCAGGGCTGTGTTATATAATATCAGCTTAACAGCTTCTTAATTGACTTCCTGATGTAAAGATAAACATCATTATATAACCTGCCTATTTTAACTTTCCCAGTCAAATTAAGCACAGAGGTTGGTGTATTGTATGGAATGAGCTTCTCTGTGTGAAAACCTGACCCAAGAAGTAGACCTTCGAATAGCAGGTTAGGTATTCTTCAGCGGTGTTTTCCTGTAAGGAGCGCAGCAGTTATGTCAGGTTTTGCCTGATGAAATGCTGAGGTGTGTTTAGAAAGTTAATTTGGGAATTTTTCTATGTTCAAGTGTTAATGAAACCAAAATCTATTAAAAATAAATTTAATATTTCATATCGTATGAGCATATAACAAAGACCCCAAAAATAGCAAAGTTATCCAATTCAGACAAAACATGAGACATTACTAGTAAGCCGCACTGTGCGGGCTCAGACACAGGCTATGCAAAGTACCACCTTCTCTCAGAAAGCGCAGGAGCCACTTTCACTCTAGTGCTTTTTTCCTTATTTTTATGGCACAGTTCACAGCACACCTTGAAGTACAGCCACTACCCACGGCTCTGTCTGTGCCAATTTCCAGGCAGCTGCTCTCTGGAGGAGCCACCTTGGCCAGAGTCCTTGCACCGTCCTAGCATCAGCTCAGACACTTCTGTACAAGCCTGACCACCCCTGGAGTACAGAAAGCGGTGCGCCTGAACCACACGATCCAGTATCACACAGCATAATGACATCACAGCATATCACATCAAGATACCTTTGTTTTCCCAACCCAGACAATGTAGTATTTGTAGCAGAGAGCACGGGATTGTGCCCAGCCTTGTCCCTCTTACACAAGGGTGAGATCTACACACAGCTGCTGCCACTGTGTTGTCCATCACACGCACCTGAAGAGACAATAGTCTTTGTATTTTGGGATTACAGGCACACGTAGCTAGATTTAGGTGAGTGGAAAAACTAGAAAGGGAGTTTGGCAGTGACTTTTATAGGAATCAAAATCATACTTGTCAGAAAGTACCTTCTTTTAACAGCTAAGAATCTCTCTCCAAATAAAGTTTTCTTGCAAGGTATGAAGACATTCTCACTCGCACCAAACACTGCAGGAACACACTGAGCACATGGAGCTCTTAGAGCAACCCCCCTCTCTCTCCTGGGGTGACAGACAGCTTGCTTAAAGGTCCCTCTTCCTATGCTAATACCTACCTTTTGAGTTCACTGTATAATTGCAGAAATACTTATTTGTGAGCTGTTAGCAAGAGCACAGACAGCAGTCTGCTGCTTCGTCCTTCACAAACTGTAGCTTCAAGGACATTGAGCTGCTGGAGCGCGTCCAGAGAAGGGCAACAAAACTGGTGAAGGGACGGGAAAACAAATCTTACGGGGAGCGACTGAGGGAACTGGGGCTGTTTAGCCTGGAGAAGAGGAGGCTGAGGGGAGACCTGATTGCTCTCTACAACTACCTGAAAGGAGGTTGTAGTGAGCAGGGTGTCGGTCTCTTCTCCCAAGTAGCAAGCGACAGGACGAGAGGGAATGGCCTCAAGTTGCGTCAGGGCAGGTTCAAATTGGATATTAGGAAGAACTTCTTCACAGAAAGAGTAGTGAGGCGTTGGAATGGACTGCCCAGAGAGGTGGTTGAATCGTCATCCCTGGAGACGTTCAAAAAACACATAGATGCGGCACTCCAGGACATGATCTAGCAGGCATGGTGGTGTTAGGTTGACAGTTGGACTTGATGATCTCAGAGGTCATTTCCAACCTTAGGGATTCTAAGATTCTTCTGTAGCACTCCGCCTGCTACTAACTCCAGGCTATGCTATGGGTACCCAAGTCACAAGCTGCCCCTCCCCGGTGCTCAAAATTGTAGAAGTTTTCTGCAAAGAGATGAGTTAAGAGGAGGGGTTCCTGGAGCCAGCCGGCTCAGCTGTTCCTTAGGGCTACCAACAGTCTGGAGCAGGTAATTGAATTATCAGGCACACCTTCCCCTTAACAGGTTTTCTTCCTCCTTGTTTGTGTAGAAGCTTTGGGAGGATAAAGGTGAGTATGTTCCACAGTTACGTGAAGGAAAAGAGTAGTGCTAAAAAGGAATGCAGCTAGGGAATTCACGAGAAGTTTTGTCTTGCTTGGAGTTTTATGGATACTTTACAGTGTAGGAGGGAGAGGCTGCCAGTGACTGAAGCTGAGGGGTGAACAACTGCAGAGCTGGAGCAACTCTGGATGAGCAGTGAGGAAACCAGGAAAACTGTGTCCAGCTAGGCAGGGATCTACTGATAAAAGGGACTGAGGGGCTGCAGAAATTGTCCGCAGTTAATGCATCCTGCCCTTCACTCCAGGTGAAGTGAGCATTCAGTGGTGCTGAGCTCCTGTTAACAGCGAGCATCCTGCAGCGCCTACGCAGCTTGTCAGTTACATTTTCCTATGTGTTTAGGTGTGGAAAGTCCTTGTAAACACACTCTGTTTCCAAGAAAGGACTTTGCAGAGAGCCCTTGTGGGTTTTGTAAAATCCACCCTTTAAATCCTCTTGGTTTTGTGTATACTCTTACCGAATATAAAAGAGGCTGTCAGGGTCCGGAGGAACGTGATTCACACGCAGATTCCAGTTTGTCCTTTCCCTAAATCCTCTGTGGTAGATAGCTCATTTAAGCTTTGTAGCTTGCATATCGCTTATCTTGCTCCAATTCCCTGATCAAACACTATTGCAAGTTGAGGTCAATGGAAGTTTTAACAGCTTCTGATGGTAAGTTCCCAGGGAGTTTATATCAGACTCTCAGAACTACTTCTGAACACACTGACCTAAGCATTTTGCTGCTGCTGGCAAAGGCTGATGTGGACAGCTAACTTCTCCAGCTGGGTCCAATGATGTAGGATTTCTGTGTGCTACAGAAAGCTGCAGGGAAGCTGGCTCCACTACTCAAACATGCACACTCAGCTTCTGTTCCTTCCATTTGATTTTTGTCCTCAAGATCCAGCATTTTTTGGAAATAATGTATCAATCTTTCTGATTTTCAGATTTCCACAGGGGGTGGGGGAAGAAGAGGGAAGAAATCTTCCACTAACCACAACTGTGGTTTTTGCAAGGTAAAAAGTGGTATCACCAGAGGCTGTACCACATTCCTTCTCAGATCTACACTATTGCAACAGCAGAGCACATGGAATAACTAGTTTGTCTGATACCAAAGCTGACTCATACGGACGAGAAAAGTTGAAAGACAGGTGTTTGCTTGCAGTTCTTGTCCAATATCCTTGATAACTTAGAAACATGGCAGAAGATGACATTAACTTGGTGATGTGCAGGCCCCTCTTCTTGAGTGGTTTACATTTATCTATTTGCTTAGTGCCAAAAGCAGCAAAGTTCCTTTATTTATTTTTGGATGCAGAGACCATGTGGACTAGGACTTAGAGGTTAAGTATTTTCCCTTTTCTTTCATCAGCAAATATTTTACACTCCGCAGAACAGGCTTATCGAAGAAGCATGGGGTGACATGAAGAGCTACAGCAAAAGAAATGCTGTGAAGTTTGAATAGTGCAGAGATCAAAGTCATACCAGGCAGGAGGGAGAGGCAAGAAATGTGGATATTCAAGGGTGTGTGAGCCCTTAACTGAGATGTGACCATGAAAAGGGGAGGTGATCGATGCAGGCTTCAGGAGAGAAAGTTTTAGCAGGTAGTGTTATTCCAATGGCCCTGTACAAAACACTAGTGAGACCTCACCCAGAGTAAAATATAACCATCGCCATCTGTGTTCAAGGAAGGTGAATTCACAGTGGAAGGCAGAGGAGGGCTGCTGGGATGATGAGAAGTGGAGTGCCTCAGAGGATACCCTAAGGTCAGCAGGGCTATTGAGGAAAAAGAACAAGGCTTCCTGGGACAAGAGCAGTGATGTTTGAAGCTGCTTCCTAAGTAAAGGATTGCAGACAAGGCACTGTGTGGTTTCGAAGTGGGACTTGATGAAGCCCAACATCACAGTGTTCTTTCAATTCCATGCCCTGCATGCTTGGTGCCTTTTACCTGGGATACTCAAAGACTGCACCATGTATTTAACAAGAAAAGTAGATTTCACGGCCAGATTTAGGCTGCATCTGCATTGAGATTGCCCTGTATTGAGGGGAAACAGGGTACAAATATGTAGATTTTGGTTTTGCTTTATTCTGATAAATTCTTTCTCACATACACAGTTTCTCTTGTGCCTTCATTCTTGACATTTCTGGGCCCCTCTGGTTGGTGGTCTGGACAGCTTTGTAAGGTACAGCAGCTTCAAGATAGCAAACTGCTGAAAGCTGGGAGTCCTGAGGACTATTCTGGTAGCTGAGAACATCTCTAGCATGGTGAAACACCAGACATGTTCCTTTACTGTAAGGTGAATGGAAGGGGATAGGCTACAACCTCTGCTAGTTTTGGATTTGGGGGTTTTTTTACTGCTTTATACTTAGTCACGTCAAGAAAGGGACAAAAACCGGCTAGTGAAGGAGAGTGGTATTCCTCTCATCAAAGCCACACTGAACTTATGGTTTTGCCCTAGAAGTGCTATGAACTTCCAGGCCCATGCACTAAGGGTAGGCTTGAGAGAAGAGCTCAGTCCACCATCGTTGGTCTGGATTCAAGGACTCTACTTATTTCCTAGTCGGAAACAGCTCAGTATTCTCACAGATCTCCTGGCGTCATGCAGATGCAGAACATGCCTCACATTTCAGAAACTCACTAAGGATTTACTCAATTATTAGTTAAAATCTCATTTGATTATGAGTCTATCACATGCTGGAGGAAGTATCCAGGTTCACTGCGAACAGTTAATTTAGCCTCTCTGAAGATGTTCCATCATTTAAAACAAAACCAGCAGTCCGAAAAAAGAAACTTTACCATTATTTTTGGCATATTACAATCCAGAAACTGTTTCTAATATTTTTAACAATATAACATGATGAAACATGCTGGCTGTGTTAATTATCATTTGCTAAGGCTATTTATGCAGGGTACATCTTCGGCATAGTTCCAGTGAATTTCTGATGCATCTCTGCAGATTTCATTTTTCTCTGCTTTGCCTTAATGTAACTAAAAATGATAATTTGGTGGGTAGTCCCTGCACAGTGAGCCACATGCTCATATTTATACAGAAACAGCTCATACCTTCAAGGAATTAGCGAGTGAAGTGTGCTATTTTCTCTCTGTGGCTGGAATTAGCTGCTAGATACCCCTCGTGTTTCTGGTTTTTACATAGGTGCGCAGAACTTCAGGCACCACAGAGAAATTGCATGAGAATAAAGTGGCCCCCTCAGATCCCACTTGCTTGATTCCTTGCTCGTGGACTTCATTTGAGTTTCTGCAGTCAGTCAGGAAGCTTTTGATTCAGCCGCTCCCCTGCCCCGTGCTGCCCACAGGGCACTGTGATCTCCACACCAGGTCGCAGCATCTTGCTGGCCGCAGCCGTACCGACGAGGGGACCAAAGGAGACTCAGCTGACTTTCAGCCCTTATTGACTCATGGCGCTTCAGAAATTTCACTACCCATGCAGTAAGTGCTAGTAAGCAAACTCTGTGGTCTAGCCCCAGTAAGTCTAAATTAACATTTCCACACAATACAAACACTTGCTGCTTTTTATATTTTTGCGGCAAATTATTTCTGTAAACTCTTCGGATGGATGGAAAGTATGTTTGAAGATGTGGAAAACATATAAAACTCCTCCAAATACCCTGCAGATCTTAACAGCCCACACATGGACCAACTCCATTTCATTGCTGGTGTCCGCAATGGAAAGCAGACTGCCAGCCCCGGGCAGCCAGAGCCCAGTCCCTCACAACAGTCACTGTTAAAGCTGGGGAAATCACTCCACAATCAGAACTAAATAATCAGCCTCATACTACGACAGTTTCAGCAATGTACGCATTAAAAGAAGAACCCAGCTTTTCACTTTACAGACCCCTATGGAGTCCATGGAGACCTGGGGAGTCACTTTGAGACTCATTAAACAATAAGCTTAATTTCTTGGTTCCCTTTTACACTATCCTTAAAAGCAGCCCAAGACTTCCACAGACCATTTTAGAAAAAACACTCAGCTAGAAGGAAAGATGACGTGGCATGTGGGAAGTGCAAAATAAGTCCCTGCTTGTTTGTGTTGATGGAGCATCACAAGCTAGCAGGGATCTGGGGCACCCAGGCTTAGCACACATGTACCAGGCTTGCTGCTCCCACTCCTGGTGGCCTGCACCCTGGAAAGCCACACAGGAACCCCACCTTTCCCTAGGAGTTATTGGGAGGCACAGCTGGGGACCAGGTTCCCCTGCCCAGCTGAGATTACTTCAGCTTTCTCAGCTTGAAGCAGAGACAGCTTCAGAAATGCCCCTTGGGAATGGGAACAGTTCTGGTGCTGGGGCAGCAGGGACCCTCAGGGACGGCCAGGAGGCTTCCTGGCACACAGGCACTCCACCGTGGCATTTATTTTGCTGTTAGTGGTCATGAACTCTGCCAGAAACAACCTGTACATTTTCTTCTTCTTACTAAGGAGCTACATTACATGGACTCAGATCTGTTACGCTGATCCCTCCAGCAGCACTGGTGGAACAATTCTTCCTGAAAGCAACCACTCAGCTAATTTCTGTTGCTCATGCTAAAGCATATATTCAGATAGGATATTTCATCCCTGCTCACACTTCAACATCTTATTCCTGTTCTTATTAGCTAGCATGTTATTGTCAGTATTTCAAGAAGCTGTATATTCGGTGATGAAGTACCATTTGCAGGCAGAACGGTTCCCCTGGCCGTGCCCTACGAGGGGCTCAGCACGCCAGCACCCTCTGCATCGAAGCAGTTTCAGTGAAGCTTTCTGTTGGAGCTGTCCTGTCATCTCATGCACCCATGGTCCTTATAGCTACTTGTACGTAGTGTGCCTTCCAGCTCACTGAAATAATATTAAAACTGATCTTTTAATATAATTAAAAATGCCTTTGAAGTTTTGAAGGACTCTGTATTGCTGTGGCTGAACGCAGTAATCTCCCACGACAGACGCTGTGCAGGCAGCCAAAATAAAGCTTTCGTCAAGGTCTCTTTCAGAGCACATGAACATTGTCATGGAAGGGTGCAAACACTTCTTCCATGTCTCAGATAAGATTGCTGATCAGAAACACCAAAACTGCCCACCCTCATTACACCTGCTCTCCAGGAACTGGGCTAAAACAAACTTATTCCAGAGCAGCCATCAGACTGTAACTCCTGGCAGTCACTACCAATTAGCGATCTTGTTTAATTAAATACTATGTTGCAGTTATCCAGGCTTACTAGCACACTCATTCGAAACATCTGTGGGTTTGTTTGGGTTTTTTTAATTCCACAGAGTGATTTTTTTGAACCAGTACCAATCTGAACAGAGGGTGGGAGGGGTCTAGATTGGCAATATTTTTGTGTGCCCATGTGCAGCTTTCCAGGTCAGACACACCTCAAACAGTACAGTAACTCTGGGAAAGTCCCTGCCTCCACTGTGCAGCGTTTTGGGCAGATGAGTAAAATAACATATTCTCTCACAGTAGGGGAGGCAGATAGATTGTTTGCCCTAATGAATATTTCTGGCAATTTTACTATGCTAAATTACAGCAAGAAGTCCTCTACAATCTCACATTGCTTCTTCCAGCTCTTCAGAACGCTCACGTGTGGCCTCTGCCACTTTTTCTGGCTGTATTAGACCACAGAACTACCATCAGGTTTGGGTACGGTTACGAACGGACATGGGTGTTTTTACTGCGAACAGCCAGCTCGCGTGCCCTGCAGCAGAGCAGCGTGTCTACACATTCCTTTCCCTAACATGAGTTGTGAGATTTTTCTGCTTAACACCTAGTGCTGCTAGCATTTGGGGTAGAGCTGCAAAAACAGCTCCATTTCTGGCAGGCTTATTGCATCATTCACAGCTGCTGCAGCGAGCCTGGGGGCTGCTCTTCTTCATTTGGGCTGTGATGCATCTCCTGTGCTGGCCCCTTGCAGAGGAAGACGGAAGGTCTATATCTTTTCTCTACTTTCATCAGCAAAAGGCAACAGGCAAAGTTTACAGGTTACCTACAATATGCTGAGGAGGGAAAATTACCATGTAATGAGACTGGTAAAAGGCAGATAGATTTGACAGCATGGGGACAGACACCTGTCCCTCTGCCCTGGGTCAGTCCCCAGGATGTGCCGGAGCAGTCCGAGTGTGCTCCATCCGTTCCAGGCCCACAGCGAAGCAGCAGCAATGGCTCTGGGGTGTCCACAGCCCATCGAAGGCAGCTCAGCAGCTGCCTTTGGACACAGAAACCACCAAGAAAGGGTCATTCCAGAGCAGTGACAAAGAGCTAAAGCGACTGGAGTTGAATTTGACCCCATTCATGGGTTTCTGTGTTGGATTTTCTGCTCCTAAAGCCGCCCCCTCCTTCCAAAAGGCTTTACCAGTTTGATCCTATGGTCTGAGCCAGCTACAGTCAGTGCTCTGCAATGGTCTGCATTTGATTTTCTTCAAATAAGGAGCGCCATTGCATATCCACCCATGAAACTAAAAGCAGAATAGGAAAAAGTATACGTATGCAAATGGTTAGGCATAACTGTCTAAAGTTCTTAGGAGATTGCATGGAAAATAGATGTGGAAATTTCACAGATTTTCAGCATGACTCAGGGAGCATCCAAAGAGTAGATGTGACTCACGGACTGCGTAGGCATGCACAGGTATGTGGGTAGGCTTCTGGAAGCCATATGGTTTCCTGCAGGAGCTGAATATCAGCACAAGCGGTAGTGGTGGGGAGAAGAAATGTGACGTTTTAGCACATAACAAGCTACTTAAGCACTGCCTGTCCAAGAACTGCTAATGGAGCAGAGCCTGGCGAGGGCTGCCTTCCATCAGCACTGCGGAATAACATGGGTCTTCTAAAGAATGGGATCTATTTAGAGGAAACTTTTTGGAGCACAATGAAATTTAAGGGGGTGAGAGGCAATTACATTCCAAAATAATTTAGTTTTGTTGAAACTGGTCTTTGAAGAACGCTCTATAAGAGGCCACAATCTGGCAGAAAAGGGACATCATGTGGGACCCTGGAAATCTTTGAGCTTTGTGAAAGCAGCTGGAAGCAATTTCATCTGAACTCTAATAATGTTTAAGTGAACAGCCAAGCTCGGATCCAGAGCAAGACACCTACCCCGCAGAGCCGAAGGAGTTGTGCCTGGTTAGCCCCATCTAAATGTGTTATGAAATACTGTAATTCAATATTCAGGTGAACTTCTCCAGTCAAAGAACAGGCATGCTGCAGCTGTCAGCTCGTGGCACTGGACAGGGTGCAGACCCACCATCCACTGAGGACCAGGGAAGTCTGAAAAGCCCCACCAGGGAACTCCATGCTCCCCCCCTTCCTCCCCAAGAGCCACAAGGATTTACAAAGTTGTTTTGCCTCGGGGGAAGAAACAAGGAGGTAAAAGAGAGACATGGATTTTGTGACTTAA
Organism: Psophia crepitans; assembly: GCA_013399095.1. Taxonomy (NCBI): domain Eukaryota; kingdom Metazoa; phylum Chordata; class Aves; order Gruiformes; family Psophiidae; genus Psophia; species Psophia crepitans. The sequence continues at coordinate 391,901 of VWZZ01002086.1, read as the reverse complement.
CATGAATAGCATGAGCCAGGGCAGACACTGTCAAAGGGGATCTACACATGATAAATATACACTGTCCCTTCTTATTTGACAGCTGCAGCCCATCATTTATTTCCTGCAAGAAAAAATTAAACTGAAGGGAAAGAATGGATGTTTTCCCCCCATTATTCTTCCTACAGCAAGTTCTTCCCCCACTTCGAAGCCCATAAAGAAACTGAAAATGAGGGGGTAAATACCTGTTAGAGGTTATGGGGCTCAAATTAGACTTTTAACTGAAAGTCAGTATCGGTGCAACATAGCATCTGGCGGACATGGTGCATTTGCAGCTTCAGTCTCAAGTCTGACACAAGCAGGAGACACATGAGGAAATTAGAGCGGGTTCATGTCTCTTTTTGTCAGCCAAAGGTAGCTAAGGACAGGAGACTTGCGTCCTGCTTGGAGTTTGGATCTCGTGGGTGCCGGAGAGACCCACGAGAGGGTGTCTGGAGGTGGGACTGAGCTGATCTTCCCATGCTCACAGCAAACCTGATCTCCTGCAGCACTGGGGTAACACTTCCTTTGCACCGTGCAAGTGTTACTTGGAGTCCCTCTCCAAAGAAAATTTCTACTAAAACCAGGGCCTGTTTCACCTGAGAGCATAAAAATCCTGGAGAAATCTGGTGTGGTGGGATGCAAATCTCCTTTTAAGGTCTGTAAAGACAGAATTATTCTGGGGCACACAACCTGTGGCATGTCCTGTGGGCTGTGGCTTTCATGGTGACGGAAAACCCTGTTCTCACCACAGTGGAGACATCCACAGATACCCCAAAAGCAGAGTAATGCTATGTGTGCCAAGTGAAAATTTTGCTGATAAATACTTGCAGATGAGGTAACACCCTTCTGTCAGTGCTGCTTTTACATTATAGCAGATTCAATGAAAGAAGAGACAGAGACAACCATCTTGATCTAACAATACATGAGAAAAACTGGAATGACAGAAATAAAACACTAGCCTCTGAGCTGTCAGAACATCTATGCTGATACGGGAACAAGCAGGAAGACAGCCGAGGGAGAGCAGGTTACAAAAACAGTGATGGGCCATGAACGTTTACTTCCAAAAGCCATTTGAAAAGTATGGACACTGAATAGCGAGCCCCATGTTCAGAAGCTGGTTAGGGTGCTCATCCACTCTCTCCTGTTGGCTCTGCAGGAGCAACATTATCTACTTTCAAATATATTGCTGGTACAGTTTTACCTGGAGTCCTTGGGTGCAGTGCTGCTCCATCTGTTACAGTTGGTGGATGCAGAGAACATAGATTAGAGATGCTGTCAGCTCCCTGGACAGCTATGACACCTGAGCCAGTTTATATCCAGGACACTTCAGGCACACCAGCAAAAAGGAAGCAGGCAATTACCAGCAATGTGTGAAGTGAGTACAAACCCCTGTGCGGGTCCTACGTACAGTTCGCCTGGGGTTGATGTGCTTCATGTTTCATTCTTGACTTAGCAAGATCAAGTCTCTACAAATAAGTGAAGCACTGCGAAACAGACAAGCCTTGTAAGTCTTACGCAGCTTTCAGATGATAATCTTTCCCCAGAGTCAGTGATTTAATTAATTAATTAATTTTAATTTAACATCATAAAGATGTCTCTGTAAGAACTTAAACATTACTGGTCATGAAATAATCGTAACTTAATTTTATCTCACTGATATTGCAGTTATCTGCACAAGCAGCTGGCTGGTCTCATCAGAGAGGCAGGGCACCGAGCCCTTCTCCAGGGATGGCACATTCCCTAAGCAACACATCTAACAAGCTCCTTCAGCCCGGTGGGTAGAGATGTCCTTGACCCAATGTGCAGCTAATAGAGAGGTTTCTCTACAGCAGCATAGCCCAGGAGGGGCAGGATCAGAGGGGCAGAAGGGATGTCAAGCCTTTTTAAAAGGAAGCTCAGTGCAAGTTGAGTAGGTTGTGGGATGGAAGCTCAGGTCCAGGGTGCATCTCTAGGAGCTCTTTCTATCACAAGAGAAGTGCCAGGTTAGCGTGGAAAGGCAGTGGGCATTCTGTGATCCTCCCTGCGGGATCTGCAGGGAGTTCGGGCTTGTCTGCAGTTCACTGCTACCAGGAGCACCCCAGTAGTCTCTCATCCTCCCACCCATGAGGGGAGGTCAGCCTGGCACGAGGCGGGTGGGAGGCAAGTCTGTATGCAAAGGTTGCAGGGGGCAGAGAGAGTTTCTGTGGGACTCAACTCCAGGCTGTTCCCTTTGGCTCAGGGGACAAAGCCCTGCAGACACCTCAAGCCATAGGGGAGGGGAAGGGAGATAATGCCTACCTGGTTTGTAACATGGGGTGTTACACTCCACCTCTCTTGTGGTGGCAGCCTGCTCTTGTGATGATCAGGTCTCTGCTGAACTAGACAGCACAGGCAGAAGAGTCCCTGTACGATGCCTTGGTCTTGTGCTCTCTTTCTGCTCTTGTTGGTACCTGCTGAGGAGCCCACAGGGCCAGCTGAACCTCTGGGCTGTCTCACATCTGTACTGCTGAGCAGCCCTGTCCCTGTATGCTGGCAGGGCAAGGAGCAGGAAAGAGGTGACCTGAGAGGCAAAGTGACTTGACCAAGGTCACCCAGCAGCTCACCAGTGCACGAAACTGCATTGAAGCGAGTGACTGTGGTCTGGGCATGGTGCCCCAAGCTTGCCAAGGTGCAGGGACAGCGCGTTTGTAGCAGGACACAGAAGTTGCTAGGCTTTCTGCAAAACAGCCCTTCAGTAACGCCCTCCAAAATTCTGGGAGAACATGAGAAAGCTGCAATTCTTCACTTAGAGCATCCATTGGCCCTGCCAGAAGGAGACAGAGGGAATGGGACGAAGTCAAGCTCCAGCAAAGGAAGAGGCAAGAGACATATGTTGTCTATGTCTGGTACCCCAGACATGTGCTCGGGCAAGCTCTGTGGGACACTTTCACATCATCTCATGAATAAAGTAATTTCCTATTGCTGAAAGAAGAACCACTTCTGTACATGACGCTTAATTTTTTTTTTATTCTAACACAGGAGCAAATAATTACTTTATATAACATACTCAAAAGCAGGTTTTGTAACAAATCTGTGTTTTACATTATTTTCTTTCATCCAAACGTCACAATCTTGCATATGGAACTCTGCAGTGTGCCTGCCTTCTCACTAAGCTTCCCTTCCCAGAAGAATGGGAGCAAGAGCAGCTCTACTGAGCTGCAGATTTCTTTGTGGCTGTCCCTGATGGATGATGGTGACATAAGCTGTCTGTCTTGGGGATTTCACATAAGCTGAAGCTTGGAAGGCTGAGCTACATAGAAGAAGCGTCAAAGCACACCCAGGAGCCCAAAATAGGAAGAAGGAGGTGCATGGACTGAAGTGGCTCAGAAGCACTAGATCTGGACAGCAGATTAAATATAAATTGCTGTGAATGGGGGGTTAGTCTAAACCAGCTCCGTATAGACAGGGGCGAGATGTCCTGCAGCGCACCGCACCCACAGAGTGCTCCTAAGTAAAAGTTCTTCCTGCAGCCAAAGCAAGGAATCCCAAATCAAAACCTAGTTTGGTTAAAAGCTAGCAGTGCCAAAAATATTTTTGGGGCAAGTGGAAAGGATGAGTTTGAGGCAGCAAAAGGCAGGTGACAAAATGGAAAGCACTGAGTGCGCAGGGTCCCTGCGCAGTATGGTGGTTACCTTCTGCGCTGGGACTCTGAAACGTGACACTGAGCATCCCACAGCGCCGGGGGGGTCGGGAACGACATCCAGATGCAAACAAGGTTTGCACAGACCACTTGGGAATTAAAGTACAGCATAAGCCTCAGCTACACTCACGCTAACATTACTGCAACTGGGAGCTAAGGTGTGTGGCTGCAGAGTCCCCCCTAGGGAGGGATCGCCAGCCTGCGCAGGGACAGGCAGATGGGTGCTGTGCAAGTTGTCTTTTCTTATACGCTCCTCAAAACACCTTTGTTCACTTCCCCCTTCCACGTTACCAGGTAACAATGAAAACCACCAACCTACTGACTACGTCTTCCAGGTGACATTCAGAAAAAAAATCAGAAAAATAAAAACACTTCTGCATGAAAATTCCTAGCTTGACTTGCTAATACATCTTCACCTAGCGTGCAGCTAGGGCAGCAGCACACAGGCGTGTTTTACGGGTGCCTGTGAAGAGGGCAGAGGCACAGTCACTGAGCTGCCGTTGTCACGTTCAGGGCTGACCGGCAGGTTCCAGGACGAGGAAGTGTTCATCCTTCCCTGACAGGCTGTATGCGAACAGCTACGAGAAACGCCGTCACTGCATTGCTAAATCCAAAACAACACATTCACCTTTAATCTACTGCATTTTAAAAAGCATTAGTCAGACTAGGCGTGTGACGCTGGTTACCCCAGAAGGAACGGTAAGTAAAGCTTAGTGTCTCCTAAGCAGTTTATAGGCTATACGGTGTATGCTCGGGTGCCTCCTCTAAGCAAAGCAAAAACCCACAAAATCCCTCATCTCCAACACCTCTGGGAGCAACAGAACCGATAACCAGCCACACACAAGAAGCTGAAGTACCACTTTGTCACAGCACAGCAGAGCAAGTGTCCCTGCAAGACAGTCCCACCACCAGCACAAGCACTGAGGCACTTCAGCATCTTCCTTGCTGCAGCTGTTTCTACATCAACATGTGATACCTCCCAGGCCTCCAGGACTACGTGCCTGTCCCTGTTCCATGCACCACAGTCACTCTGGACTCTGTGGTTCAGTGTTCCTGAGATCAAGGGAATGTATGTCTGGGTTAGATCCTACGAAATTGGGCAGAAACGCACGGTCATGAAAGCATGGTAGGGAAAATAATCCTAGTAGGAACTGGGGAAGCATTCCCAGCAAGGAACCAGTTCCTGCCTGGTGCCTCTGTTGGGGATGACTGGACACAGTTCCCTTTGCAGATCAACGTTATTCATATGTAAATCGAAAGCTGGTTCAAAGGCTTCTGTTGAATTCTTGATTCCCCCTGACTCTGGCTTTCAGTTTTTCCCCTTTATGCCAACAGCTCAGTCAGAAGTCTTTTAAATCACTGGAAACATCTCAATTAAATAATTAACTGGAATGTGAATTTCTGCAAACTGCAGCAAGGGAAAGCTTTGGCTGCCCAGGTTTGAGGGTATGGTGGGAGCTTGTATGCTATTAATTTTTAGCTAAAGCCGATAGATGGGAAGCAAAATCCAGCTGTGAACCTCTCTGCCAGTTCCTCCGAAGGCACCGCAGCCACGAACACGTCACTGTGCCTACATAATCACGTGCACCCCATCGCTACATGGGGAGGTTTGAATTCCCTCTGTTAAGGGAAGAAATTGCACAGGAGGTGGTTTTTGCATCCTTAGAGGCAACTTGGCAAGTCCCAAAAATGCTTTGTTCTCCAGGCCAGGCTTTGCAGGAGCGCCCCACCACCTGATCCGCGTGAATAAGCCTTTTCCTGTTCAAGCTTCACTCTCAGCTGATGGACCATGAACTGCTGAGCCCTAAGTGAAAGGACAGGGCTGGTGCAGGCAGGAGAGTAAAGGAGTTAAGCAGTCACCAGCCAAGGGCAGTGAACAGAAGAGCAGGGATTTATCTGCCCGGGAAGCAGAGACAAAGATGAGAACAGTTCTGAAGGCAGAGTGAAGGGGATGCAAAGTGCAAAGACTGTGATGCCACAAATATACGTAACCCTGGAGACAATTGCTCCAGCAATAGTGCCAGTGACAGAGCTTGTGAAAAGGGGATGGACAAAAATAATTATCAGTTGAGCACATATTAATTTAGATCAAACCTCTAAGAAAGGTAAGTCTGATTCCAGATTCCCAATTCCAAAAGGACATTGATCAGCTCTGAGAAATGAGAAATCATCTAGGCTGAGGCATTCAAGGACCACAAAGTGGAAGCAAAGCTCTTGAACTGCTCTGGGACTTGCACCTCATGGAAAAAGTGGTAAGGAGCAGCACTGCAAGCCCAAATCCCCACTCCACCAGCTTAGAAGAGTAGTTGGAGCACGCAGAGACTACGTGAAATGGAACAGGGAATAAGAGCAAAGGTACCAATACATGGCAGGTCGAAACCATTTGGTTATTACCTCTGGCAATCCTCAGATCAAACGACACCTCACAGTAGGCATTAAACAAACAGAAAGGTTTAGTCAGCTATATGAGAAAAAGTAGATCAAAGAAAGGAGAAGGGAGGGTGTTTCACAGGGAAAATGGGATAAATATTGATCTCAGCGTGGTCCCAAGGTAAGTTAACTCTTTGCTTATGCTCAGCATTGTTTTCCCATTGAAAAGTGAGGTAAAAAGCAAGACGGACAATAGGATAAATATAATAATGTAACTGGCCATTTTTTTCAGCCCAGGTACAAGGAAAAAAAGCACAGTTTGACATAGCTGGAGTGGACTGACAGATGAAGCTGCAGAAAAGCACTATTTGAGTATGTCTGGGACATTACGACATGACCAGGGAAATGCAAAACTACCTATACTTAAGGGAGAAGTGACAAGGTAAGCTGGAGGCCCACTAGCCTAACTGCAGTGGAAAGCGAGGTCTTAAGGCAAATTTTGAAATAGTGCAAGATAGTGAAAAAGACAATAAAACATTAAACGCAGACTTTGCAAAGAGAAATTTTGTTAGACTTTGTTCTCTCTTCCTTTGACAGCCAAAGGGAGCCCCTTAAAGCTCATTCTTTGGACTTCAGAGAAGCAGCCGCCGACATGGCATCAAAGGGAGATTAACAAACTGAAGATGCTTCTGCTGGAAGACAAAATACAAAGTAGGAAGGAACTGGCTACAAGGGAGGCAATGGAAAACAGCGTTGACAGAGACAGGATGGGCCTGTAGAGGAATTACTACCACAGGTCCTTAAGAGCCTGCCATTGAGTTTGATACTTCGTCTGTGTCTCTGGCAGAAGAAGTGAAGCTTGCTCTTGCCGCCTACATTCAAGAGAGCTGGATTGATTTCAACAGACACAAAAGAGGATACCACCAGGAAACCAGCCTGCTTCAGCAGGGACTAAACGGCTGGGTAGTTCAGGCCACAAAAGAAAAACAGAGGAGATGTCATTCCTCTCTAGAGCAGACCAGGAAAGATGCAGCAGAGAGGAAACCGTTCCTTCAGCCAGCGACAGCAGCGGTGCAGGCTGGCGGGGCTCACGCCTGGCGGGCAGCAGCAGCCCTCTCGCCGCAGGGACAGGCACAAGAAGCCAAACTGATCCAAAGGGATTCATTTGTGAAGCGCCGGGGCAGAGTAGTGGGTACAGTGCCACAGAGGCACCCGCGCTAGCAAACCACTCCATTCCCTAGAGACATGCCTCTCCTCTCTCCTGCTGCCTATTTCTTTCCATCTGGGCAGGGTTTAACTTCAAACGACCCCAAAGTACTTGTACGGCCTGCGGTACCTGCGGCACCGGCAGGAAGAGGCTGGGAGCTGGCAGGGATGCGCCGCTGCCCGGTGCTGCCGGCACAGACCCCTCGGTGACAGTGGGTGCTCCAGGGGCGGCTGCTCCTGAGTAATTCAGGAGCATTTCTAGCAGCATTAGTCATCACCCTTCTCCTGACACATTCTGGGCCGTCTAGCCAAGTTAGTGACACAGACATTGCTTCACGGTGGTCAAATCTCTTGGCTCATAAAATAGTAGCTTGAGTTTCCTGCCTTTCATAAAGGCCAGGAGCCCTTCAGTATCCAGCTCATTCATGGAAGATAAAAATCTCTTGGCATAGGCTCTTTCCTCATTTGTAGGTTAATTTCATTGTTCAGGCTCTGCAGAGCACTTAATACATCTCTCCCCTGTTAACGTCCAGCAAAGGTTTTGACTGATGTGGCTGGGTATCAGCCAGGCACCACCAGCTAAGGTGTAGGGGGGGAGGTTCTTTACCAGTGTGTTGATTTTCTCTCCCATCTCCACAACCAGCAACACACCGCGGGATCACACAAACCCAGCCTGTCACGCTGCCCCTTGCATCTCTAATCTGATTTGTCCACCACTGAAGATGTGTCCCATGTCTTGCAGCACCAAGGAAGTTCATGACCTGTTCACCAGGGTGGGAAGCAGCAAACAGACCCAAAGGTGTAGTGGCTGGGTGCAGGAGGTGGCACCAGTCGTGTAGCAGGGAAATGCTCCCAGAAACAGCATGTGTTTGGAAGAAAGAAAAGTGCGTGGACCTTCTGGCTTTCCTTAGAGACTGCTCACAGTAATGTTCAGAGCCAGCCAGCATCAGGCGTGTCCTTCTGTTCTGCGAGATAATGGCACCACTCCAGGGAAGTCAGTACAGTTCAAAGAAATTAAGCAGCACAATTTTAATTAAAATTATGAACTAATGAACCAGGTTCCCAAAGGACATGGTAAAATAGCCATTGCTTTCACAGCAAGGCTAATTGCATAGCCAGAAAATTAGCAATCCTTGGTCTGGAACAAGCACGGGAACTGTGCAGAGATCTCTGCGTTTCCTTCAGAGACCAAACTTTCCAACACCTTTGACCGCCTAGTCCTTCCCTCACTGCTTGCTGTGGGTCTTTGCCAGTTGCTTGCCATCATTAGTTAATTAATTTAGACTGTCCACTCCTTATCCAAAAGCTATATCCCCTTTGTAACCATCTTTTTATCTCCATGAGTCTGCAGAGCTCATTTAAGCCTTCTGCTGCCTGCTAGTGGTGTACTGCTTTGTATCAGGCCAGTAGCGTAAAAGCCTTTTACTATCATAATTTAGCCCTAAGTAGAAATGTAGTTAGTCATGACTGTGCCTTGGCAATTCAGAATTACACAACTAAGCCTAAATAGCACCGGTCTGCAAAGGACAACATCATGCAGAAAGGGGTTCGACACAAACGGGGCCATGTTGTGAGTCCCCACATGGTCCTGTACCTGCCCCTGCAGTGCCACGGCAATGGTGAGAGCTGGAGCATTCCCTTTGTTTCTTGCTCCACCAGCACTAGTGCTTTTAGAGATTGAACATAAAGCAGTGCTAAATAACAAACGAAAAATCAGCACCTCTGCTCTGTGAGGTGGCTACGAGGGCACCTAGCACTGCTCAACCAGTTTGGGTTTTGTCAAGGCAGCACAGAGCTCTTGCACTGCTCCTGTAGCTACAAGCTGGCAGTGTTTGGAGCTCAGGAACCCCTGTGCGAAGCTTTGCTAGTAATGCCAGCACCGCTGCCAGGCTCAGGAAGGAGACATGAGCTTTCCTCAGCCTTTCCTGGCACTGCCCACAGCAGGTCTCTTCAGGTCTTGGTTGCACAGGGTAGAAAGGGAGAGGCTGCATTCAGCTTATGAAAAATTATCCTCAGGGTCTGAGCAGCAGGTCATTTTGCCCCTGCAGTGGGGCAGCTCACTGTGGGACACACTGGTCACCAAGCTGCATGTGCCTGTAGGACTTGACTCTCAGTTATTCCCTGCCTTCAAGCATCTGTCCCAAGGTACGTCCCCAAAGGTCCCCCACATCTGCCAGAGCTGGCTTTGCCTGGGATACCACACACAACTTCAGCTCTCCCAGGCAAAAGAATGAAGTGACACTGAAATACATGGTTTAGTTCTTGTCCCATCTATAAATCCAGTGATCTGGGACAAGTTTTCCACCCCCTGAGAGCTTTGTTTCTTGGTAATGCCTCCATTGCTGCTGGCTAACAGTCTCCATCCCTCGTGGCCCCAGTGAAACAGCTGGGGAAACAACAGTTTTGGAAAAGATACAGCCATGATCAGAAGAACACAAGCTTCCACTGTGACACTACATCCAGGCTTGACAAAGCGCTAGCTAGGCAGCCATGGAAGTATCAGAGCAGACATCACTCTCCCAGCCCTTGCAGCAGAGCAGCCCCGGAATGCAAAGGCGGAGAGGAGCTTGGCTCAGGAGTGCCAAAAGGCTTCAAGAGGGAAACAGAGCGCAAGGAAACTCAGCAGCTATCACCTCTCTCTCCGCATTTCTGTAACGTACTTGTCGCAGGCTGCCGTGGGACAAGGGACGAGGGCTGTCTGCCCTGGGGCTCCCTGAGGACAGGGCATGGCAGGGGAGGGTGAGCATTTCTGCAGCAACAGCAAGCACCAGACACCAAAGCGAGCCATGTCCTCCTCCCCAAACAGGCCCAAACCAAACCTGTCTCACAGAGGGCTAGGGTGGGGGAAAACCAAAATCTCCACTTTGTTTCTAACCCACGACAAGTTTCACTGAGAGCAGCAGTTACATAAACCCTTCTTGGAAGGGAAAGGTTTGCTTCTTTTTCAGGATCCAGCAGGCAGGCGCACACGCAGCATTCAGGGCAGAGCAAGGGTTTGTCCAAGGTAATCGTGCTTCCCCGCAAGCACCACGGCATTTCTGTTCTGCTGCCCATTAACCCCTTGCATCACTTGTCTTGCACTCAGCAGGAATGACCTTGGCAGAGGCCTCTGGAAACATCTGGGTAACAAACCGATATGTGTCCATCATTTTTGGTAAAAGAACAAGCTTGCAAACGAATAAATTTCTACTTTACAGAATTCTAGTTTTATATTTGTCTCCTCTAGTAACTGTATTCACAGAATTGCTTATGTCATCAAGGCATCTTTGTTCTTTTATTTCCCTTCTTGGGAGCTTACTCCAGCCATGCTTATAACCCACTGCAGTGCCAGCTGAATTATTACCAAAATACTGTGCAGTGTCAAACTACTAAGTCTCCGAAAAAAACTAGAAAAATATTTGAATAGGTGATTTAATCAAGTGACCTACTTCTCCAGTAAGAAATCTTTGTGAAGTGGAAAGTTATTAAAAACAAGTTTTTATATGTAAATTCACATTAATAACTTCAAGTCCTAGCCCCAGTTCTCCTTTTAATTTTTGTCTGAAGCAGCAGCTCCTTGGCAAAAATCAATGTGACTTGACTGGTCTGTAGTAGAAATGAGAAGGCAACAGGTAGAGGAACAGCTTTGAGTTGAATCACCAAGAGCTTCCTACTAGAATCACCATTTACTTCCCACTAGAAACACAAACCAAGAGTGAGGACCTACACGCATGCAATAGCTTTTCTAACCATTGACTTTGAAAAGCAGAACAGGATCATACTGGTTCATAGACCACCCCTGGAGGTGTTCAACAAGCACTTTGGAACATGGTTTAGTAGACATGGTGGTCTTGGACTGACAGTTGGACTTGATCTTAGAGTTCTTTTCCAACCTTAAAGATTCTACAATTCTGTGATAGCAGGATAAATATTAAAAGTAGCACATTGAAAGTCCACTTTGTTAAGTATGTGGTAGTAATACCTGAAACATGAGGCCTAGTATCCCTGCCATAAGAAACCCAAGCCCCAAAACCCCACCCAGCCACTAAAGCTAACAGGAGCTGAGGGTTTCATGCCCCCTGAAGAGGGACACTTTGGGAGACCACCAGTGTGGAAAAGCCAGCTGTGTGCAATTGCCAGTCTTCAAACAGACAGATTTGAGTCAAGACTTGGCTTCACTCCACAGTCCAGTCTAACCTAGCTTTTTCTTCACACCAAACCCTCATCTCCCCATCCAAACATGGCTCCTTGGAGCCAACAGCAGCAGTACAGGTTGTACACCTGGATTTCTATAGCAATATCATTTCTTACCTGCCTGCTTCCCACCTCAGTCCCCTTCCCATCCAACTTCCAGGTTAGAAGAGTTTCTTCTAAAGTTAGAGCATCTGTGAACAAGGGTGTCTTTCAGTGTGTATCCAGAACCATCACACCTCTTCTCTGGAGGCAAAGAGGCAGGCACAGCTCTTCCAACAAAATGCCCTGGTACAGGACCATCAGCACCTTGCTCCTAGACTCTGGACTGTCCATACTTAAACATACTTAAGATTGTTTTCCAGGTGACACACATTTTCTGAACTGCAGAAGAAAGTAGATGAACCAGGCTTACTCAGCTGTTCTGGGCATGGGAAGTGCCGAATGTTCCGTTAGAAATGTTGTCTGACACGGCATTTTCATGGAAAATGCCTTTGAGCAATCCACAGTAAGGGCTTTTTCCAGTTTGCCCAAGCCATCACCTCTGGTTGAAAAATAAAGTCAGCAAAAATTCACTATACAACAGTATATGAATCTTATTCCTGTTGAATTTTATCTGCTGTACCTGTGCATATTTGTGCAGATACAACACACTCCTCCAGGTAATAACGCACAGAGGGGCAATGCAGTGGGGTGTTAAAGCATTTTCACAAAAAAGTATTTACTGGAAGGATTAGTTTTGAACAGAATCCATAAAATAAGGCTTCCCCCTGGGGTGCTAGTCAATCAACTTCATTTTTCTGCCAGTTTTGCCTGTGTAAGGCAGGAGAGCTGTGCTGCCTGCAGAACACTCAGCAATGCCCTGGGCACAGCAGCACTTGCTGTGCTGCTGGGTGGGCAGATCTCACGGGTGGGCAGTGCCCGTGGCCACGCAGCGGGTCAGGACAGCCGCTGGGCTGCGGGCTGCTCTCGCCAGGTGCCCAGCACACAGCGCCGCTCCCATCAGCGGCCGCAGGAGACTGGTGTCAGAGAATATTTTGAGCCCGACACTGTGAATGGAGGTAATAACTAATATCATCACGCAGGAGCCAGAAGTAGGTAGAAAGAGCAGCTTTGTGTGGGTGGTGAGAGAAAAAAGGCAGATTAAGGAGACAAAGATCAGAATCTGCAAATCACGCAAAACCAGTTCTGTGTCAGGCAGGGAATAATTAACTTGCTCTTTTTCCCTAGACAAGCAGCACTGGTGCTCACTTAGAAACTCCCTTTCTGACACCAGGTGAAACTGGACACCCTTGAAGATGTTTTGCTTTGGATTTTCAGTGGTTTTAGTGCATAGCTTTGTCATTCACTGCATAGTAATATGGCACTATGGATGGGTGATAGATGCTACCTTCATCGCATATCCAAGCCTGCTGGCAAAGCCACAGGACCTTGGTGAGGATCAGTGCCTGGGGCAACAGTTCCAGACAGTTCTAGTGACAAACATCAGCCCTGAATCCATCCAGGGGCGTTTTGTGCGTTTAAACAAAAGGAGGAGTTACTCCCTAGAAAAGATTTTGTACTAAGATGGAGTAGAATTCCTGTTACTCCATTCATTCCTTTGAGTTTTCTTCCACAACATTCTGCAATATTATATCCATGCAGCTTTGAGGATGAGATCCAAGAACCTGGAGAATCGGGAGCAAATAGCTGCCATGGCAAAGCCGGAACAAAGCCAGCGTGCTGGCAGGTGAGCTGCCCTTCCCTGCAGCAACATGGGCCTGTTATTGCAGCATTACTGCCCGGGGGTTTTGCCTTGTTGGAATGAGACATTTTCCAAAGATACAGTTGTGTCCCACACATTAAGCAAATTGCCGGTGCAGGCCGTAGCGTTATGCAAACCGTCATCTGGCCGCCATCAGGGTGCACTCATCTATTTTCTACTGGTGACAGCACTGAGTGTAGTTACTTCTGTTTGTCAAGTTGTAAACTAAAAGCTCAGTATTAAAAACTAGAAATCCTTGACCTACCCCTTACAAGGGTGATACACATGACCAGCACCAGACCCGAACACACACCGCTCTGCTGCGGTGTGCAAAGCCATCCTTCCCAGGCACCGCGCCGGTTCCCAGGCCAGCACAGCAGGAAAGCGGCAGCCGTTTGCTCTTTATACCTCTGACACAAGTATCCCAATCCATACTCTGCTTATTTTCAGGACATATGGGAAGTAGTTAAGTGTCCCAGGCATAAACAGAGGCGCAAAAAGGATAAGAGGACTTGACTACCTGACCTCTGCAGAAGTCTACTGAAAACAAGATTCAGGAGGCTTTACACTTTGTCCTGTGTGCTAAGAGCAGAGGTGGGCTCGTTGCATGTTTTCACACGTCAGAGGACAGAATCATCCTGTATTTAGGAAAACCAGACATTCAAAGCCTGCTGTTTTGAGAAAGAAATTGTTCCAACTCAGGAAAAAGAGACACAGGCAGCTATTATTCTGTCTGTACAGGACTTATTAAATAACCCAGCGTCTGCGAAACATAACTTGAAAATTTTTCCTGTCATACAATGTGCCAGACCACAGCTGCATAAAATAGAGAAAACCCATTATAAGTGACCAGAGCCATTGGAAAACTGTGGAAATATTGCCTCAGGCTGCAAGGCCCTTTCCTGTGGAAAGAATATTTTGCAGTTGTCTATTAATACTGTTCCTTGCTGACAACTAGTACTCATACATTCTGGGCTTCATCAAAAAGGCTTACGTATAGGCTGTTCCAAACCCTGAATGCAAGTAGAGCAAATTTTCTTCCTCATTCCAATTTATTCATTTCTCCCCCCTCTCCTACTTCACACATCAGTCACTGAAGAGAATGAGAACTCAAAAGAATGGAAATAATGAATGCACAGGAACAGGATGCCACATGACAGAGGCACCATCACTGGATTCTCCATGTAATAAGGGACATTTCTGGGCTAGCATACATAAGAAGATGCTAGAGGAATGCTTTAAAACAACTTTGTCTATCACATGAGTACTTAGTATTATTCTTTAAGCAAATCAGCACTTCATATAATCAGGGTTTTTTGTAATACCTTCTAAGACACCAAGTGAATGAGCAGAAATCAGTGACTGTGAATCTCAGAGCGGCAAAATTCTACGAAAACCTGCGAAGTTTTAGCCTCCGGGCAGTGCCCCGCTTGCCCTCCCTCCCCCAGGCCATCCCTGTAGGGCTCTAACTCAGCATCCCCTCCAGCAAAAGCTGCCCCTCTCCTGCCTCAGAGCCTCATTGTCACTCCTCAGGTCTTTGCCCTGTGCAGTGCTGTTCATCAGCAGACAATGCTTTTGAATGAGAAGGAGCCAAGGCCTTTGAGCTGAATAATTCACATGCCGTTTTTTTACAATCTTTTTTCGGAGCAATGTTCAACCACAAGGTAACAGACCTGCAGAAGTGTGGAAGCAATTAAATCTGGGGCTCAGGCTACACTCAAAGCTGATAAAGGGGCCAGTTAAAGGTTTAATATGGGTAAAGGTTATTCTAAAGTTTAAGGATGCTGGCTTGGGTTCCTCCATAGCATCTGGGAGAACATAAGCTCAGCTTGCCTATCACACCAACATCAGCCTTGTCAAACAGTCCTTGCTTTTAACAAACGTCTCTAGGTTCCAACAGCCACAGATCCTGCCAGGAAATTCTCCATGGAGCTGAAATTACATTGTTAACTTTTCCTGCCCAAACTGAGTCCACCCGCAGCCCCCTTGCTGGGGCCATCAGAAGGAGTGACACTCCTCCAAAAGGTGTATGACACAATGGTCACAAAAAACTCAACCCCAGCCTGTGAGCCTTCAAGTGGAAACAGGTAAAGACAACTCAGTGTATACAACTGGTAAAGCCACTTGCAGTCGTCTGCCACCCCACACCCACAGGACACCCCCCAGCCCGTTTCCCTGTTCGTTACCTACCAGCAAGTGTGCCGAGGAGTTCAAACGTACATAGTACATAACACACACACACACACCCCCCTTCACCTTGACCTCAGCCAGCTTAGACATACTTTAACCTTGTGTTCCTAACTCACACAGCATGGAAGATATAAGCACTAATGGTTTTAATGGGGAGGTTTCTGGTGGCAGGTTATAGGCTGTGGGCTCAACTGGACTTAAACAGAAGTTTCAGAGAACGACCAAAGAGAATTGCCAAAGGTTTAAAAGGAAAGTGTTATTTCTGGAGCATATCCTAGCCACTGTTTCTATGTGCTTTGCTTGTCAGCTCAGAGCAGAATTAACACAGCAGAGTGGGGAAAAAAGCAGCAGGGGACAGGAGCTAACGAGGGTCTGGTTCACTGAGCTGGGAGGTGATGGGCAACCTGGAGATAACAGGGCACTTTGAAGGGTGAGAGCTGTAGCAAAGCCCGGTGTCAGGAAACACAGGGGTCTTCACCAGGGCAGTGAAAAGAGCAAAACCAAAAGCTGCGCAGAAAGCAACACCCATGTCATCTCATGGTGGTCGCACAACAAGCCACCCACTGCACCCTACTCCCAGACAGCTCTCGTGCTGCCATCCAGGACAGTTCTCCTGCCTGCAGGACAGCATCTGCAGCAATACAGGAGTGCAAAGCCAGAAAGGCATTTGACAGCAGCACATGCCAGCAAAGTCTGAGTAAAGTTTTGTTTTCACAAGTCTGTTGCAGAAATCGAGTGTAGATTTGCAGATTTCTTCATCTGTCATTATTTTGACCCCCAGTTCTGCCCTCCAGCATGCATGCTGTTAGCCAAGCATGCTCCACACCACCCCCTGTGAGTCACACTTTCCATGGAGCCACAGTGGAGGACCAGACCTGGGACAGTCCTCCCCACTTGCTTCACACCTGGGCAGCAGGAGCATTTACAACATCTCAAAGCTTTCAAACACTTCAGCAAAACACAGCTTTATAACACTCATGGAAACTGAAGCACAAGTTCACAGAGTACTAGGAAATCAAAGACCTAGAGATCTTGATGAAGAAGGTTTAACAAGGAAATACTAATAATAGCACAGGCTGCCAAAGAGGTGAGCTCCTGCCCCAGGCTGGGAGCTGCTGGGACCAGCTTGACTGCTACCCAGCAATAAGCTGTATCCCAGCCCAGACCTTCCACCAGCTCCTCACCTGCCTCCTCCCGGCAGCCATCCACCCACGCTCAGCTGGTTCACGGGTCACCAACAGCACACGCGCCAAGCCGGAGCAGGGTCACCCATGCCCGGCCACATCCTACTTTCTGGGACAAGAGGGGAACACCCTGGTTTCTCAGGCAAGGCAGCCTTTTGGCAAAGCAACAGCAACGGGGAAAAGCCGGGTAACACGGATGCGAGGAAACCTCTCACACAGCAGAGCTGCAGGTGGCTCCAGGCCGCGGGGTGGTTTGCAGCACCGACAGCAGTCAGGCAGCTCTGTGCTGCACAGCCCAGAGAAAACCGAACCCAAAATAAAGAGGAAAACAGGCTTGCTAAGAGCACACAAAAAATCCACACAGCCACTTCCAACTGGTGGGAGAGGGAGCCCTGCACAGCGGCACAGCCCAGGGCCGGGGGGAGAGGTGGAGCAGTGGGCAGCGCTGGGTTGCCGCGAGAGTTAATCAGTAAATGACACTGGGATTTTTGGCCATGAGAGCACAAGGAAGGAAGCGAGGCTGTACCGCAGCGATGCTGGGGTAGAACTAAAGGTCTTGCAGGTCCACAAGAAGGAAGCAGTTTTCATTTCTCTAGAACAGCAATGCTGCATGTGGGAAGAGGCACAGACACAACTGTTAGCAAGTGGAGGCAAGAGGAAAACTCTGAAGTCAGCATGCTAGACCAGGGGAGGCCAGACAATGACCATCCTGGAGAGATAGAAGCCAACACACTGAATCACAGGTCTGACAGCAAAATTCCCAGCAGAGCCATGAACTCAGATCACGTCAGATGGCTAGGAGAACAGTTTTCCAGGCTAAACATATTCAGCTCAAAAGTCAAGGCTACGGCAGACAAGTGGCTTCCAAAAAAACCAGTATGTGCTATCCTGAAATTTTCAAGACTTGGGGCTATATATCTGAGGGTCTTGTTTTCTACCCCCTTAACTCCTCTGCTCACACAGGCAGCCCCCAGTGCAGGGTCTGGAGGAGGCACAGGGGCACCACAGGGGTGAGCATGGTCAGATGGGACCCAGCTGGTCTAGGGAGGTGCAGAAGAGGCTCAGGCAATGAGGCACTACCACAAACAGCAAAGTCACATAAGTGGTGTGGGTGCTGGCTGAGGAGCACTATACCCTGTTCTTCCCTCTCCAGGAGGCAGGAGGGTTCTGCCAGCAGAGGCAGCCCTTTCCTGGGAAGGGACTGAACCCATCAGGCTCAGAAAGTTTTTGGGGTGCAATATGGGACATGCAGAGAGTCAGAGGTGCACTGAGCATCTCCAGGCTCCTGGCTTGGGAGACCCTGAGGAAGCAGGCAACACCCACAGCACAAAACAGGCCCAAGCCCAGCCCCAAAGATGGGGCAGAGGAGAGCCCTTCCCAAAAGGGGCTCATTTCAGAGTTTCTTGCCACTCAGGAGATACTGAGATCTGCTGAAGTTGAAAGCAAACTTGGAGTTAAAGGTAAACGTGGAGTTAAATGCCTTCTATCATCCCACAGAACACAGCAAGGAGAGTTAACAGAACAACAAGATCTAAAACCAATTCACTCACACAAGAGATCTCTATTTGCACCCTCCTTGCTCTAGTTACAGCAAAGCCCTCTTTCAGGGCTCAGAAACCTTTTGCTGTCCCCCAGCTAAACAAATATGGGGCAGCTCTGCTTCTGGCTGTTGCAGAGCCCTCTACCCCACCTCATGGTACTCACAGCACTGAGTCACCCCACCAGGTACTCACCCAGACAGCAAACTGGTGGCCCACATAAGGTCCCACCAACCTCCCATCTTCACTTACGGAAGCAAAGCTGAGAGCAGAGGTGGGTATATACTAACCGGTACCCGAGCAGCTGGGAGTGAGAGGGGCTGTCCAGGCCGGTGTTGCCACAGGAACAGATTGATATCATCTGGCCACAATTAAAACTTGGGCTGTGATTTTTTTTTTTTCTTCCCCTAAAACAAGGTTTCTGTCCATCAGAGCTGTGGGTATCTGCAGCACCTTCCATACAGGAATAGCGCAGGCCAAGCCCTGCTGTTTATGGAAGGGATTACATGGTTGGCTTGCTTGGGATAGTAAGTGATCAGGTTTGAGGATCCGTGAATTTCCTCCTGACCTATGTTCTGCGATCCAAGGAGAGGGTGTTTTTGCCTTCATGCTTAGAGCTGCCTAATTCAGAGGACATCTGAAGAGACCAAAGCAACCTCCCCATCTGCAAAGGCACTCATGCAGGCTGCTAGCCCGTAACAAGGACATCACACAAAAAGTGTGCAGAAAGCCCCGAGCAGCACCTGGCAGGTGCCAGGCACGTAGGGAGGGAGAGCTCTGTCCTTCCTATGGTTTCTGCACATGGAAAGCCCCAAAACCCCCTGCTCAGCGTGAGTCATTTATTACTGGTGCTGCAAAGCCTTAGGCAGAACAAATGAAATCAGCTGGCAGTGGGCAGGCCGGCAAAACATCTGCTTGTACCCATGTGGCGTGCAAAAACGGGGCTACCGTGTTCTAACCTCGGAGCGGTGTGAAATTAGAGCACAACCACATGGCAAACAGTTAAATGGTGCTTCTCTCTTGTGGAGACATTAAAGGGTATCTTTGGCTCTTGCGTACAAGATTAATCTCTTTGCAAGGCGCTAGCAATTAAGGAAAACACACTTAAATTAAAGAGCCATGATGGTTTTAATTTTGGGATTTTATTATTAGATTACAGGTTTAATTGAGAGCTAAGTGCTGGCCGCCTGCACCCTCTGCATCTCACTGTGCCTGCTGGGTCTGAGGATGAGCCCGAAGCTGGATTTCACACACACACAAAGCCATGGCAAGGGGATCCCAGCCTGGGCTTTGGGGTGCTGCTGTCACCGAGTGGAACCAGACCGTCGGGAGGGGAGAAACATCCCTGTCAGGATCTCGGCACTGCCCAAACGAGCTCACCGCCCCTCTCTGCCCCAACGCCAGGGCTGCCTTCCTTGCGGTTGTTTTTGATACGATCAGGCGACAAATGATTTTTATTCCACCAGAATGAAATGTATTCCTCGAAGCTGTTACAAGGGCAGCTTCGATCAAAGGCGACTGGGAAAGCTGCTGGTGGAAATAGCCGTCAGCGGTTTGCATGAGCCAGGGATGGTGTAGACCGGGGAGAAGATGAAGAAGGTCCCATCGCACCTCCTATGGTCTATTGTTCAGGACTTCAAAGAGCCCAAGGATCTGTAGTCACTGCTAATAGCTGTTATCTTCTGGGAGCAGTAATTGTGAACTGAAGGAGACTCAGTACGTAAAGGGCCAATAAAGCTACACCTTTTCTGCTCCATTTACTTGATTGCCCCCATTTTTATTATATCTACCCCTCTAGGATGTGTCTTTTAATTCTCCAAGCTGATCTATCCCTATGAATATTCACTGCCAATAATACACTTATTACTGCGGCCTGACTATCCTGAAGCTGCTATCAATCATGCGTTCATCTTACGCACAGCTCCTGGGACTTCATTGAAAACGCAAAATGTGTAAAATGTAAAGAACCAGGAGAAGAAAACGCTAAAGTCAGTAAATGCTGATCTAAGCTTTCCCAGTGCCGCTTCCCATTCATTTTGCCATTCTGGATTTTGGTGTAGCGACTGATCAGGCAGTATTTGTTGAAAGTCCACATATTATTTATGCACATAACCCAGACACTTCACACGTATGTTGAGCAAAGGGATGTGGAAACAGCCACAGTGAGTCAGAGCAGTGGTGCACCGCCCCAGTGCGTGCCAAGGGAAGAGTCGGTGTCCAGGGGAGCCTGCAAAAACGGCCCCTGAATGTCCTCCCCACGTCAGCTGGCACCTCAGTCAGGCACCTCGCAGTGGAATTGTGTTTGAATTAGTGACCACCGGGTATTTTCTTCCATTAATCCAATTAATCATTTTTTTGAATCCTTGTAAAATTTTAGTAGCCTCTACACCACACAGCAGAGAGATTCACAGGTAACTACAGGTTTTGTAACAGACTTTGTTGCTGTGAGCAGGCTGCTGCTAGTTTCACCTGGTGCCTCCAAGCTCATACGAGAAGAAGCAGAGGATAACCATTCCCTATTTGCCACAGCATTCAGTGTTTAGTAGACTTCTATAATATTCTCCCTGGGCCATTAATTTTTGCAGTCTGTAGAGCTGTCCTAGGCTACTGAGCCATCCCTCGTGGGGAAGCCGTTCAAACCCCAGATCACCTTCACAGTGCGTGACTGCGCCATGTCCCTAATAAACCACTGCCTTAGGTGATGCTGGGGGACGTACAGATGCAGGCATCTGCTGATGCATGCTGCAGAGCGGCTGGTGTGTCACCCCCAGGCTGCCACAGCAGAACGCTGCTGCGCCTGTGTGCTGAGCTGGCCCCCATCCCTGCGGGCACTGAGCTGTCCTGGGACCCCCAGTGCAGCAACAGCACCCCTGGGCAAGGGGGGGCGGGCTGTTTGCAGGGCAAGCAGCCCTGGCATTCAGGGGAGACCGAGGGTGCCAGAGGGTGTTCCCTGGAGCAGGGGCTTCGCTCGTCTCTATTTCACACATCACTCTGTTCCTATTTCTTCTCCTGCAATGAAATGTCATAGGAGGGGCAAGAACGCTTTTGTCATCAGCTGATGGGGAGAAACAATAGCTCTGCTCGCTCTGTCACCACCCCGCAGAGCCTGAATCACCATCACAAGGCGAATTATCCTCTTGCCTGTTGCTCAGCTCCTTCATCCTGGTGACTCATCCTGGAACAAGGACGGGAGTGAAAGGCGGATGTTACAACCTCCTCCCCTGATACCGAAACGTGAACCAAATAGTAATGTGTGGCTGGGATCGTCTCAGGGCAGGGGACAGCGAGCGGAGCTGGAGCGGAGAGTGGTGGCAGGGCTCAGAGGCTGGGGATGCAGCGCTGGCACGGGGAGCATGGCAGCCTTCGCCCCGCAGCTCCGGGCCAGCAGCAGCTCTTCTGGTTCTGCTGCCCCTTGGGGACTGGCTTTCTTGTTAGCTCTCCCCCAGCCTGACACAAAGCGAAAGCCTGTCTTTCCTTCGCAGCAAAGGTTTCCCATAAGCAATAATATTTCTTCTGCCTTCCTTTGGGGAAGAAATGAAGACTGTTTGGTTTTCTGTACACAGGGCTGGCAGAGCACTGGCTGCTTTGTAGGTAGCACGGAGAGATGCTCTTCTCTGCAGATTAGTTTAAATAGATTTAAATGGGCTGTGGGTGCCCACAAGAAGAAATGAACCCTGTCCTGGTCTAACATGGCTCTCGTGGCTCATTCTGGAGGGCAGACATACCAATGAGTCTCTGACCATGGGCTGAAGGCTCTCCTGAAGGGTGCCAAGCCCTGCACACACCCCCAAGCTGTGGTCAGCCAGGGCTGGACCCCAGCTCAGCCTCGCACGTGGTCCCCGGGGCACATCCACCCAGCTACAGAGCCAGAGAGGTGGCGCCTCACCCGGCGCGTGATGCGTTGTAAAACAAGTGCTGGTGATTTCAGGTTAAAGAAGCTCAAAACAGCCTGATGGGGGAAAATATGTCTCCAGAAAAAGGGTTCCATATGTGCCTGCCAAGCGAGGCTGCTCTCGCTGTCACAGTGAGGCTTCTTCCGTTACTCATCAGCAGTGAAACGCGCTGCCAGGCTGGTGGCGCAGAGACATTGCGTTACCAAGATTAGACACCAAATGTATTTTGCAGGAGGGATAAAACTAATCTAAGGCAACAAATTTTATGGCATACTCTCTTTTAGAACGCGCCAGAGGGCAATTCCTCCTTCCCGTGGCTTTGCTCCCAAGGGATCCCCAAGACTGAGTTGCTGTGGGGCTGTGTGAGCACCCTGTCGCCCTGGGGGGGTTGGGTGAGCAAGAGCATCTCTTGCAACAGGGCACCCACAGCCCTCAGCTGACCCACGTGTCCAGGGGCAGCAGCATCTCTGCTCCCTGCCTGCCCAAAGGACACTCTGCCAGGGAAACCCCAAAAGTCAGCCCGTGGGCAGTTCCTCACTAGCTGGGCAGGATCTCTGCAGCAGAAGGATTTGTGCTGGTTTAACTCTTTGTCTCTTCTGTGTCTTCCTGGCTCCCACGGCCACTCCTCCCCCAGGTTTCCTCACTTCCATCACCACCCACCCCACAGCTCTGCTGTACGTGCTGTGCCGAGGCTCGCAGGAGTGCGGCACCGCCAGCAAATGGCCCTTCCTGCGCACGCAGAGCTGAAGGAGGATGCAGCAGGCACCACAAGCTGCTGTGGGATAAATTCATTGTTGATGCAAGAGTCATTTCATTATCTCCCTGCTAACAGAAAAGTTCAGGCAATTAGGCTTTGAGACGCTAGCAGTGATTACAAATGTGAGACAAATATTTTGTGGCAATAAATAACAAATGAACACAGATTTTTACCAGGCTTTTCAAGCTTGGGGAAAAAAAAGGCCTTTTATTTATTTTTTCTTATAAAACTTCACTCTGGAAAGGCAGTCAGTAAATCCAATGCACAAGCCTTTGCTGGGAAGGAGAACCTCTTCAGTCTGCAGCCCCCGGGTAACCTACTGTGTTTATCATCATACCTTTAACTGTGCCTGTTACACTCAGAAATCACCTGTGATTTCACACAAACCGCTTAATATAAGGTACAGGAGTTTCCGAGTGCTGCGGAGGAGCAGAGGGAGCTCTGCAGGCACCACTTCCGTTACAAACCACACCAGCGCAGCCCGCGGCAGCTTGTGTTGTGCACGCTGGACCAGCCGGCTCAGAACAGCCCCACGCAGGACCCCGCTGCTGCAGCCGGGATGCTCCATGGCCACAGAGGCAGAGGATCCCTCGGGGCTGGCCCCAGCAGAGCCCAGCAGCCCGCGCAGGGGCTGCAACACAGCCAGCACCGCTGCCAGGGGAGAGGTTGAGACGCGCTGTCCATGAAACCTAGCTGTGATCTCCCCTGTGGGTAACCACAGAGGGTCTAGGAGCTTCCTGAACACCTAGAAGGCAAGCGAATGTGCTGAGCTTATCTCCTGACTCTGACATGGGATGGCTGATGCTGCAACAAGAGTCTTTGCTCAGCGGCAAAGACCCCACCAGGTGAGCAAGGATTCCCATTGCAGAGTAGCAGGTATCACAGGAAAAGCCCAAAGAATGGTCCAGCTCAAGGGCCTGGCCCCTGTAAGCTGCAGAGCAGCCCTGCAACCTCTCAAAGCGTTTTCTGGGACACCCAGAGAAGGGCAGAAGCTCTCTGCAGCATCGGCAGCATCACTGCAACACTACAGCAGGGAACAGCGCGTTCGTGAGGCCCTGCTCCCTTGGGGATTAAAGGCACTCATGTGCTGGTGAATCATTAAGCCCAGGAGAAACGGTTCTCCCACAGTAATTGTTTTCCTGTGGCGCAGTAATGTCTGCTGATAGTACCGACAGCCTTCGCCTTCGGGAGGCTCATAGTGTCGGGATTCGAAAATGAGTGTATGGGTTCCTCCTCACCCTGTGCAGACTTCAGCCTCTCTGGGTAGCCAATTTTGTCCCAATAAATAATAAACTTGTTTAGAGATATTATAAATAGACTGCTAATTAAGCATAAATGACAGGGCTGTTATGATACCAGAGGGTTGTGTTGACATTACAAACCGATGCTGAAGCTGGAGAAGTGGTGCTGGGGTCACCGGGCTTCCAGGCAGGATGTCAGCGGTGCGTGTTGCAGAGGTTCACCCAAGATATTTCATGTTACTTCGGGATGTGTTTCCATAGCTATTCATTGACAGCATTTCCAAGCTATTTTTAGCACAAAATAATATTTAACACAAAAGGCAGCTCCCACAGTTTACAACTGCTGCAAGCTTCTTCAAGCCTGTGAGTACTAAGGGGTATTGCCAGCATTTCTGAAGGCTGGGAACAAACTTGGGGGGTGCAGAAGCCTTGGTGACAGTGGCACAAGTCTGAGCAGGGAGCTCGGGAGAGCCAGCCAAGCCCGAGGTGCCCGACTCCGCTGGGGTCCAGCCGGGGGAGGAGGCTCGCAGCAGGGCAAGGCGCAGAGGAAAGACAGGGAGGGTTACAAAGGCAGAGGATGGGGGGACATCTGGACTCCTGCATGATCCTGTCCACTGCAGAGCTGGAAGATGCTGCAAACGCTGTGGAGCCCAGACAGAGGTACTGGTCCATCAGGAGCACCAGCACCCACCCCAGCCCTGTGGGCGCTCAGTGCTCGAGCGCAGGGCTGCCTGGACACTTGGCTTTGGAGACCGGGGAGGGGAGGACACGTCTGGCAGCAGTGCCTGTGTGCTGGGGGACTGAGCTGCAGGTCCCTGCCTTGGCACAGCACCATGCTCTCACCAAACTCAGCACACCAAATAAAAGGCAGCGGCACGTATCACACAGATAAGACGTTTCCTCTCTGAAGTGCTTTATGACCAGACAGGCTTCCCTCACCTCCCAGGTGCTGCATGACCTCCAGGCCAACCATAGCAGAACTGCATAGCAGAACTGCTGCTTCTGTCCCCAACGAAACGAGGTTCACTTGCAGGGAGAGATGATGTCTTGTGTGGGCCCAACAGACACAGGGAAGGGTTTGCCAGCCCAAGCACTTGTCTGTGTCCCCTAGCTGTAACAGTCTGCTTCATTAAAAACCCGCCTCTCCCTGCAAACCTGGCATGGCAAGAACTCCTGCTGGTGGAAGGGAGCAGGTTTGGCAGGTCTCTGCGCTCCCCAGGAGAGGCAAGTGGCTCTGCCCGCCTTGGGGCCAGGAGAGGAACGATGGCAGGCACCAAGCTCCGGCCCCTGGTAGCAGATCGCCCCACACTGGGGGTCCCTGGGAAGCCCAGCCTCCCCATCACCAACCTCAGTGCTCTCTTTACCCCAAAAAGAGAAAAGGTCTTAAAGATAACACTTGGGACTCCTACTTGCTCCCCCTGAGCCTGCTCAGGACACAACCGAACTTCTCTCCATGAGTACAAGGGCTGCAGACCTGCTTCCTCCGGGCGAGGAGGCTGACGCTGCCAGCTAACCGCTTCAGCCCTGAGAGCCTGGAGCTGCAGGGCGAGAAAAGCCACCAAACCTTCTGTGACTCACACCGAAACCAGGACACGTCTGCATTTCCAGCCAGGCCTGTAATCTGGCTGGAAAAAGGGCTGATCCCGTAAGGGTGGGAGGGTGACAAGGATCTGGTTTTTGGAGGGGTCACAGCCGGAGCTAGGTGACCCACAGCTCATCCCCAAGGGTGCAGACCCCTGGGCCAGGGGGGGCACCTCCAAGCCGTCATGTCTGCATTTCCCCTGGCTACTCCGGGGCTGCAGCTGCTGCAGAAGCTTCGGGAGGTTTTGCCACTGGCAACGTGCATAACACCTCCAAAATTTGGTCTTTTAAAGAATGTGATGTTTCAAAAGTTCTGCTGTGGGGGTGCGATGTGCACTGGTGGGGTTACAGCTTAGGACACATCCACCACCTGGTTACCAACTGGCTAAAAATCCAGCTCTGCCTGTTTGCTGCCTTCGCTTACAGAAATCCTCCAAAACAGTTGCAACCACTTTGGGAACGTTGATATCAGCTCAAAATCTCCTGTCTGCCTGCTCACCACTGCAGCGCTGCAGGAGCTCCTGTGAGCTCTCCCACCACGCTCGGGATCAAAGTCACCAGCTCAGCGCAAAGCACCGCTGAGAGTGGATCTTAAAGAGCATCTCAGCTGAGCCCTAAAAAAAGCTCATCTGCTTTCATCCTCGCTGCAGTCTAACAGGCATCTACCGGCCCCACGGCAACTCCCTGCAGGTTCCCGGGATGAATCCTGGTGAAATGCACATTTCAAAGATCTCCATGATGTCGGTAGTCCCATCTCCTCTGGCCGGGAGGCAGTCCCGGAGCAGAGTTTTCCAGGAGCAGGAGCTCAGCCTCCCCAGCGTGCATCCCCTCAGAGACACCAGACACCGGCACAAGGGCTGTGTCGTTTGTCCTGCCTCCTTGGAGACCTGGCTATCAGCTGGGCTGGGGATCCAGGAGCATTTTTTCCATTTCTGGGATGGAGTTAGCACGCCTGGATTTTTCTAGAGAATTAGAGAAGAGGGGAAACAGAAGTCAGAAAACGCAGTCCTTCAGGGTACCAACATGTTCCTGAAATGAGGAGAAAATTGCCCAGTGTCATTCTCAGATACCAGTACTTCTGCCCCACTTCTGCTCCCCGGTACAATCCCCTGCACGTGCCAGGCACACCCCACCACCGAGCCCAGCCTAGGGCCACGTAAGGCCCCAAGCGCTCACAAGCAACAGTGTTAGCAGCAAATCCTCCATCCCCTGGAAGAACAAACAGCAGCGAAGCCCCAGTGCCACTGGGCAGAGCTGTGTGCAGGCGAACACCAAGGTTAGCTGCTGGACGCAGACCTCAGGCCAAGATGAGCAGCTCTGGCATGTCTTCATTAGGGAATGGAGCTGGCGACCCTCAGCACCATGTGGGACATGTGGCATCCAGATGGGACACATGCATGCGGGGGCAGTAGCGCCCTGCGAGAGCATCGCACCCCGGACACTGTCACACGAGGTCTTCTGCCCGCATAGGTCAAGAGTGGCCACATCTAGAGCAAACAAAAAAAAAGTCCATGTTGCTGGCATTCCAGTCTCCACTCCAGGGGGTTTCTGGAGGATTTCGGCATGGGCATCAGTTATGGTGCAAACCAGAGCATGGCTGCAGCGGGTCGGAGTCACAAAAGCATTCACACGCAGGAGCCTGCTGCGAGCCGACGGCTGGGCACGGCCATGGGTGGCGCAGGGTCGGCCGCAGCAGCCAGGGCCACAAAGAGCCTTTCAGGGCAGCGAGCTGGCGCTGGGGCTCAGTCCGGCAGCCTGGTACCAGCCTGTGCACGGCTGGCAGCACCGGCACGCGGCTCGGCTCTGTCTGCGCTTGGTGCCAGCGGCTGAATGGTCTCTGGCAGATGCGTTGCCCATTGTTCTCCCTCTCCCAGGGCTGAAAGGGACCTTGTCAGGGTCCGTGGACGGCTGCTCACCTCTGCCCAGTGCTTGGGGCACATGGTGTCCGCAGCACCTGGCAGGGCCATGGCACCAACCCCCGCTGCGTCTGTGGGGGAACAGTGCAAGTGTAAGGCACCCCGTCCTGGGGCTCCGGGGGGTTCCTGGGCTTGCAGACAAGCTAACACACCCCTGGGAGAGGGGTGAGCAATGGCTTAATGCTTAGAGCCGAGGACCCCAGGTTTCTGCCCACCTCATTCCCACAACCTCCTCCACACAGGACGGCCAAGGTGGTGCACAAGAGTGGCATCATTGTACGCTTGTCCTGGGAGCCGGGGATGCCCTGCCAGCTCCCCTCTGCAGGCAGGTGGCAGGTAGGACCCCAGGGGTTTCAATCCGGAACGAGCACTTTCCCATCCTCCCACCCACCACCCCACGGCCCTCCCATGGCAGCTGAGACAGGAGCTGGCGCGGGGCAGCGTGACAGATCTGCTCCGGCTGCAGTGCCGTGTTGTCTTCAGCAGCAGGGTAGAGCCAAGCGACTTCTGGCAGTGCCGGGGTGGGAGGCTCTGGCGTCAGCACAGCGTGGGCCCAGGGCTGCTCCGGCCGGGGGGAAGCACTGCCCATGGGAACACTGCTCTCGGGGGAGCCCGCTCCCTGCCATCACCGGCGGGGCTCCAGGCAGGGCTGCTTCAGGGTTCCAGACCCTTAGGGAACACACAGAGACTTACTGTTTAGCCACACACGCTCACACCCGCCCTGCGGCAGGCTGCCCTGTGCCCTGTAGCCTCCCCAAGGTGCCACACTGTCCCCCGTGTCACCCCACGGCATCCCTGTGCCATGTTGCCCCCACGGCACCCCCACCCCAGGTGCCTCCTGTTGGCACCGTGGCCCCAGCGCAGCTGAGTCTGCAAGGGAAACTTGCTGTCAGGGAACAACGGGGGGGTGGGGAGGGAAAAAGTCTACCAACCTCTTGAGGTGCTCTTGCTGTCCCAGCCAGCAGCTCACCTTCCCCAGCACAGGGGCCACCAGCTCCAGCTGTGGGTGCACCTCTGGGTTTTGGCCCAGACAGCTCAGAGACCTCAGCCAGGGGTGGCCCCATCCCCCAGGCACAGGAAGGGCTTTGGATGGCGAACTGCAGCCAGGCTAAATCATTCACAAGGCCCTGGCACCTGCCTGTCCCATTCTGTCTCCTCTCCAGCAACAACACGCAGACTGGGCACCCCCAGAGCCACGGGGTTCTGCAAAGTACAGGGGCACCCCTGCCGCTGCAGTCACCCCTGGGCCCCAAATCCCCAGCCCCAAACACGTCCCCCCACGCAGTGGAGCTGGCCTCTGCCCAGCACTCACCCCCTGCGCTGGCAAGCCCCCCGACACAGAGAGGGCAGCCTGGCCCAGCACAAAGCCACACACACAGCAGCAAAAACACAGCGGCTGCCGTGAGGAGCCTGGAGCCACTGGTTGCCCCCCTGGGACATTCAACTGTCCAAGCCCCCCCCAGATTAGTGCCAGAGCACAGATGGAAGTGTATTGATCCAGCCAAGCCATTAACCTGGGGGAGCTCCCAGCAGCTGAGAAACAAAGGATTGGAAGGAAGCGAGGGAGGAGGAGGAGGAGGAAGGGCTGCATCCCTGGGGGATGCCAGGGCTTTGCCCCCTCTCTCCCAAGCAGAACCCTGCTTTCCAGGCGTGCTGGTGTTGCTTGTGAAAATTGCTGCTCCACCAGGGCTGGGCTGGAAGAACAGCACCCTGCTCCTTGCTGAGGGGTTCAGCGCTACAGAAAACTCCTAAGTAGCACGAGGAGCCAGAGCTGGCCCACAGCGGAGCCAACACAAGTCCCTGTGTGTTTGGGGTGCAGGGCAGTTCCCTCCTCTGTGAAGGTCTCTGCCAAGCATCACTAATCCCCATGGAGCAGGCTCAGAGAGGCACACCAGGAGCAGGGTGGCATCCAGAGGAGCTGCAGTGGAATGGCTGGTGAGCCAGAGCAAAGCAGCTCCCTCTGCTCCTGCGGATCCAGCACCCTCTGCTGAGTGCCCGCACCCAGCCAGAGGCACACGGACCTGCTACAGGGGACAGCGAGGGCCTGTCAGCAGTGAGAAACAGCGGCAGGGTCATGAAGCAGAGGCAGGACAAGGAGGGAGGAGGTGACCTCCTGGCACCACCCACCAAGAGCATCCCGGACAGGGCAGATTCATCCCCCACCCCCAAGTAGGGTCATGGACTCTGCCCACTGTGGAGAGGGGTAGGCAAGGGTTGTGGGGGGGTCAATCCAGCCCAGTGGGGCTGAAGAGCAGCATCCCCTATCCCCACTCCAGTGGGCATGAGCAGCCCCAGGCAGGCCTGAAATGGGATCCTGGGCCTGGCAGGGTGGGGGATCCCAGCTGGGGCCAGCCAGGTCCTGGTGATCCATCAGGGAGTAAGAACTTCCTCAGTGATTTAAACTCATTGCAGAGCCAGAGGCAACACACCAACAATAACACAGCGCTTCCCTGGAACCAGTCTGTGATTTTCTTGGTCTCCCCTTCAGACCAGTTACACTCCCAGTCTCCTGACAACAAATACCCCGGTTTTGCCATGTTGTGGGTTGGATCCTGGTAAGGTTTCCCTTGATACCTCAAAGACCTCATGGTAGGGGAAGCAGCAGATACTCACCCTGTGTTCACGGGTGGCACAGAAACCTCCTGCTTTCTGCGCTGGCGGTGCCCAGCCCTGGGTGGGCTGGCTCAAATGCACCAGCAGCGTTTGGACTCTTAAGGCCTGAAAAACTGGCTGGAAGTCTCTGTGGCAACATGTTATCTCGCAAAATTTATGGTCCATCCTGCTCCAGGTGGTCAGAAATACCACCGCAGTCACGGCTCAGGATATTGCCGCGTTTTTTACGCTACTGCTCTGACATTCACCGCTGAGGGAGAAACGAGGGTGGGAACATTGACACTTTTACCCCCGGCTCTGGCGAGGAGCTCTCTGGGGTTTGGTGTGCGGGTGTTTGGGGAGGGGGAGAGCAGGCTCCTGTTACTTCCCAACCTGCAATTCTGCCTGTAAAATAAAGTAAGGTTGTGCTCAAGGATGAAAACACCTGCATGAGCACAGGAGAGGGATTTCAGCCTTCTGTGTCCTCTTGTCCCTTGGGAAAGGCACGACCCCCATCAGTGCCCGGCCCCACACGCTGATGGAGAGGTAAGCAGTGAGGGGAGCAAACCCCCTGGGCACCGGCATGTTGGCGCTTGTCCGAAATGCAAAGGGCTGCACGTGTCTGGGGTGGCTGCAGTCTGGGGCCGTGGTTCCCAGGGCACAGCTCCTCGGTACCGTAGTCTGATCCCAAACAGTTTGCAACCCGCTTGCTGCGTGGCTGGGAAACCAGAGTCCCCCCCTCGGGAGAGCCCTGCTTCCCCAGGGCTCATGCGGTGGGTGCGGTCAGGTCTCCCAGGCTTTTCTGCTAAAGCTGTTCCGTGTCACACAAACAATTACACAGCCCTGTGCTGGGGAAGGCAGGGGAGAGGACGACTGGTGGAGCCTGCAGCCAGGTCCAGTCCCTCTTCAGCTCGCTATGGCGGTAGAGTGCCAGAAGGACAGAGACTCATGTGAGATTGGGGACAGATGCTGACAACAAGGCATCTCTGAATAACCGCGCTCGGTAGCAAACAAAACCTTGTGTTAGCAAAAATTATTTTAAGAGAGCAACCTACATCTAACCAGAGTCGTCACCCCTACGCTCCCCGCAAACTGCAGTGAGCTGCCTTCTGCCCACGGGAGCGGAGCAGCCTGATCTGCAGTTTTCCTGAAGTCCTGGGGCCCTTCGGAAGGTAGGAGGTGGTAGGTGACAATCTCCGCCTGTCCCTCACCGGTGTCAGGGGAGCTGCAGAATGGCATCTGTGCCACCGCACGTCCCTCTCTGCCTGGTCATGGGTGGGAGTCCAGGTAACACAGGCCACGCCGGGATGCTTGTGTCTGCCATCGCCACCCTCGCTGCTCTGCGGGCGCGTGGTCACAGCGAGCCTGCTCCGCAGGCAGCCTGCCCCAGCTGGCTGCCAGAATCAGGGCACATCCACAGCGTCCCTCGCACCACCAGCCAGCGAGGGCTGCGCTGCCAGGTGAGGGGTGGGGACGAGCAGGGGGTGGCACAGCCAGCGCTACCTGCCACCCATGTGACGGGCGCACGGGCTGCTCCTGGCCATGCCACCTCCCTTCCTGCACTCCAGCACAGTGAGGAAGAACTCGCTGCTTTGGGGTACCAGGCCGGCTCTTCATCTCACACGGGGAAGCACCAGTTTGGCTGCAGCTCCCCAAGGCTGCACGACAAGCCCTGCATCGCTGTTGGGAAAGGGGGAACAGAAACCCACGCTGTGCTGAGTGCTGTCTCCCCAGGGAGGTGTCATCAGCTCTTCTCTGAGTTACGCTTCTGACTCCCTTCGTGTTTGCTGGGAAGGTACTTTTCTTTCCAAAGCCACAGACCACCAAGCACCAGCAGCTGCACACACTTCGCAGCGCGGCCCCTCAGCTTCAGTCCAGCCTCAGCACAGACAGGGAGTTCACTTTGTAGCCCAGCCACTGAGCCACGCATATATTTAACTGAGTATCTGTTTAATTGTTATACTTAATGGGGGGAGACACCCTGCGCTCAGCTATTTAACACTGCCTCTCCCCTGTCCTGCTCCCAGAGCAGTCCTGTTTCCAAACTGCCAGCCCGGGAGCGTGAGCCTGTGACGCGGGCGGGAGCCTGGCCAGACCTCTGCCAGCGTGTGGGCGCTGACGCACGGGCTTGGGACCAGCTCTCCCAAAGCCGTGCGACTTCTCGGCTGTGACACGATTTTCTGTTCAGCTGGGAAATCCCTGCACCTCATCCAGATGATGTGGCAGTAAGGGGTCACCTGTGCAAACACCGCATTCACTGCCCTCATCACTAGCAGCAAACAGTTCTGGGTAGGATTTCATGATTTCCTCATCCAGGCTCAGAACAAGATGTAACAGCTGCAGTTAAAATCACCCCGTTTCTGCTGCCTCCCACCACACAAGGGAAAGTTATTTTTGACTCCAGAATGCCCAAGGGATGCTGCGCAGTGAGATCTGTCACATCATCACCAACGGTCTTCCCCTGGCAAGAAATTTGGGAAGAGACAGCCCTCCCTCCAGCTAGCTGGGATCAGGCTAGAGCCCAGGGTGAGCACCGCTGCGAACTGACCCCTCCAGGCTCCCCAGCCCTGCCCGAGGGGGCAGAGGCTCCCACTGAGGCAGCTCTGGGAGTGCAGAGGACCAGGTGCCTGGC
Organism: Psophia crepitans; assembly: GCA_013399095.1. Classification (NCBI taxonomy): domain Eukaryota; kingdom Metazoa; phylum Chordata; class Aves; order Gruiformes; family Psophiidae; genus Psophia; species Psophia crepitans. The sequence continues at coordinate 359,208 of VWZZ01002086.1, read as the reverse complement.
CAAGTCCTCTTCTGCTGTGCTTTTATTCTTTTTAGCTTTCAAACAAACTTAGTAGGCTGAAGCTATTCCAGGAGCCGTGGTGGCACCATGCAGGCAGGACCTAGAGTGCACCGAGTTGCAAGGACAGTCATTGAAAACCGAATAGCTTTTAATGCACTTCTCAGGCAAAACCCTGAAGCTGTGGGATTGTCAAGATCCCAGGAGGAAAACTAGCCAGCTTGGTGCTCTCCTGACCATGAATCAGCTAGTGAACACTCACGGTGTCAGGAAAACTCGCACAGAAACCTAAGAACAGCCGCGATGCAGAGGAGCACCCTGGCCATCGCCCTCCTGTCATTCGTGGCCATGGTACTGTCACATCTCCTCTGGCCCTGGAGCGGTGGCACGGCTTCAGAGCTCCCTGTGGGCACCTCAGGCGAAAGGGTTCGGGAGCCTCCGGAAGAGGGGCTGCGCAGACGTGAGCACAGTTACCGCCCTTCGGCTTCGTCCTTCTGGCTGGGAATGGACGCGGCGCTGTTAAACGTCGGCACCACTGGCCCTCAGGGGTCTCTGAGCTGAACTGCGAGAACCCAGCCGCGCGCTCAGTCTTTCCCATATCGAACTTCACTGAGGTCTGTATTAAAATCCAGCACTACACATAGAATTGGGGCCTTGCATCCCAAGCGGAATTACATGGGGGTTTTTGTCTTACTTAGTATCTTGGGGCTACATTTTTAGACTACAGGAACTTTTCTTACACAGTTTTTTCTCCTGCTGCGTCATCTGAAGCAAACATTGCTATGCAGGTGTTTTGTTCTGCCTTGCAAGTCAGTGCCTGTGCCTGCTGGGTCTCTTGTGGTTCACACTGGTTTTGTACCAGAGAGAAGTCTGCACAGCGGAAAATGAGGCGATAGTCCCTGCAGCTACCACTGCTAGACCTGGAAGCCAGCAAGTCATTCCTAGGTTTTATTTTGGGTCTGTCAGCAACCTGCTGTGTGTCTGCCCTGCCGAATCACTGCCACCCCCTCCCCTCACCAGAGCTCAGTTTCTCTTCCTGCTCCCTGGGAATAATCCCTAATAATCCTTTGTAATCTGTGGGAGCTTGGTACAGGTGCAGGTTTAAGAGCTGTGAATGCAGCGGGTCCAGGGGTTAGGCTATGTGTCACGCGATGCAGGATACCTCCGGTACTCGTACAGAAGGCTTGCACTATCCAACACGGACATGTAAGACCCAAGACTGCAAATCCGGCTCTGAATGCAGTGGGCATCGTAACAGGCATGAGCCTCGCCAGATTAAAAAAGAACACCACTAAAGAGTATGGGCTTTTCACCTTAAATATTTAAAAAATAAAGAGAGGGAGCCTCTGAGTTTTGTTACCGTTCATGTATACATTTATTAAGCCAAAGGAGTTTGATCATGTCACGGTGTGTTACTAGAGCATGTGAGATCCCTTCTTTTTAGCTTCACCAACAATGGTCATTTTAATTTATTTTTTTTTGGCCTTTCAAGCTTAAAAAAAATTAACTCCACATTCCCCATGAAAGGCTCTTTTATGTTTTTTTCTTTTCTTACAGTACAAAACAAACATCTCTCGGATATGTAAACAACCATCACAGAAATGAAACTGCTTTAGTTAACTGAAGTTAATTAACTTCACTGCTATGGACGTTCTGTTAGACTTATACCACATTAGATGTATTTCAGCTCTGTGACTCCTTCAGTGAAATTACTGTCACCTCCTGCACTGCAGCAGTGCCTAGAGGCCCCGGTCAGGGTGAAGGCCCTTCTGTGCAAGGTGCTGTACAAACCTGGTGTAACTCTGAGGCGCTGGTAAGAGCGGCGCTCACTGATGTCACTATAACCCTCTCTGCTTCCCTCTGCTCAGCAGCGATCCTCACTAATTACGGGAGCTGGAGCGAACCTCTTCTCCAAACCAAGTCTGGAGTTGATGCTCAATTGCTGTTGATGAGAAATGTTACTACGGGCCAATCCTGACGCCTGCGGTCCTGTGCGTAAAGCTGCTCACACTCATGGGAATGCTCATATGAGTAAGAAACTCCTGTGGGAAAGGTCTGCAGGATTGAGTCCCTGGATCATCGAACTCCTTTGCAAGAAAGCATGCAAGAAAAGCAGACTGGTTCCTTTTCTCTAAGGTTTCATCAGTATAATTCTAAGAGAGAAAGGGACAGGGTCAGTTGCTCAGTTTCAGCATCTCGAGCATTTTGAGTTCTGATCCCCAAAATAAAAAAAACTCTGCTCTGCCTTGGGCTACTGTGACCAGGCCTGGAAAAGTCTGTTGGACATTCTTTGTCATCAGGAGGCAGCGGTTTGCCATCACAGCATGGAGGGCATGTGAAGGCTGCATCCTAGGCAGGAATTGTGAAGACTGCGTTCAGGCACCAGCAGAAATTATTCTGAAAACACCTCAGAACAACTGCAGTTTAAATAATGATTTCGACTTGATATTTGAGGTGAAAAAAAAAGGTTTACATGAAATCAATAGCAAAGAATTAATGTCACTGCACAAACATAATGTATTCCTGCCTATGAAGCATCCCTTGCAAATTACTGCCCTTTGGTTATGTCAGATGTTTAAACAAACCCTTTAGAGCTAAAATACAGTACTCTGAAATGAGGTTAGAAAAAATTTAAAATGACTAATGGGAAGTGTGTACAATGCTCTCTTTAAAACGAGTTTCCCACCTGGGTAGCCTAGGAGCACGAGGCCTCAATAGACATAGAGCCGATCCGAAATGGCAGCAGGCATGTGCGTCATGATCTGCATGCGCAGCCACCAGTAGTAATCCATGGGGTGGTAGCGGGTGTAGGGGGTCGTGGAGGTGAGCGCGTGGGCGACGCTTTCGATGACCGGCGAGGTGTCTGTCGAGCCGCTGTTGCAGTACGTCTCCATCTTGCTGACCTGCTCATCAAAGTACTTTCTGCCGTAGTCTTTGCGCACTATCTCGGGGAGCTCATCCCACATTTTGTCGGCTATGGCTTTGATCCGCTCGGGGCTGTACAGGTTGGTGGCAGCTATGAAGTTGCCAGGCTCCACGATGCTGACCATCACTCCCTGGGGCTGCATTTCGTACCGCAGGCAGTCGGAGAAGGCTTCCACGCCAAACTTGGTGATGCAGTAGGGTGACCGGGCAGGACTGCCCATCCGACCCATCATGCTACTGATGTTCACCACACGACCTAGGCAGAGGCCGGGCAAAGCACAGCTGAGCTGTGGTACCTGACCCAGAGCAGATACCTGACACGCACCACCCAACAGATTGCTGAACGTGCATCCACCCGCCCACTGCACACCCTTAGGGGCTCCCTGGCAGGCCTGCTCGTGGCTCTGTCTGCACATTGCTGTCCTACGGAACGGCCTTCAGGCAGCAGAACCCGCCCAGTGCTTGTGCCCCCGGCTCACTATACCTGAGGGAACAGGCACATGGCGATACACAAAGCTCGGTGCTACAGGGAACACAGAAGAGGCTGGACAGAGCCTGCACGGTGGGAAAGAGGGTTGCTCAGTGGCAATCAGGGCTGACCCCAGACAAGAGGAAGCAGCAGCAAAGAAAGCCTCTGGCACCAAGGCTGAGCTTGTTTATTTGCAAGTCAAAGGCACAAAATCCAGGACCCAATGGTGGCTTACGGTGTCTGCCTCTTAAAAGCGAATGGATTGCTCCTGCACCACAAACAGGCAGAGCAGTCTAAGCCCACTCCACTCTTTCCAGTGCGACAGACAGATGGGGCTTTGGGCAACCTGGGCTAGCGTAGGGTGTCCCTGCCCATGGCAGGAGAGTTGGAACTAGATGGTCTGTGAGGTCCCTTCCAACCCAAACCATTCTTTGACTCTACGATTACAGCTCCAGGCACAGAGCTAAGGCCTTTCTCCTCTCCAGAAGCTATCTATTTTGGCTGGGGACAATGCTGGTAGGAGACTGTGGATACTGCGGTCTAATCAGAGTTTGCAGTTCTCTGCACTTTTTTTAATCAGTGCTCATTACTGAATTGTGTTAGGAAGAGAAACTTGGACCACAGAAGTGGTACCCTTCCATGGTGAAAGAAATGCTGCCTGGACCACATACAGCCCAGGTCTGCAGCACAGGATGACACTGTCAATGTCTGTGGATGTCTCAATAGTAAAAAATACTCTGATTTAGTCAGGTAGTTGGCCCCAGTGCAGGAAAGCTTTTGCCACTTTGTGTCGAGACCATGCAAGCTCCAGGTCTGCATTCCTTTGCCGTATAAACCCCATCTCTCATACATTACAGGCTCCTACAGTAACAGAGCGCGCAGCTGACAACTTCCCTGCAAGAAGCACGTCATACTACACAGCTGCTGCCCACCCTGTCAGCACTGGCACAAGTGGTTTTTGTATAGAGGAGGATTGCTCCTGGCATTGGAATTTATGGTGAGCTGCAGCTTCTGAACAGGTAAAAGAAGGTATGACAGATTAGATCTTGCGTGGGATGTTGCAGGCAAAGGCAGCACAGATGGGAAAAAGAAATAATAGCTGGTTTTCAGGACTGCTGCCTTGCTGCGTAACTCGGAGCAGTTAGGAAATTTGTCACTTGTGCGGATGCTGTGGATCACGTTCTGTCTGTAAAGGTACGAAGGTGGCCAATGGTGCAGAGAGAAGCCTAATAGACCTTTTGGCCTCAAACGCAGCAAGACATGGGGCCCGATGAGGGACCTGCTCTAGGCAGTGCCAGTCAGGAGATCACTCACCCTTTGACCTCCGGATGAGCGGGAGGAATGCCTTGGTGGTTCGCACAGTCCCCCACAGGTTCACTTCAGCTACCTCCATGTAGGTGTCCATGCTGGTGAACTCGACTTCCCCGAACGTGGAGATCCCAGCATTGTTAACCAGCCCCCAGAGCCCTAGAAGACAAAATCAAGCAGAAAGCTTTCCCTCTGTGAGAGTAATGAGAGCAGCTAGGAAAAGGCCTTGCTAATCGATTATTGAACCGCGCAACAGAGCTTTTCATTACGACTTGTCATGATGGAAGCCAGACAGAAGAGAGTCTGGACCAAACTTTAGTCTCCTGAGCAAATGGAACCACAATCAGGATCTGCCTGTACTGCCCAAAGCTGCAGCCACAAAGTACCGTGAATACGGCTTCCCGGCAAGTTCTGAGCCAGCAAGGAGCTTCAGCCTTGCCTAAGCTGTTCTCTTTCCCATTCTCTTTTTATCCATTGTGATTTCTTTAAAGAAGCAAAATACAGACTCTAAATGCAAATAATAAGAATAGGAAAGACCTTGTAAGAAACAAAAGAGCAATTCTTTCAAAGTAAAATCCCGTGTGTCACCGTAAGAACTAGAATGACTGCAGCGCTGGGGAGGGGGATGTGGGCATGGGTGGGCGCACGGGCCACGGCCTCTGCCTTTTATTCTGCTGCAACCAAGATGGCAACAAAAGAAGCCACCAACTCGTTTGGCAACGAAAAGAAAGATTTAAAAAGGAATTTGGAATAAAATGAACTAGCTTCATACAGTATTCTAATTGCACAGGAAACAGACTGAGAAAGGTCTGGGATGGCTTCTCTCTGCTGTTTAGAAAAACTCGCTGTTATTCATTGACTGATTGTGCCCAGATCTGTGTTCTCAGAAGCAGCCCAGAAAGGGCAACTTCATCTTGGCCCATGCTTGAGAATACAGGGCTAGAAAAGTTAATTGATATAGAAGAACTATAAAAATTAAATATAAAGAGAAGTTAAAGAAACTGGTTTATGCAAAATCCAAAATAAACCACTACTGGTTGTTCTGCTTTTAAACAACCTTCACGCGCTGAAGTGTGGACCTTGTTTAGGGGACAATGTAGTTCACCAAAGGGTGGAAAGGTTTCAGAAATGCATGAGCAACTGGGGTTTTTGCAGCAGAATTTGCTGTCATTACCTCAGCAGAATGAGGTAGGCAGGCTCAGAAAGTCAGTTACAGCTACCCCCAAACTCTGAAATCTGTAATATATGGTAATACCTGCAATGGCATTTATGATACTTAGCTGGCTTCATGGGAAACCTTTTGGGAAACCTCCCCATTGCCTTTTGAAAGTCTGGGGGAGATGTTTCCACTGCTAATCCCCAATCTTTGGGCACTGGCCAGGTGTTACAACACAAAGGGAGTCACAGTAAAATTCAGTTCACAGGAATAAAGCACTAATCCCAGGGCCTTGAACACCACCCTGCTTTCTGCTAATGTCCCTACAGGAGCTAGCAGACTAAAAAGCAGTTTTCTCTGTAGATGCTGTCTTAAGGGGGAAGCTGCTTTCTGATATGGCACAATATTTGAATAGGCCATTTGCTCTGCACTCCTACTCATCAAAGCTTTGTGCCCTTCAATCATATGCTCAGCTTTTGAAACACACCCTGAAAATGCTCTCAGAGCCCAGCTGAGGGAGCTGCTGCCACCTACATGACCTTAGAACCATTGCATGCACTTACCTTTCTCCGGGTCCTCCAGGCTACTATTCACATGCTCCACTGCTCGGTCCACTTCTTTGCTGTCGCAGACATTGAGCTGGACGGTTCTCATTCGATCACTGTTCATGTTGTCCAGATCCTTGGAGCCCCCATCTCCTTTGTCCTAGAGAGGAAGAAAGCGATGGTCTGAATCTGGCCAAAGAGCTTGTGTAGGATATCAAATGCATAGCAACCATCAAATCAAGCAAGAGAGTGCACAGGGCAGACACAGAATAATCAGGACAGTCCTGGAGCTCTGAGAGGAAGAACAGACAGGGCTGCTCCTGCAGAACCCATTCCTTGAGCATCTCCATCTGACCGCGAGCCCTGCCACCCAGTCAGCTGGTACAAACTCCTTTGATCACCAAGAATGCAGCCAGAGCTGGGTCTGCCCCAGAAAGGCAACTCCTGCCCAGTACAACCTCCTGAGATCAAGCTATGCCCCACTGCTGCAACGGTGGGAACGTGGTGCCACCCTCACTTCGGCTTGCATATGGGGCACAGCAAATAGCTTGGCAGGGGTATGGTATAAAATAGCTGGTGAGTGGCTGCACATGTACGTTGCACGTGCTTCTCAGTCACATTGCCAGCTCTGGGAGCGACAGCCCTAAAAGAGGGTCTGCCTGCCCACTGCTCTCTCCCTTCAGCTGATCTACGCACACAGCTCCCACTGCCTGGAAACCTACTACCTCCAACAGACTCCTACAGAGTCCCACCACCAAGTGCCCGGGCAGCATGCCTGCTAGCGATTCCCCCTGGCATGCTTTCCAGCATTTTGCTCTCTTCTCTGCATCCCTCTATGAGCTTTTTCTCCCATTTCCCATCTCCACTCCTTTTTTCTCAGCTCAGAACAACAGATTCCCCCAGTACACACACACTGCTCACAGCCCAGCCAATTAAGCACAGCCAGCCCCCGAGGTACCTTTCACACGGGCCAGACGCTGCTAGCAACAAGGCTGCCATGTCCCTTCACAGTGAAGCCTGGCTGTGGTGCTTCCAGGACACACACATGGGATATTAATATGAGTTTGGGACTATCCCTGAATTGCTCCCATGGTTATAAGCTACGGGACTGTGCTGACCCCTCCAGGGTACTTTTGTAGAGGACAGTGAGATCTAGCTCTGAAATTATTCAGTTTTTGGGAACATCCATGTCTTTACTGTAAGAAACTCCCTCTGTCCCCTCCATACCAACCCTCACCAGAAGTCTTTTACTCCCCATTAACAGGCTAGACATGGATCATCGGATGGCAGCTCAGCTCTTCTTTCCTCACCACTCAATCCTCCAGGCAGCCCCGCTCGCTGTGTCAGCATCAGCAGACAAGCATCGGAGTGCTCTTTACTCCTGATAGACAAGGCTTTTTTGGATAGATGATAGCTTTTTTTTCCTCTAATGTGGAACAGGCCAGTTCTTCATAGCAGGGTTGTTTCCTGACTGCTAAACAACAGTAGATTGCTCTAAACACCTGTCAGACTGCCAGCAGTCAGCTGTCAACGAGATGGTGCTTGTCTCTGCAGTCTGAACCCAGGCTGCCCATTTGGCCCCCTGAGCAAGAGTTCCCTTCATACACCACGCCTGAGATACCACACAAGGGCGGCAATACATCCTCCTGTCTCTGTGCCCCATCTTCCAAAAAACCTTCTCCTGGCCCCTCTCATTCCTGGGCTTATCCACTGTGCTCACAGACAGTTCACTAACTTAAGTACCTGATGTCTCCTCTGTCGTCTTCTCCACCCTTCCTTATTCCACCGCAGACTGTTAATACCGGTTAGTGTTTGTCCTTAAGAGAAAGCATTACTGCAGCCTCTTCACACAGAAGCATACTGCATACAAAATGGAGCAGTTAGAAGTCCCATGCACAGCTTAGTGGTGTTTCTTTTCATGGTGAGCGAAGATATTTGTGCTAAGTTTGCTGCTCACTCAAAAGCACTGTGGTGCTGAGGCCAGTGTGTGTGGCAAAGCATTAAAAGCACACAAGCGGCACGTGTGGGAATGCCAAGAGGACATCAGCAAATGCAAGCATGCAAGTCCCTTGGAAACAGCAGGTACGGCTAAAGGGAAGAGGAAGAACAATAAAGCCAAGGTGCTTCTTTCCCCAACTCCAGGTCTGCGAGGTGCTACAAAACCTCTGGGCCACAGCAACACAGCTGCCTTAGAGGCCTCGTAAGCTCTACTGGGACCTTCATAGTATCCTCTTCTTCCTCCCTTACAGGGTTGGCTCGGCAAGCCAACATCCCTTCTGCCCTCCCACCCAGAGGCAGCTGAGTGCTTGGACAGGGACCCTTGGGGCTGGGATCCTGACCAAGAATTGGACCCTGGACATTAACCGAGAGCACAGGGCCATTCCCTTGGCTCTTCAAAAAGGGCAAATGGGTGATGTTTAAGTCAGGCACCCTGCGATTGTGTCATGCTCTCCTAGCATGAGGTGCAGCCTGTCCCACAACCCCTGGGCCCATATGCAGCAGTGGAAGGACCTTCTCGTGCTACGCCAAGAGACCATCAATGCATCTCTGCCGTCAGCCCCAAGGCCCACTGTCCCCATGGCAAGAGGGCCCAGCTCTTGTATTCTGAAAAAGCACACCGCTGCCTCATCTTCCTCTTTCCATGGTTGCCCTCTGCAGCCCATGGGCTTCAGCTTATATCTTTATGAGTGTATCCCTGAAGTGGTATGTAACAGCCTGCAGCTCTGAGCACTCTTGTTGAGCCCTACAGTAACCAGCCTGCATGCTGGCTTGCTCAGATAACCTCCGCCTTCTCATCCCACTGCAAGCCCCAACAGGCCTGAGCACACAAAGCAAAGCAAACGGGTTCCACCACACTCCTGACAGCCGTGACAAACATCACATATGTCCACTGGTGACAGATACTGATGGAAAAATACCTTCTTCATCTTGTGTCAGCTGGCTCCTCCAGCTATTAACCAAAGAGGAAAAAATAGGACAGCTGCAGCGTGATCGTTCATTGGATCCAGTCTACCACTGTCTTTTGGCAATGAAGCATCAACTTTGACATGAATATATTTGCCAGTGAAAATGTTAGGAAGAAACTGTGTGTGAAATAGCACACTGTTAGCACCGATCCATCCTTGGGCTCCCCTCAGTCGTGACCTTAAACACCTCTCTCAGGTTTCCTTCGGTAAAAACACAGTCAGGCGCTCAGGATCTGGCTGCTCCAGGAAATCTTTCCTGATGAAGAGCCAGCACTGCACACATTTTTAATCTGCAGTAAGGTGACGTTCCTAAGAACAGTGCACACCCTGACAACACAATGGCTCCCCAAGCTGGATATGTTTCTGATGTGCAGGTGTGCTGTGAAAAACAGTCCCATGAAAATAACACTGAAGTTTCACAGTCATTTCCTCTCTGTCAGGGCTAGGTCAAATATACCCAAGCAAAAGATAATGCTTCTTATTTATGCCTCCACTTCTACCTACCATCGAAAAATACAAGAGGCTTTTTATGCCCTTAAAATCAGCACCAGTAATTACTACAGTCTGATCAGAGTTCTGCTTATGGTTTTGCTAGTAAAACCTGTGGCATAATGAGAAATTAGCTCACTTTCCTGGAGTTGTTTTAATTCTATAGAGCAGTTCTACATAAAGTATATGGCCTGAAGACACATATGAGGCCAACCTGTTAACTAAGGAGCTTCGGCATTTTACAGTGTTTTTTTGATGACAACTGCTGTTACCAGCCTTGCCATAGTCACACAGATTTTGGAACATGGGATGTGAGTCCAGCTAAAGAAGCAATATTTAATTGCACAATGATATGGCAGGAAATAAATACTGATCACAGCCTAAAAGAATCCTGCCATCCTGCTGCATGTCAGCTTACACTAAAGCTATCAGAGGCCAAGATTTCCCACTCACGTGCATTCAGTAGAATGAGTGCTGAAGACACCAAAATGGGAGGGAGGTTTCAGTGACAGCTAAAGACACGCTCACTGAACATCGGGTCTTTCTGGCAGCTTAGACAGAGGAAGTGAAACCCAGAAGTAACTTTGCAGCTCTGAAATTTTTGGCTCCTTGTCAACATAGAGGCAGTCCATTATTCTAAACTGTGGTTTTTAAGCCTGCAACGTTCTGCTACTATCTAATGTTCATCTTCACTTACAAAAGCTGAGTAGAAACATCTGCCCAAAAAGTACTCATCTACCCTCTCTCTTCTGGACACCACTTGAAAAGCAGCAATTTACAAGAAGTGTCTTGTTCTGCTGTGAAGCCTGTAGAGGGAGCCCAGGTTAACAAACAAACCCTTGACCCAAAGCTGAGACCCTACATGGGATAGAGCTATCCAAACACAAACTGCTCGTTTGAAAAATGCAGCAGAAAGAAACTAATAATTTAAGCAAAACTTAGTAATGATGGAAAAATTAACAGCAGAAAGAGTACTGATGACATTAAAAAAAAACCTGGTAAATCCTCTTTAAATAATATAACTACTGAAGATACATTTACAGAGATGAGTGAGCTAAAAGATTAGGATCAAAATGACTGACCCACCCCAGGATATCCCGAGGAGTAAGTTTGTTTCTGTTGGGGAGCTGCCATGTAGCTAAAAAAGCGCAGTGCTTCCTATGGACAGAGAGGCTAAAGCTCTCTCCTATTCTCCATGACCAGGCTCTGACTGCCACACAGAGCACTCCCAGAGAGCGTATCAAGACTGCGTCACTAAGCTATTTGTGGGCCGATTCTGCTCCCACTTTCACTAGTGGACCTTCATCACTGCCACAGCGATTACACGAGACCCTCAAGACACACTGAGGCACAGCTGTACTCATGAATACAGAAAAAAACACTCATGCCACATGCCATAAGGTCATTGATGGCTTGGTGCATGTCATCATTAATCAAAATAAACCCTGTGTAAACAAGTATAGTCTGACAACAGGGCCAAAGGTCCAGACTCAACCTGATCCCACAGTTTATGGATGAGCCTATAAAATTAGATTTGGGTTCCAGTCCATCAGATATGAAACAGACCACAGTGCTGGGATCCAAGTATGAACTCTCTAGATACCATTCAGACCTGGTTCTGGTCCAGACCAGGTTACGCTCTATGAAATTCAAGCACTTGTGTCTTTCCCTTTGGACTACCAACCACCCTCCCCCTCCTTAGCAGAAAGCTGTGTGGAGTGGAGAGGGAAAGCTGGATTTGCTATAGTGTCTGTGCACATGCCACAGGTGAAGATACAGCTTCTGTTTCCCCTACCTTTTGCAGGCAGCCAGCGTAAACAATGAAGCCTTTGGTATGCAGGTGCTTGGCCAAGGCAAATCCAAACCCTGAGTCACAACCTGTTATAAGCACAGCTCTGCTGCCAATCTGCAAAACAAAACAGAACAAAACGCACTGGAATTGAGTACTTAAAACCAGCGATTTGCAGCGCACAGAACTGTTCCAAGGATGTTCTCTCCACTCATTGCCAGCGACTGCCACCCAGCGCTTCCTGAAGACAAGAAACAAAGTGAGGCAGGATCACTGTCCTCCCAGCACAAAGAGAAGCTCAGCACCTCTGGCAACAGGCTCCTGAGGCAAAAAGATGAAGCAAACCACCATTCTCTGGCAGTTCAGATCCATCTCAAAATCTGAAGGCACACCAAACAGTCCCCAAGAAATATTTCCTGGTAGGAACTGTTCCCATATGTTCAAAGCGGGCAGGAGTCCACTGTTCTGTGCCATGCAGCCCACAGGGCGTGCTGACGATAGCTTGACTGAGGAAAGGACATGGGTTAACCTTACTGACTGTTCACTCACCTTTCTCTCTCTAGCATGTAAACCCTCTAGTGCTGGGTTTTAAAAGCTAAGCAGAATCAAGTGGGTTTAATATTTGAAATTAAGACTAATTGATCATCAATCTTTTTGTTTGGTTTTTGGTCTTCTTATTTTCCAACTTAGAATTTAAATAGGAGAAGTACACCTCCGTTCTCCTCCAAACCCCTTCTTCTAACCCAAAGAGAGGCAGCAGTTAAGTGACAGCTTAAAAACTGCACAGTGTATCAGACATTCTGGTGGCAAGTGCATATGCAGCAAGGTGCTGCTGTGGGTGGGATTAGGTAATAATTACTTGCAATTCATCCCAACTCATCTAACAAAACTAGAAATTTGGCTTTCCCCAGCAAACACAGGGACTGAGCAGGGTCACACTGGAAGACCAGCGACAATGCAAGGGCTGCATCTGAATTCCTCTGAGACTCTGTCCCAGGCTTCTGGAGCAAGATGCGCACGCTCTAGCACTGCTATAGTGCTGAGTTCTGTGCCCCAAGAAAGGCAAGAGGGGAAAACATCCCCCTTCCTTTTGCCACTCTTCAGAACAACAGGTGAGGACACACTGATTTATTTACGTCTCTTTACACAACCATACTCCAGAAAGAGTGCTTTATCAAGAATTTGCTATGCAAGTTCCCTCCACTCTAAGGTGGAGGATTTCATCTGCCGAGTGAGTTCCAAAAATAGAAAAAGCCCATAGTCTGATTGTTTATTTCCATCCTTAGCAGTATGTACCGTGCTACGTCAATGGAAGCTCTGTGCTAGGAAAGAATGTGGAGTATGTTGGAGAGGTCCAGCTCGGAGTCTTTCTGGCAAATCGGAAAGAATCACTGGGTCACCAGGCTTCAGGGATTTTAAAACCCCAGCTCAGCAGAACTTGTTATTGGAAACCACAGTCACACTCACCTGATCGACTTCACTTGCATAAGAGCGGCTGCCACATGGAGACAAGCGGGGGAAGCAAAATCTTTGCACAGGCCTGTTAAAAAAACCCAACAAACAACAGAACCATCAGGGCATGGAATATCTTATCTGTACCCTGGTGCTGCAGCACACACGAAAAGGAATGTAGTGTTGTCTATACACATCATGTGGGCCGTCATTTGAGAAGATGGAATCCAGTCTACAGTTCTCCTTAGTCTGAGCCTGTGTGTTTTCTACAGTATGAAACATTTGTTTCTCAAAGGACCTCGGTGCTATTTCCAGCTGCGGAAGCTGTCTGGATGTCACCAAAAACTCTAAAATAGCTCCTGGTCTGGAGGCACAGAGTGGCTTCCACCCACAAAATGGGCAAACAGTGTCTTCACTTCCAACAGCAACACCACTCTCAAGAGCTGCACAAAGCCGGGGTATGGGAAGTTATTCATTTGCCTGATCAAAGGGCTCTGCTGTGGCATTGCCTCTTATCCTCAGCCTAAGGTCAAATTTGCTTGGATCTCTCTCACTGCTTTTAAACACAGCTCTACTCTTCTGTCATTTTAGATGACACTTCTTCCTCTGCAGTGACTACCCATTAGATACTCTCAGATCCTACATGCCTTCTTTGCAACTGTTTAAACTAGGAGACACTACGCCTTTGAGACATCTGCATTGCCATGCAGATCTGAAGCTGCTCTGTACAATACGTCTGACTCCCAGGGAGATAAACCACGTTCACAAAGACAGACCAGAGCAAAGCCAACAGTGCCTTCCAGGGTATGAGTATTTATTTAGAAAAGCTATGCCACCAGTAGCATCACGCTGTCTTAGGTCTTGCCACCATTTATCAAAACTAGGCCTAGACAACACACCAGAGTGACCCTAGCCTCTGTCCTTGCCGGCCACCTCTCTGGACTGTATCAGCTTTTTCATTTTTGCTTTAGGCACTGACATTGCCCTCCCAGAGCCTTCTGGCCTTCCCCTCGACTTGCTGTACTTCATCTACCTTCTGACCCCTCTAACAACATCTATCCTTCAACAGAGCTTATCTTCCAGGCCGCTCTTCTGTCTTCTAAGGGAATTTGCATAATCATTCACAATTATCTCCTGCTCAGACATCACAGGCGCTCCCAGGGTGACCTGTGCTACACTGAACAGCACTCTGCAGACACTCTGGCCTCTGAGCTGCATCCTGGGAACACAAGGCTGGAAAAAGTCTGCTAGGGCAGAAGCTTTGAACCAGATGGGATGAAAGCTGATTTATATTCAGACCAACGATGTCTGCTCACCTTCCTGCAACAATTTAGCTCTTTCTCTAACTTGAGTGTCACGAGCCCAATCAGCTCTTGAAATAGCAACAGCCTATCTAATTGCTGCAAAGGTCAGTCCCCAGGCAAAGTCTGTGTTATCATCACTGACCTGCAATCCTGGCTTGGAACTTTTAACTCAATAATAAGCTTCTCGGTGTGTCTCAAAGTGATCAGAAATGTTCATAACATTTGTTTTAGTCGCATGAACTTGACTTTTATTTTTCAGTGTCATGCCTGATTTGCTGCACTCCTTTCACAATAACCTGTAGAGAACTACTTGACATTCTGGCTACCTTGACCTGAAGGCAGGGGCATAGAATAGATGCTGGCTGCTGGTCAGCAGGAACATCACCAGAAGAAACAGCTATGACATGTATGCCACGTTACCCCCCATACCGTACACTAATGTACCGTGAGCCGTTTTTGTCATTCTGCATGACTGAATTCTAGAGACCACAACTGAGACTTTCAAAATGCACAGATGGTCCCAGGATTGAGTCTGTGCTTGTAACCATGCATTTGCTTTTGTTCAGTTACACCAAAAAAGGCAGCCCTCATCTTGAAGAGTCAAGTATATAAATGCTACCTCAGTGCATTAAGACACCAGTATAGTGACAACACTGCCTTCAGACGAACAGCTGGATTTCCATTTCAGGTTTAGCAGCCTGCAGATACTTCAAAAAAATACGTGGTTTTGCCCAGAGTAGAAGATGCACAAAGCACAAATACACAGTAAACGAAACAAAATTAGAATTAAAGAGAAAAAAAAAAGCTGGAAATTCTTTTCTGAAGTTAGTAAAGCAGTAATTTGTATTTTAAGACCACAGCAGATTCCTGCTGGTGCAGCTTTGGTATGTGAGGAGCAAATAGGAGATAAAAGGCCTATGTCTGTTTGCATAGGAAATCTCTAACAGCGTGGCTATCTTTGGTGTCTACAACTCCCTGTTACGGGAGCCACCCTTGGCAGTGATGGTGCTGGACACCGCTAGCAACAGCGGCAGAACCACACTGGAGGTGACAGTTCCTGCTTAGCCATGAGCCACCTGTAAACAGCTTATGTACAATTAGCAGTACACACACCACTGTTTGGGAACCCTGCTCTAAAGCAAAGCCAGTGAAAACACTCAATGTGCTCTGAGTTTAAGCTAACAGGGTTCCCATCATATATCAATATAAAAGAGTGGGTTTTTTTCAGAGCTAGGAATTAAGAGTTAGATAGGCAATTTTCTGTTCATGTTCAGAAAAAAACCAGCTTTGTTACTCAGCCCACCTCCATTTCTCACTAAAACCCTCCCTCTCAACGTTCTCATTTTATGTGATTCATTGTCTCTTTAATGAAGTCACAGAAACATATGACAGTTCCTTGCACTGCAGCAAGGCCTACTTGATGATATTCAGAAATAAATCCTTGTTTGACATGGAATTAATGCTCTACTCAACCCCCTTATGACTGGAGAAGATTGTTCAAGTGTAAAAAACTGCCACGTTGCCAATCCCTCCTTGCAGAGAGTCCATCTCCTCTGTGCTCACGTCAGTGACTGAGCACTGGCACAGGTTGCTCAGGCAGGTTGTGGACTCTCCATCCACACAGCTATTCAAAAGCCGTCTGGACACGGTCCAGGGTAAACAGCTCTAGGAGGTCCTGCTCGAGTAAGGGAGGCTGGACCAGATGGCCTCCAGAGGTCCCGTCCAACCGCAACCTTCCTGTGATTCTGTAAATAAACTGTCCCACTGAAATCAAATGAGCCCTCGCTGTGTGCTTTACTCAAGATCTCACTCCTTCTTCTTCTCCATCAAGTCACTTACCTGACACCATTCCCTGGGTCCTTGAAAGTCAGGGCTTTCACAGAGAAGTTCAGGAGAGGCCGGGACAGCTTGGTAGCCAACATGCTTTCAGTTAACACACTCTACCAACAGCAAGACTGTTCTCCCTTAGCTCTGCAACACAAGATAGCACCTCTGTTTTAGTTGCTCAATTATTTTGTAAGTCATGCTGACTCCATGTATTGCAAGAAGAAAATAAAGTCCAAAGGAACTCATCTTTCCCCCTTGCAGTCCCTCACACTGAGATAAACAGCTCAACCTTCAACCACCTCAAGATGCTTTTAAATAAGGAAAAAGATTATAAGCTGACAAGCAGGGAGGCATTTAAAGAAAATGTAAATTTCTCCTTCTCAATACATCCTTAACTGTATTCTCTGAAACAGCTAAAAATTCAGGTACTCACATGGAATATATTATTTCAAGTGAGCTTTACGATAGAATTTTAAACTAAAATATAACTTCAAGCCACAGGTGATGTTACAGAATAGAATAGAATAGAATAGAATAGAATAGAATAGAATAGAACAGAATCATTAAGGTTGGAAGAGACCTCAAGGATCATCCAGTCCAACCATCCCCCCACCACCTATTAACCACTAAACCAATGTTCCCAAAGCAATCCTTGGGCTGTACAGCCAGTACAGCCATGCAGTTAAAAATACATTTCTTCATAATTAAATAGCTACTGATGCTGGACTACGCGCAGGGAATCACTGTTAACCTCACCACGGGGTGAAAGCAGCTCAAGAACAAGAGTTAAGTACCGCAAGTTCGTTTCAGTTATATTTACCAGCGCACAAAACCCCCATCTCGCCAGCTCAACGCACGGCCTCCCTTATTAAAGCAGAAAAATGGTTTCTAACTGCGAGGGTTTATCTGCCTCCGCCGAAGGCCGGGCTGCTGCTGCGGCAGCTTCAGGGCCTGCGGGGAACCGGGCCCCGGCTGAAAACCGGTGGTGTCACCACAGCAAGAGCAGCCGTGGGGGCCAGGCCGGGCACGGGGCGGGCTGGGCTCGGAAGGGCCAGCTGGCTCCGGAAACCCTCGGAAATTCAGGGCGTTTGATCAAATTCGAGAGCTCGGTTGCTGCCCACGCATTTTTCTGGTGAGGAATTCTCTAAGGAGGTGGCGAAGGGCCGGGCCTCCCCGGGCAGGCCCCGCCGGCCTGCCCCACGCAGGGGCGCGGCTCCCCGCGGCCGGGAATGGGCTCACGGCGCTCGCCAAGGGCACGGCGA
>VWZZ01002086.1:306629-341320 GCA_013399095.1 Psophia crepitans | reverse complement strand
GGGCCCGCCGCGCCCTGCCCGTGAGTACCGAGGCGAGGGGCCGGGGGAGGCTTCGGCCCCTGCTGGGGCTCGCCAGAGGGACACCTCGGGGCGCTCCCCGGGGCCCAAAATGGCGCCGCGCCTTCAGGCCCGCCTCTGCCGCCGGGTGCAGTTTAACTGGGCCGGGGCTGTGGCAGCCGGGCTGGCGGAGGCCTGGCAGGGAGGAGGTGAGCCGAGGTGAAATGCCCAGCTGAGGAGAGCCTTGGGCTGGCCGCTGGCCCCGCGGGGTTCGGCCGGGGCCGCCGAGCGGCTGCTGTGCCCTGCAGTGGGGCGGGGAGTTTTGTTCCAGTACTCTAAATGTGGGGGTGAGTGTAAGGGAGGGAAAAAAAAAAGCCCTGTGAGTGGAACAGAGTTGCATAACCAGTCTGCTTTCATATGTTTTAAACAAGATAACACAAAATGTCTGGGGTTGTTCCGCTGGATGGGAGTTAACGTGGCTCTTGCTCACGCGCCACACCTTTCTGCAGGCACCAGGAGGAACCTGCAAGAGAACACGGGTTTGCTCTGGGGCCTGCAGCTCAGTCCTGCCTCTCTGGAACAGCCAGATCAGCTTTGGCCTCTTGGCAGCCTCCTGGTTTGCCCTTTCTCCATCCACTCTGCTCCTCTGTCGTTCCTCACCCTTGTCCCCCCTCAGAAAATGCTTTCCCTTTGGTGAATATCTAAAGTTCCTTGTACTGAAAATTTCCACTTCCTGACTGGAAATAAGGAACAAGAAAGCTTACTTTTTCACTGCTCTCATCTTCAAATTAATTTGTTTGATAACAAGCAAATGGTCAGGGAAGGGCATCAAAGGGAGCAGGATCCAGAAAACAAGTGACACAGTGGAGGAGGATGATAGATCACCTGCATCACTAAAATAAGTTCTACTGTTTAACAAAGCGATAGCATCCCCGTAGGAAAAGCTGGTAAGGTGTGTGCGCCTGAGGTGGCTGCAGGTTAAAATCGAGCTGCCTTGCTGGGGCTGTTTGAACCGTGTTGAATGTGTGTTACAGTGTCGAACTTGTATTACAATGTTGTGGATCACACAGCAGGGATACAGACTGTTTCCCTGTCCAGATGCCACAGCAGCACCTGTAGTACAAGAAGTGACTTGGTCTCCGGTGCCCTGGCAGCACTGTACATGAGTGCCGTTGCCTGTGCAGTGTTCCCTGAGAGCATTGCATGGCTGGTAGTGAAGTTCCTCAAAACGCTGATCAAGGTCACTATGGTGCCTGCTAGAGAAGTGATAGTCCCCTCTGCCTGTCTCAGCACTGTGCTAAACTGTACACTGCAGACTGACCTTATCAAACACCAGGAAGGAGGCCAGTAGGCCTTATCTTGGGACTTGCAAAAGATAAGGATAATGGGGCTCTCCTGTGTTTGCGGCTTTTTGGGGATAGGAGGTTTTTGGGAATAAGGTTGCTCCTTGCTCTTATCCCTGAGAGCTTTCTGTCCACCAGGCATGGCACAAAGACAGGGGCAACTACAGATGTGAGATCTAGTACATTCCTTGGGTGTTCTTCATACGCTTGTTAGTGCTGCTGGGGCCTCAGTTTGTTGTGAACCACGTTGCTGTAGTCACGCTTTACTACCAGCAATTTAGGTAACAGCAAATAATTAGCAAATAATTAACAAATAATCAGAGGAACCTTCTCATACTCTAAGTTGTTCCTCACTTTTCTCGACATTGTAAACAGCTGAGAGGATTTTTAAACCTCTTCCTTTTTGTATACATTTTGGTGGTTTGGTTTTGCTTGTTTTTTTTTTTTTAACCTGAGAAAGCTACACCTAGATGCATACAGGAACACAGCCTGGCCATTTGCTTTTATTTCCTGCAGCTGAGCTCTGTCCTTAGTAGACCGGCTGATAAGGGAACTAATGATGGCTGAGGATTGGGTATTGTCTCTGTTGTGGACACTGGATGTGATCACAACTTCTTATCTCCTCCTCGCTTGCTGCCCTTTTGGGAAACCCTCTGTTGTCAGGATTCAGAGGCAAAGGGTCCAGGGAGGTGAGGCAGATAAAAAAAGTCACGTCCTTCTTCTCCAAGGGTCAGGTTGCTGAATTAATGTGGGAATTAACCTTGGCAAATTCTGTGATCTGGTTCATACTAGATTCTTACCTCTGTTGGAGCTGTGTCACTGTAAATTTGATTAAGACTGAGTGCAGTATATTTAATTTATTGTATGTCCTTTAGCTGTGGCTGCCTTCAGAGCTTTAGTAGAGTTAGCCTATAGTTGGGTGCTCTTTGACTGAGTGTAGGAATCAGTGTTAATGCGGGTGTTGGTGTGATAAATGCAGGATAGACTTCTGATGTGCTCTCATTTTAACTTGAGGTCATGATTCCCCTTTGTAAGCAATAGCTTCCAGATGAAATTTAGGACAAGACAGGGTGTAGCTCACTGCTTATTGCTCTCTGCACGCCTTGAGTTTGTGCAGTAATGTTCTGATTGCTATCGCCCTGCAATTATTCCTTATTGCCGCTTCACTACCACGCATGTCAGGAAAACAAGAGATCAGAGAGCACTGGTGATTGCCCCATTTCTGCCTGAAAAAGTGGCTGGACAAGCTGGTGCAATTCATATGTAAGTAGTAATAAATACAAATGTTTGTATTCCGGCTGTTGTTAATACAGTAATGGAATATTAGTTGCAGATATCTCCACAGAAATGGAAGTGACCTCATTTCCTCATTGCCTTCTCTAGATCTTTATTACTATATCATGTTATTGCCTCACAGATATGGCTTCAGTTTGGAGCAGCATGCAGCACTGCAGCTGGGTGCCTGCAAGTTCATTCCTTTGCAGCTGTGGTGAGGGGAGCAGGGGAGAGATGGCTTTAAGGGGGTGAAGGTGCAATGTTTTGGTATGGGATTCTCTTTGGGATTTGGGATTCTGTTTTCAGACCTATCACAAGCCTGTTGTGTCATGCCAGATTGAGTATCAAATATTCTCTCTCAATTTATCCATCAATCAAAAGATAATAATGTAGGAGAGAACCGTAGGATTTGATAAGCTGTTTCTGTAAGACTGCAGTGTTCCAGAAGGAAACTCTAACCTGTAGTCACATTCCTGCATGCTAAAATACAGCATGGAAAGTACCGCAGAGAGTGGGAGTAGGTGGGGAACAGACAGTAGAGAGGCACTCTGCAGTTAGAATAGCTGCTGTGCAGTTCAAGCAGGTGACATACCATCATTGGGATGTTTTCTGTGCTGCTCTTTCTTATAATGCCCATGAGCTGGTAGATCACTAAGTTCTTTTGAAATGTTTCTGTTCTGTTTCAGCCACTGATACTTGAAAGAAAGGGCTACTGTTCTAGCTCCGGCATCAAGGTGGCACAAGTTGTTACAGACCAGCAACTGAATAAATTTCAGGTTTCCAGTAGTTAGGAGCTGGTTGCATTTCTGCACAGGAATCTTGTCATCTCATTTATGCAGGTTGACCCAGCAGAAGCTCCACTGAAACTGTTGGGTTTAGATTGCAGTCAGGTTAGTGTGCAGACAGGTATGCGCCCACTGTGGCTTGCAGCTGGAATTGTACATCCTGAACAGTGTCTGGCCCTGGCTGCACGCTGCTCCTGTGCTATGTCACTCGGTGCTGGTGGTGCCTGCAGCATGGCAATATCTGACGCTACTGTATTCCTGTCTTTCCCCACGCAGGCTGAAGGGAAGGCGGTGCTAATCACAGGCTGTGACAAAGGTTTTGGACATGCCTTAGCAAAACGGCTTCACGCAAAGGGATTTACTGTTTTTGCTGGATGTTTGCTTGCGGTGAGTAGTAATACTGATCAAAATTGTTCTCTGGTTGGAGAAAAAAGTGCTTCTCAAGTGACATCATCTTCATCTGCAGCCTCTGTTTATCCTAGTCCAAGACCTAGGGGAAGTGCAGTGGGCAGGGATCAGGGACTGTCAGCTGCCTGTGTGTACAGTAGCTTGTACAGCAGGGCACTGCTCGCTGCTGGAAGCCTCTCAGCAATACTGAACATAATCTATTTATCTGATAATCCAACATTGCTATTGCATTGTGGCTTTCTGCCTTCCCTGGCACCTCTGTTGCTGTCTTTCATTCGGTCACTTTGCTTTGGGAGCACTCTCCTCAAAATCATCTCCAAACTGCCTCTCCTGCCTTGTTCAGGTTCTGTTTCCAAAGTATCTTCTAACCGTGCTTCAGTTTCTAGATAGCCGAATAAACAAATCTCTGTACATCTGATATCTGTAGGTCTCATCCCCTGTCACCTGTATTTGGCAGATGGCGTCACTTGTTGCGACGGTTGTGATGATCGGTTTAGGCACACTGAATCGGAAAGGATTGCAGACCCATCATCCCAGTCCCTGCTCTTGCAGGTACCAGTGTTGTGCAATCCTCTTCATAAACTGGGCCAGCTCGACTTCCATCTCAGCTGGGGTTTAACCCTTACTATGTTTCCTTGCAGTTCTGATAGTTAATACTCATAATTTTTGACCTGAATTGTTCGAAAGAAGTTCATACCCACTTGTTTCTCCATTTGGAGGTGGCCGCTTCAGCACAGGTGATCAGGGAATGATGACCACAGATTGATGTGTGAAGAGTGAGAACAAACAAAGTGGCCCTTGTTGCCTGTGTGACCTCAGTGGAGGTTATGTTCTTCCACCCCACCAGAAGGGAAAGTTATTATCAGCTGACGTATTGTGTAACTGGAGAGCAAGAGTGTCCTGTTGGAAAATTGCCACTATTCGGAAATTTCCATGGGAGGGCTCTATAAATCCTTCAGTAATCATGTCATACGCTGCTTTGGGATGCCTGTCTCTGTGGTGATAGCAAGTCAGGCACTCACTTCGTTGAGCAGCAGGTGTAGGGAACAGAAAGGAGAGGGGAGATAGTGGTCTGAGAGGGCTGTTCAGAAGGCAGCGCTCCAGTGCAGAGCAGGGAGGGCCAGGCACCATTTGAAGCCCCATAAAGAAAAGAAATGCTCCCAAAGTAAGCTCTGCTTGCTTGTTTTATTGATTAAAAGACAAAACAAAGCCTGACAAACAAACCACAAACCCCAACATGTTACTTCTTGATCACGTATTATTTACCCATCCCAGAATGGCCAGGCAGCTCTCAGTATTCCCTCTGATCTGGCCTGACAACTTCTTACTCAGAGCCAAAACTTTTTGTGGTTTGGTACTTAGATTCTGTGTGGAAGTGAAAAATGCATCAGCAGTCACAGTTGATCTGCAGGTGCCTTTCAGGAAATTGACTGAGCGCTTGACCCTGAAGGGGTGGAGAGTGGGAAAATAGGATTATTTTTTTTTTCTTGTTCTGTGTGTTAATAAACTTTCAGGAGACCTGGACTTACTTGTGGGTGATTTTTTTTTTTTTATTTTTTTTTTTTCCCATGGGTTGTTAGTGTTGTTTTATCTGCTCTGAAGGTCAGGGTCTGGTGATAACACAGTTATCTGGGTAGTTGTTAAAAGTAATACAGTCGAATTCTCTCTACAGTTATTTGGACAGCCAGCGTCCTCATGGGACAGCCGTGTGTTAGTTGAGGGAGAATAATAGAAATTTAAAATTTGACAAGCAAGAGCTTACTGAAAATATAATGGTAGAATGCACTTGGGATAAAAATTGTTCTAAATCTAGAGCGGACTGCTCTGAGAAAAGGAAGCATTTAGTGACTGCAGAAAAGGGTGATGGATCCAAAACAAGCTGGAAACATTGGTGATTGGAGCTGTTAAGTCGGATCACTTGTGAAGAACAAGGTATGAGCATGAGAGTGATTATTGCTGATGAGTGAAGGAGTGTGCATGCGGAGTGGCTAAGGATGTAGCTGCCCTCCAGTAACTGGCAGTGTGTGTGTAACTGCTCGTGACAAATGCAAGGACACTTACCCTGTCGTGAGAGGAGAGTGAGCTGCAGGGTCACAGCAGGTATGGGGGCAGCTGTTGTAGAGCAGATGCCAGGCCATTAGTTCACACATAGTTACTCCATCATCACTTACTTGCATGGTTTTATACTGAGAATTAAAGGGTGCCTGATGTGCTAGCCACTGCAGAAAGCTCTTGCATTAAATACAGGATAGTACACTGTCAGGTGCATCAGGAGCTTCCTAATGGTCAGACGGTCAAAAATAAAGCTACAGGGCTAAGAGGAATACTTGTTACAGCAAGCAGGCTAGGGTAGAACTGGAGAGGATCAACTGCAAAAGGAATTTCATTCAGCAAGGATGAGTAAATCCACAGACAAAGTGTCTGTTAATATATTAGGATTAAGATGGAAAAACACACAGAAATCAATTACAAAATAACCTGAAAAGTAGAAAGTACGGAAAACTTTGAAATAATCATTGCCTTATTTTCTTTGATCTTGCTGAAAAAAAGGATAAATTGTTTTCAGATGCCTACTGCCAGCAGTTTTCACGAGGACTGCAGGCAAGAAAAGGGAAAGAACAGGTAACGTTTATATAAATGAGTGTGTTCAAGTTCACCAGGCCTGATGAAATGTACGAAGGAGCATTTAAAGGATGAGCCATTGTGACTTCTGCCCCATGGCTGATATTTCCAGGAGCACCTGGAGGCCAGGGGATTTTCAGAAGACTGGAAGAGGGCAGATGCCATACTTCCTTCCCAAAGGAGACAGACCTCCGGAATTGCCAATTAGGCAGCTCACCTTTGGTGCATTAGATGAAGTTGCAATATACTGAACTGTCAGTTTTACAAATACCTGGTGTGGTACAGGCTGTCTCTGTAAGTATACCGGTTACAGACTGTGTCATGTCAGTCTAAGCTCATTCTGGGTAAGCAGCAGATTAAAGGTGAAGGAATAAGTGTATCCTGAATTAAGGGGTTTGACGCAGTCCCTCATGATAGTCTCATGAGCAAACTTACGCTCTGAGCCTGTGACTGCTGTTCAGTTCCAGGGAAATTTTCCTGGAAATGCCCCCTGGAATAGAGACTTCACTTGGAAAGGAACATGCGTGATGCCAAGCAGGGAGGATTGCAGGCCTATTGGGGAAGAGGGTTCAAAGTGATCGGATGGAGTCTGCAATCAACTAGGTGGAATCCAGTAATGACAAGACAAATACGAGGTGTTCTGCCCAGGAAAGGCAGGAAGGGAGCGTGTGGACAGGCAGCAGCAGGGTGGGGGGGAACTGGCACAGGCAGAACAAGCTGACCGGATCCTCAAGTGTTCAGCATTGTGTTTGTGGCTTCCTGATTCCCACTGATATCTCGCTGCAGGTGCCCAAGTGCTTGCCAGAAGCAATCCTGAATCCTGTGAGCTTCCCTGAGAAAAGGCGGTGGCTTGGTCCCAGGAGGACTCTCTGCTAACGAGCCCCTGTCTGATCTGCCTGTCCCTCAGCACTGGTTGCATCAGGATCCTTTGAACCAGAGCAGGGAAGAGGAGGGAGCGAGGGGAAGGGGAGGCAGCTGAAAGCTGGAGCAAGGCTCCTCTGCTGTGTGGAGAGGGCTTGTGTGGCTGTTGAGCACGCCCTGCTAGGCGGAGGGTGGGGTGGGCAGCCAGAGCCCTGCAACCTGCGAGGGCAGGATAACCAGGGGACATGAGATAGCTGGGAGGAAATGGGAAAGTCCCACTGAAAACCTTAGAAGGGGAGAGAGGTTTTGCAGGAGCAACTGGGCTGTTGCTCCCAGGACCCCACTCAACTCACACCGCTGCGTGGCTCCTGCTGGTGAGCCACAAGGCCATGTGGGCCATCCCAGGGAGGACAGCCTGGCTGCTCCCATGGGAACTGCTCCAGGTATTTTCCCAGCCAGCAAATCTACTGTTTAAAAACCACAGTAGAAGTACCATGTGGGTATCTGTCCAGGGAATGTGCTTACAGCCCCCAATGACCACAGAACACAAAGTGATGTTCACTTCTTTCCATAAAAATACATAGCTGCTTCATTTGCAAAGAGTTTTTCTGGCCATAAGAGTTAAGCAATTTGTTTTACAGTTAAATAATGGCTGAGGTGATGTGTGTAACTATGAAAAGCTGTTCCAATTGATATTGCATGTTGAAGTCAGTCTTCAAAAATCAATACAATTAATAAATTGATTGTCAACAATTAATAAATTGTAGCTGGGAAGGTAACTTTGCAGGTTGAGCTGCATTAGTGATAGGGGAAAATTAATTTCAATATACATAATACAAACCATTTATACTGGATTTTTAAGCTGCTTGCCTATGCCTTTGTTTCTCAAAAAACAGTGGAGATACTTCTTGTTTAGTTTGTAAGGATTATGAAAGATTAAAAAACATGTAGGGAAAGGTGTTTTCAGTGCTCTGAAATGACAACTGGTACTTGAGTACAGATATAGTTAAGGTTTTGTTTCTATATAGGTACAATAAAGCGCTCTCTTGACAAGTTGAATTAGCTCAACTTTATTCAGTGTTAAGTAGCTGGAAGTTGCTTTGTATAACTCAGATGCAAGCGCGTCTTCCAGAAATACAGCAAGGCATCGCCCCAGTTTCAAAGGGAATATAATGTTTTGGTGACTATGTTATTAACTACTTGTAATGCCACTTTCAGAGGTTATTTTTGTGGCTGGGTAAGGGAGCTAGACACAGCGTTTCACTGCTTGATGTGCATTAGAAAAGCTTGAAGGTTTTTTTTTCTGTTTTTGTGATACCTGGAAATAAGTCAGTTGTGAATGATAGGCAGCCATGGAGCCAGCAACTCATTCCTACTATTGTCATCATGCTGGTGTAACTGTATATTGACTTTTAAGAAAGCTACCTTTTTTTGCTCAAGGCTGTGATGGACATTTCAGCTCTTTTCCTTCATTACACATCATTGCTCACTGGACTGAAGGTGGAGGTGAGATTTTTGTGTACTATATTCATTAAACAGCCTGAGATAAGTATATAAAAACCAAGCCTGGCTGCAGAGACAGCTGAGCAGGTGACTGTGGGAGGGTTGCTCGCCTCATTTGCCCTTGTACTGTGGGAGTTGGTATCAAGTGCTAAAGGAAGAGTGGCAGCCAGGCATGGTGACTCACCAATTCATAACTTTGTCCTCTCCAACGAGGCAGAGCCTGTGATTCAGGAGTAGTTTGTCGAATTAAATCTCGAGCCTACTGTGGAACTGTATGACTAATCTGTGCTCTTTTCACTTTTGTTTGCTATATGCCACCTGAGGAAGGCTGTAAGGCTTAGGCAGCGATCTTGTCTGGAAGTGACCAGGTAAAATTTGGAACTTGAACTGTGTTTATGTTTGACTAAACAAAAAAAACCCCACAATAGTAACAGAACCTCTAATGATAGCACCAGGGACAAGGGGGAAAGGAAGAAAGAAAGGAAAAGGATAGAAAGGAAATGAGAGCCATCTTGTTCTTACTACGTGTGGTGTGGGGGAAAAATAGAGACAGACTTGTTTCCTCAGACAGAATCTCCTCCTTTCATGCCTTGTGTCTGTAATCTCACCTTTGTGTGGCAGATATCTACTGTGCATATATTCCTGTGCATCCTGTTCTGCTGCATAGTAAGAGCAAAATATCATTATATAGGTTCAGCTGTAAATGTTTCCTGCTGTATCCTGTGGCATCATACTGTTTGCTGCTAGGCATGCCAGAGGTGTCCCTGCTGCCTTGTTTCAAAGTGGTCTGACAACACTATTTCATTAGAAGCCAGGCAATATTTTGGGATGACATGAGTATGGTGCCTAATTAGCCTTTTGCTTTTAAGCCTAGAAAATCTGACTCTGGTTTCTGTACAAGTGTTTGCTATGTTACCTGCAGAGCATGAAGACTGAGTCAAAGGAGAGGCACCCAGGGTTATCCCAGGCTGGCTCAGTACTTTACAGGGTTATCTATGTGAAACCCTTCATGCGGGGAGCTACCAGCAGGGGCTTTGTGGCCCTTCAGCAGTGGGTCACTGATGCTGTGCTGGAGGGAATAGGAAGATGGTAGTGGGTTGCACACCAGCTCGTGTGCTTAGTGTGCACCACGTTTACACCTCTGTGTGCAATTTCAGTAGCTTCTATTTCCTGTACATGTGAACATGCCAGACCCCCAAGCTGCATTACCGTTCCTTGTCCATCTTAGCAGGACATCTTTCTGTTCTGTGAACAGGACGAGAATGGAGACGGAGCCAGGGAGCTGAAGAACATGAAGTCAGATCGCATGCAAGTGCTACAGATGGATGTGTGCAGTGACCAGGAGGTGACTCAGGCTGTGGATTTTGTGAAGAGAACCCTGAAGGAGCCAGAAGAAGGTATGTGGTGATCTTTGTATTTCCAGCACAGCTGGCTCTTCGCTGTGCTCACGGAATCCTTCCTGCAGAGCAGGCCATGTATTGGCCAGGTCATTCCCTCTCTGCGCTGCCAGAAGAGGGTAACAAGTCTGGAGGCCTGTGGCAGTGTGTGGCTGGCAGTCAGGCAGTGCTGTATCTGGGTCAGTGAGGAGAATTGTCTTGCTATTCATGTGCCGGCCACTTGGAAAGGAACCAAGACTGGCTGGAGGCTCAGGCTGTAACTCTACATCCCATAAAAACTGATGAGTGGCAGCAAGTCTACAAGAGCCTGTGTCTTTCCCACGTGGTGAGGTTGGGAGGCTTCTTGCCCTGCATAGGTTTCTCTGCAGCCTCTGTGCAAGCAGCAAGCTGGACAGCAGCTGTAGACCCAGGCTGAGGGTGGACTGGAGTTTCACATCTGTGGCTCCAGAACTTGAGTGCAGTGTGGCTGGAAGGTGGTTGCTCCTCTTGAAACTTGGATGAGACCACCATGGGCCTGTCTTTTTTCACAGCAAGTATAAAGCTAGTAAATAACAATAGCTCTAATCCTCATTCGAATTACATGAGCACACCCTTCCTCCTAAAACAGGCATATGAAATGTAACTGAGTTACGTGCAAGCTCTGATCCCACACATGTTCTCTCTGCACGGTTTTTCTTCCTACACAGTCACCCAGCCCTCGTCACACATTTCACAGCTTCTCAAGCTTTTCCTGAAGAGCCCAGCAACAGCAGTGTTGGCACAGAGCCGTTTTCTGCTGAGTGAAAGCTTGTAAGGGAGCAGCTCTGTTGCTTCTATAAATGCAGTAGTTTTTGCAAAACCATGTGTGTAGCAGGGACAGAGAAGTCTTGCATCCTTGATCAGCAAGTTGGACTGGTTCCTCCTGCTCTTGAGCGCCTTATCCTGTACTTGTTTGCTCCAGCGCAGTGTGCAAAGCAGCAAAGGCTTCTTTTCAGGCCTGTCAGTGTGACTGAGGTTTGGGGCTTGCCAATAAATGGCTCTCAGTAAGTAAGTGCTGAAATGTAGAGACTGTTGAGACTGAGGTGCCTTGCACAGAGGTGCTTGTTGCACGCTGAGCGTGGCCCCAGGGGAGCTAGTGCAGAACAGTTCTTGTGCTGTACATTCATACCTCTTCTCCCTGTGCTGTGTACATAAGGCTAAACTCATTTCGATAGGAGTGCCCCTGTTTGTTTTCAGTCTTATGCAGTTCCCACTGTTCTGTTGACACTAAAGAAATAATAGTGATAAGGATCTGCTCAATAAACACTCTGCTCTCCAGCAAACCGCCCTGTGACTGGGTACCGATCAGCACTTTGTTCCGTATGTAACGTGACCTGATCGATACCGGAGCAATGAAATTCCAAGAATGAACTATTGTAAATAATGTTTTCATGAGCGTCCCTGAATCTAGTCTCGTAACCCAAAAAATGGGAAATCGTTGTAGGGAAATTTAGAGTCGGAAATACTCTGCAGAGGTCAGTTTGAGACTGATAGTTGAAGTCTTATGTGGGCTTTGGTAAATCCCTGCCAAATTTGCTCTGCACAGCTTTTGTTAGTGGTGAAATGACACCACCAGATGCCCTGTTTCCACTGTCCTCCTGCTAGCGCTTAGAGCTTGCTTTGCAGCAGCATGGGGGACCCTGTTCAGGCTGAGATGCTGTGCTGGCTGGCAGGTGAGCGTGAATTTCGGAGTTATCTTGACCCATTAAAGGTGGCAGCGTCAGCGAGTACAGCAGTGATAGGCAGGAGATCCTGGGCAGAGCAGGAGTAGAACTGTCTGACTGCAGCATTTACAAACTTGAATAAAAATGGAAGTAAGGATAGAATGAGCAAGATGTTTTCTTGGCTTTTGCTGCAGACCACAACTTAGCTGTTATCCGAAACAGCACCTGGGGCTGTTGTGGCCCAGTGGGGACTGGAAAGGGGTTGTTCTGGAGGAGCTGCAGGCCAGTGAACTGGAGCAATATTCACCACTGTCTGTCAGAGACAGGCATGCAGGGCCAAAGGGGTGCTGGGATCACCATGTCGGAGCTGGCAGATGCAGCAGTCGGGGCGGCTATAATGGACAAATCCGTTCAGGGACAGACTGCGAGGGAATAGGTAATGCATTGTTATCACTGGGTAGGACACGATCTTCTCTGCTCTGCTACACATGGCTGGTCACAGCCTTCATGGAAAATGAACTTAATTGGGAACAGGACAGCATTACTGGGGCTGGTGTGAGAGTAGAGAGCCAGTGTAGCAAGCTCATGGTGTTTTCAATTGCACCAGGAGGATAAATTCCATGAGTATTTATTGGGCAATGGTAGAATGTTGCAGTTTGCTTAGAGGGCTGTGCTCAGTACCGTACATGGTTACTATCTGACGGTGAATAATTATAGGCTGGAAGTTACTGAAGGACTTTCATACATCAGGGCAGGGAAACAGCCCAAAAAATTTTTAGAGACCTTGGTAAGTTTTATCAACAGGGTGGCATGACGTGGGTGCTTTTGATAGCAATGTCAGAGCTCCCTGGCCATGAAGACTCCTTAGACCTGTGTTTGTTCTTGGTGGTAAGAGGAAGGTCAGGGAGTGAAAAGAGGCCCTGACTCCAGCTGCGTACTTAGTGAAAACTAACCATGCTGTATGGCAGGACATCTAATGAAGAGCCGTTAACTTGTTCCAGCTCTTCTGTATGTTCCTTCTGCAGTTTATGGCTGCATAGTCCTGTGCTTCAACAAATTCACCAAGTACGGACTCCATCCTATGTATGTTTTCCACTGGGACTCCTGCAGGAACAGTCAAGTCCTCAGTGACCTGCTAAGTCCTGGGCATGTAAAGGGTTCAGTGCAGAAGCTCTTGGTAAGTGCAGTCAATTTAATTTTGACAGGACTGCATGCACGAAAGATGTTCATTTTTAATTTCTAGTAGTTTTAAGGGTTGGATCTAAGTTTGCAGCCTTCTGCTGTAGTTAGGGTTGAGGGAAACCAAATACCTAGACTAAAATACAGCAGCTGTTAACTGGGCCATGAGCTTGCAGATCAACACTATACACTCTCCAAAACAGTGAGTCAGGGTTGTGAAAGGGTTTAGAAATTAAAGATATATGCATTTCTTCCCTTTTTTCTTTCTTTTTTTATTTTTTTTTTAATTGAGGGAAAGTCCAGGCCCCTCCAAATTGCAAAAACCATGATAAAGTCACTGAGTGCAGACAAACTGGGGCAAAGAGGAAGCATGAAGGAGGGTCAGCCAGATCCAGCCATACAAAGGCCCAGGACCTTAAAGGCGGCGGTGCTTGTGTGACTCCACCACTCTCCCTGATATTCCAAAAAAGCCCCACTGCCTTCACTTCCCATATGCCAGAAGTATGTTTCATCTCCTTGCTGGGTTTTTTCTCTACAACTTTTTTCTACAACATTAGAAAATCCCTTCATCAGGGGGTTGGGTTACTTT
Source organism: Psophia crepitans (assembly GCA_013399095.1). Lineage (NCBI taxonomy): Eukaryota > Metazoa > Chordata > Aves > Gruiformes > Psophiidae > Psophia > Psophia crepitans. Next base: position 327,679 of record VWZZ01002086.1, on the reverse strand, counting down.
GAACAACAAGGAAGGCTTCTTCTCTGTGACACTCTTCCTCATTCAACTCTTTAACCATGTGTTTGTTGGCAGGTCTGTGGGGCCTGGTGAACAATGCTGGTGTCTCAACCTTCGGAGAGGTGGAATTTGCAAGTTTAGATAACTACAAGAAGGTGGCAGAGATCAACCTGTGGGGCACCGTACGAGTGACAAAGGCTTTCCTGCCCCTCATTCGCAGAGCTAAAGGTACATGCCGGGCAGTGTGGCAAACTTGGAGAGAGCTTTTGCAGCACAGCAAAGAGATGTAGCTGAAAATCATGACTCAGACTCCGCTTCGAGGAATGCCTGTGCAGTCCAAGGAGGGTGTCTGAGGCACGCAGGGTGCAAAGCGCTGTGTAAGCCTTTGGTGGTATGGGCCGCTCCGGGGGCAGTCCAGGCACCTACACAGCAGGTGCTGTCTTAAACATCCCAGGATATCAGAGACCTTCATGCAGTGCTGGCAGGTATGACATAGGATTCCAGGCCACCTTTAGCAAAAGTGACTGGAGGCCAGACAAGATACTTCTGGCCTCCAAAGTCCACCAACTACTTATGTCTCCCCCCTTCATGTTGTTCAGTTCACAGATGATTACAGAGTGGTAGTGGTGGAATAAATGAGGGTCAATAACAGCTGTTGTAGATATCTTACAAGACAACAGTATTATCAAAAGTCGTTGTTTTATTAAAAAAATGGGTATGCATGAGCAGAACTCCAAAAAGCTTCTTTATTTAGCACATGTTAGAGAATGCTGGCACAGCTGTGTGCTCTGTGAGGACAGAAAGGGGTTATGTTGAGAAGACTACCCAGATACTATTTCTGGAAAGCAAGTTCCCACTAAACAAGCGCCATCTCACTACAAAAGGTAGCTTACCCATCAGGTCAGCAGGTGGTTCTCACAGTCCCTCCAAGCCACACTTAGGTCTGGAATGAGAGAGCAGAGCCACCCACTTGTTTCTCAGCTAAAACTTCAGGCTGCAGAAGGGTGTCGTGCTCCACGGCTGTGAAAATCCTCTCTAAAAATAGGTGGTGAGATTTGAAGGGCCTGTTTCTAAGTGCATCTGAAACCATAATTGCACACATCTTGTCTTGGGAAAGGACAGAGCCACCCACAGAGGAGGGACTGCTGCTGTCACTGCCCCTAGGCAGTGCATGATCTACCATACACTGCCAGAGCTCTGCAGTCGGGCTGGCGTGGGCTGCTGGTGGGAGTTAGGACAATCACTCTTCCCTGCCCCGTAGACAGCAGCATGTCAAGTCTCCTCTCAGTTTATCCCAGGCATGTAGCTCTTTAGGCACTCCTGGCTGGCCAACTGGGTGAGCAGGCCGTGCTGCTCATTGCTGCAGGTTCAGAGAAACCTCTGCTGGTTCTCTGCCATCCAGCTCAGGTCTAGAAGCCAGTAGCTGTGTTAGACAGAGTGGCTGCAGGAGCTTGTGCAGCATCACGCTGTGTTGTGTGCTGTCCAGCTCACAACACTGCTAGCTGGGAGCTCGAACACTTCTCTGGCAAGACACCAGAACGGGACACACTGATGTGACAGCGCACAGCTACTAGCCTCAGAAGATCTGGGTACTTCTCTACTTGGAAATTAGGAGGGAAATGTATGCTTTGTAAATCCTTTTTAATACAGAGGCAGTTGTGTGTGCCATCCATGGAGGATGTCAGAGCTAGGGCTAGCCTTGCTTGAGTCAGGAGGGGGAGGCTCCTTGAGGGGGGATTTGGATGCCTCTTCAAGGTTCGATTTTACAAATCATCCAACAAAGCAACTTTTTACTGGGATGTTCTGGCTGTGCTTCTGCAGCCCATAATCTCTCCCTCTTCTCTCTAGGCCGTGTGGTGAATATCACAAGCATGTTGGGACGCATGGTGAGTCCGTCTCGCTCCTGCTATTGCATTTCCAAGTTTGGGGTGGCAGCCTTCTCTGACTGCCTCCGGCAGGAGATGTACCGCTGGGGCGTCAGAGTCATCCTCATCGAGCCCAGTAACTTCGTGGCAGCGACAGGCATCCTGACGGCAGACGGCGTTGACAAACAGGCTGAGGCCCTGTGGAACGGAGCCAGCGGCACTGTGCGGGAGGACTATGGGAGGGAGTATTTCACTCGCCACGTGGCCCTGATGAAGTCCTTCATTAACAGTGGCCTGAAGGACATGTCTCTCGTCTTGAATGATATCACCGATGCGCTCACTTCCCCGTGCCCGAGCACCCGTTACAATCCCATGGAGACCTACTGGTGGGTGAGGCTGCAAGCCATGACTCACCTGCCCACTGCCATTGCCGACTGGCTTTACATCCCCGGAGCCACCCTGTGAATGGCCGGCCTTCAGGCATCCTTCCAGCGCTCATACTAACGCACAGGTTAGAGCTGACTTAGGGCTGTTCTGCACCCACTGCTGACGCATCTCCCCTGTGGATGCACGTGCCTTCACTTCGGGATGTCTTGTGTTGCGGGACACTGAGAACAGCGTGGGTTTTCTGTTAGTTGTGGGCTTTTTTTCCCTAACTCTTGCTGTTTGTATTCCCTGCTCTCCTGATTACAGGTGAAAGGTGTTTTTCTTTTAACTGTGGAAGAGGCAGAAGAAGGTTAACATAACGGGTCAAATATATGGCTGGTGTAATTAGGTCAGCAGAGTTCCCCCAGTGACAAATTTGGCTCATTAATGGGTTCTTGCTTTTCCTTACAAGGACAGGCTGCTAATAGCAGAGCAAAGCTGTTGCTATGAGATGTCTCGAAGGGAGAAACTAAAATGGGAAACAAAACAGTTTTCCATTTGATTGAAAATGGGCCAGTCGCAGCCTTCCGTTGTTTTTGTGATACTGCTGCGCTGTTACTGTCTGCTCTTTCCAGGAAGACAGCAACACGGCCTCTAAACAGCCTCATTACCTAGCTGGGGGTGGTCAGATCCCTGCAAAGAAGGGTTCTTCCCTCCCAGCCCTGTGGCCAGGAGCTGCCAGCTCCTGCAGACAGGCTGGGCAGGGAAAAGCCCTCCCAATAATGGGTGAGGTCTGCGCCATCCCTCAGTCGTCCCTGGGACTTGCAGCCTCTCTCCACCCACTGCTGATGAGCGTTGTGGGACAGGGTTGAATCTGATGCAACAAACAAATTTGGCTCCTCTGACTGCTACCTTAGGCACCGGTGTCTGAACTACTCAGCTGTGGTACAGACACTGTTCAGCCATTGCCTTGCTTCCCTCATGTCACTGCCCCGCGCTAGGCTCCCTCTTGCTGGTGAGGGAGCTGCTCTTGCTTTCCCAAATCAGGTTTTTTTGTTCCATCCTCTCTGCACTTGAGCAGTGGTGGGGCACTGTGCAGCCAGTGTGGCCTGACTATGAGCTCTGGAAGGGTGTTCTAAGTGACACGTTTTGTGAGGCTTTTTAATATTGCACAATGAAATTTACACACGTGATTGTCTCCTCAGAGAACCTCCTGCTAACTGGTACGAGCTACTTTTGTGCAGTATCCCCAAGGATGTCTCCTGTTGGCCATACAGAGGGATTTCAATCATTTTTCCAAGTGCTGGGTTGCCTGGCTTAGTGCCCCGTCCCCTCTGTCCCAGTGGGGACTGCTGGCGGAGCAGCCAGCAGGCTGCGGGCACTGCTGGCTGGGCTGGGAACCTACCCGCTCGCTCTTGGGACCGGCTTTGCCTTCCACGGCTAAACTTCATCCTGTTTCGTCCTATTTTGTCCTGTGGCTATGGAAAGAGCTTATCGTTTGCTCCTTCCTCATCTGTCTCTGCCAGCTCTGACTTGGAAACTGTGCCATAAACCTTCAATGTGCCGCTGGCTGTAAATGCTTGGAGTCTGCACGCAGCTGTGAGCGCTGTGATGCCTGAGAAGGAGAGCAGGCTTCCCTCGGAGATGCTGTGGAGGTAGCTCGTATTACAGGTAGCAACTACTGGAAACGCTGGCCATGTAGTTCTTTTCCATTCCAGATCATCAGCACATGGAGACTGCCTGGGATCCAGGACTCGGAATAATCCCACTGACCTGCAGCTTAGGCAGTGTTGTAATCACTTCTGCCCCCTGCACTGTGAAATGTGAGTAGTGTTAAGTAGCACTGATTTGCACAGAGAGAAAAATAAACTGTGAGATTTGTAAAGCACGTGTCCATGTCTCCAGTGCTCATTTCTACATTGTTTTTCCCACCCTCTTTGAATCTGAGGTCAGGATTTCATCGGGCTCAGTAGTTACGGAGGTGGCAGTGGTTCAGCAGGCAGTGGGACTGCAGAGGCTCAGTGAGAACAGCCCGGAGCAGAATGGGCAGCACAACCTGTTTTCAGCAGAAGGAAGCTGGAGAGAGGCCTCTCTGCAAGCACACGCATCGTCAGTGTTTGTTTTATGTGGTTTCCCTCAGGTGACACAGTGGTGCTGTGCATTATTCATTGCCTCAGCGCTCTGCGTGTAACTGACCCGAATGCTACAGCTGCCTGGTAGCAGGGACTAGCTCTTCTCGCAGGCAGAATGGAGACTTGCGAGCCGAGAAGTGTCTGACGCCACAGACAGACCTTGTGGCCAAGTCAGGGTTAGGATTTCTGAGGGTGCGAGTCCCAGTCGCTGCCTCTGCCCCCTGAGAAGCGCTCAGGTGAGCGGTCAGTGCCTGATCTGGTTTCTGCCTGGGTGGGAGCTCTGGCAGCAAGAGGAGCCAAGTGCTGGCATAGGAAGAGCACGTGTCAAGTGTTTCCATATGATGCTGATGATCACATGAACTCTGAGCCAGCAGAGCAAATCCAAGATGATAGAGCAGGTCCCTTCCCACCTTGAGCTTCCAGCAGCTGTTCAGTGAAAACTTGGTTCTGAGGTCTGTTCCCCGGGGCAGCCAGACCCGTTTCACACCATAGTGTTGCATTAATGCAGGTGTTGAGGGCAGACCATTGTCTTGCAGGTGAGTAACAGGGAAGAAATCTCAATTCCATTTGACAGTGACCTTCAAAGCTGGAGGATGGAGACAGAAGGAAGGTCAGTGAAATCCCCTGGAAGTCCATGCTTGTTGCTGTTGCAGCATCCTGTGCGAAGTTAGGCTGCCGAGGGTGCCTGTGGCTTCCTCTCAGGGCCCAGCTGCTGAGAAGGTGGCAGTGTCCTTGTCCTACCCTTTTCTGCACATTTCTCACCGTGCTTTGGAAGACAGCAGTGGTACAGCTCCTTGGTGCACTCTGTAGCCTTTGTAAAGTGTTTGTTTCCCCTTTCAGATCAGCGTGGTTCTCTACAAAGATGCTGGGAACCAAGAGCTGGTCCTCTGCATGTTGTGTCTGCTGTGGTTCAGCGTAACACAGCAAGGAGCCTCCTGGGGTCTCCCAAGCAAGCGCTGTGAGCCTGGGTGCTCCAGATGGCTCAGGCTCTCTCTGTCTTGACCAAAACCCAAGTCCCAGCATGTGTCCCAGGCGTCGTGGCACCTGTGGTTCCTGGTCAAGCCTCAACGTGAAACCTCCACTGGCAGCAAAGGGAGAGTTTAGGAGACAAAAAATTTACTGTGGGTGAAGTGAATAAAGATCATCTCAAAAAGCCAAGGGAAACCAGAAGTCTCTTCTGAGTGACAAGAGCCGCAGAGGAAGCGGTTCATTTCAGGTGGAGGTGAGGAGCAAGAAGTTGCTATGGAGATCCCTCATTGTAGAGATAAACACACACACAGAACTATCAATGAGCTACGCAGAGGATGGGAGTGTATGCTTCTTCCTTGGCTTCAGAGGTCTTCACTGCTGCCACGAGTGGCTGGCATCCTAGGTTTGCTGTTCTGATGTGACTGAAGAGCTCAAGCAGTTGCAGAGTGGCCTGGAGGTGTGCAGTACCAAACGCGGGCAGGCAAGTGTCACTAGGAGCTCTGCTCGATGCTGATGGGCACAACCAGCAGTTGGAGGGATGTCTGTAAGCAGTGGGATACGATTTCTTTTAGATAATGTAGACCATCGGGATATTTCTGTGTGCCACTTTCCTCCCAAGGGGTGATCCTGTAGGTGCTGGCTGGTTGCTGAGCGCTGGCACAGGAAACAGCACAAGGGGTGCCAGGGCTTCAGCAAAGCGGCGGCTCTCCTCTGCCTGGCAGCCCTGGCTCATGGATACTCCTTTTTCTGGCCAGAGGGTGCGTGTGACTGACTCACGCCATGCTGGCACTGTCAGCTATGTAGGGGAAAGTTTAGGATTTGAGAAGCGCTTCTTGCATGTCTGGCTTTGAACCTGCAGCTGAGGAAGTGCCCGCTTCCAGAAACGATACTGGGAGTAGGATGGCAGGGTGCTCGCACGCAGCAACAGCCCTGAAAATGGGATGGGAGGTTGCCCAGGGCAGCTCTCCTCTGCCCTGGGTCAGGGTGTTACTTCTGGTTCCCCAGTGGTGCTTTCCCTGCTCCCAAAGGTCTCCCCGTGGGGGCGCGGTGCCTCCCGGGCAGGCTGCTGCCCCTGGGGCTCCTTGTCTTCCTTGAGAAGAAAAACAAAGAAAAAAGTCAGCAGTATTCGTTGGAAAAAATGGTGTTAAACACATCAAATGAGGATTGGGAAGCTGCAGTAAAGGTCTCTACGAGCACCACAACAGGTCAGAAAGGTGGCTGAGGTCCTGCCGTGCACAGATTGATGCTGGCCCGGCTGTTCTGCCAGCTCGCTGCTTCTGCAGGGAGCTCTGCTCGTGGGCACCCAGCTCTGCAACAGTGCCACCCAGCGCACCCTGAAACAGGAGCCTTGCTGGGCGTTTCAGGAACTTTGAGACCTAGGAAACCCAGGTTTAGCTTTCCAGCGTTCTAGCTACCACCCCCTGCCCCGAACGCAATGGTGCTGTGCAGGTAGCAACAGCAGAACCTGTCCTGCTGGCTGGGGTTTTGAAACACGAGTTTTCAGCTTCTTGAGCAACCACAATGCTGAGAAATATCTTAGAAACAAACCAAACCCGGCACCAGCAGATTTCTCAGCCAGCAGTCTGAGCCGTGGGGACTGGGGAGATGCTACAAATAGCACGAGGAGCTGTAATGGAGCCAGCTCCACCTTCGGGGCCTGGCCTGGGGCCAGGCACAGTTAATTCATTCCCAGCAGCTCTGGAGGGGCCAGGGGGATGCTACTGGCACAGCTGTATCATCCTCTCCCCTGGCGCTCTTTGGGGAAGGGAGCAGACCTGTGTCTTCACCTCAAAACAGTGACGTGAAATAACGCGTTTGCCCTAGAAGCTTATCGGGAGGCACGAAGCCGCTGTGTGAGCAGGCCTCCCGCGGCGCCAGCACCTTCTCTTGTGCTGTCCTGCTAGTGAAGCTGGTCAGAGCGTAGGGAGAGGCGTGCGCCCACCGCTCGGTGCTGGGGTGCAGTTACCCCGCACACGGTGCAGTAAGAAGCTGCTACAAGTGGCTTACAAAGTGCTCTGAACTGTCACAGCTTCAGGGAGGAAGGTGCCAGGGTGGAGGGCAGGCGTTCACACCGTTGTGCTGCTTTTAAGCGGACAGCGAGGTTAACCATCGCCCCACGGGCACCCTGCCCAGGGACCTTGGACTGCGGCTTGGGGGAAAACAGTACGACGTCTCCTGCGTAACGGCAGGGCCTCCCTGCCAGAGCGATCGTGCTCCCAGGGCTGCTGGTGGTACCCGTCACCTTGTGGGGTCAAGCGCTGCGGGAGAAGTCATTTTCCTGGTGGGACTTTAACCAGGGTTACTCTGACAACCAGTCAGCCGGCTGCCAGCGCCACCCGTCCTTGCGTCGCCTTCCTGGTTTCTGCCTGCTCTGGGGCGTTGAAGCGTTTGGAGCACGGCAAAGCGCTTTCCCTTTCCACCGCTAATGAGATGCAGCCCTTGCTCCAGGAAGCATGACTGATGAGGGACCGGCGGGAGAGGGAACGCGCCCTGGTAAGGCCCTACAGCTCCATCACCTGCTGCAGGACGGGACGTGGCAGTCCCTGCATCGCGCTGGAGACATCCAGCGGGTGTTTGGAGTACGGCTGCACAGCTCTGCCTGCAGAACGCAGTGCGGGACCGCTTGGGCAGGTGCTTGCCCTGGCAGCCCTCTGGAGCAGAAGATGGGGATGCAGGGCTCCAGCACAGCCAAGGTGCACTCGGATGTTGGGAAAGTGCCTGCAGGGAATCTGCCCAGGCACTCGGGAAAGGCTTTGAGGTGGCAGTGGTCATCTTTAAAGAGGACGAGGTAGGGCAGTGGCTTGGCTCTGTGGTGTGGCTCAGTGGCACGAGGTGGCTTAGAGGACATGTAGGATGGAGGCATCTGGTGGGTGCAGTGGTCTGTCTGTCCCAACCAGTGAGTCCAGCATTTTCTCAGAGCCAGCACTGGTGTGGGGATGGTGGTGCTGCTTTTGCTGGGAGCTGCTGCCCACCACATGCACACACAGGGAGCCCCCCTCCTCCCCACCTTCCTCACATACTCCCAGCCCCCACAGAGTCCCAACCTCACCCCCTCCCTCCACACACTCTTTTGCTGCACACCTTTATCGACAAGCGAGTCCCTGAGACTCTGTACCCCCAAGTGGGCATCTGGACCCTCTTTTTGCACCACTGGCACTTTTCCACCCCCTGAGCCACACAGAAGCTGCCTGGTTCCCTCAAGCTTTGGGGACACCCATACCAGCTGCAGCACCAGCAGGAGCAGGAGCCGCCGCGGGGCTCGCCAGGGACCAGCACTCAGCACAGCCCCGTCCGGCTCCTGGTTCAGGCAGCTCTCCCTGCCTGTGGGCACGGGCAGGGCCCGGAGCCGGCTTCCAGCTCTGCCTGCGCATGGGCACTCACAGACCCGTCAGTCCCAGGCTGTTCCATCGCGTCCTGAGGAAGTTCCTCCACTCCCATACATCTGCCCTGGCATGGGAAGCTTTTGCTCTATTCCATGGGTAATAACCATTTTGCAGACGTAATTATGGCTGGGAATGTGAGATATGACATCTGTTTTCAGAAAAATCCAAATTCACTGCACAAAGCATCCGTTGTCTCACCCCAACTCTCTTCAGGCTGAAATACATGCCTGGTTAGTATCCCTGGGGTGCAGCACAGATAAAAGCGTTTTTAGCACCATCTAAACTAATAATTCCTAAAATCTAACTTGTTTGAATGAAACCCGCTATGAATGGTGTCTCTGTGCCATTTCAGACTGTAGCTGTGTTTAGCAACAAAGTCAGCGCAGTGACCGCTGAATTCCTGTCCGTTATTTGATGTGTAACGCAAACTCCAGCCCGGCAAACACTCAGGCCTGTGTTTCAAAGCAGGGCACGCGTGCTCGGGCTCGGCGGCCTCAGTGCAGCTATTCAGGGGCAAAGCCAAACACATATGCCAGTGTCTCTGCGCTCCGCAGCCCGTGCGGAGGGATGCGACGTGCTCTTTCAGAAAGGGGAGCCTTAAAATTCTGCTCTGACCTGTGGTATAACTGGGGGGCTCAAAGGCGGGGGTTGGAAACGCTGTGCTGCCTGGTGGAGAAGTCCATCACGGATGAAGTGCTGCCCTCAGATCTTCTGGTGCGTATATAAAAGGTATATAAACAGCCTTTCAGCCTAGGAATGGGGGGTATCCGAGGGCCTGAGGACACCCCCAAACTCCGTGTGTGATTTCTGGTAGCTGAGGCAAGTTGCCGACTCAAAGCCCGCTCCGAAGTGCTCCTGCAGCAGCAGAGCCCGTGTCCCTGCCGAAGGGCTCCGCACTCGGCTGGCAGAACCACATGATCTGCAGGAGGTTTGTTAGTTGAATTTCTTAACGCAATAGTCTGTTCTCTGTTTCCGGGAGCGGAGCTGCAGTTACCTGTACGTCATACGTCTACGTTGTGAGGAAGAGGTAGGTCGTACATAGGTAATAGAAAATACAGTTGTGTAACTGCAGTAAAGCATTTCTGAGCTAAGGTGCTGAAATACAGTTTAGCTGCAGAAAATAGGGCTGCGAGCTTTAAACAGCCTTACTTGGGCATCCCTTGGGCAGAGGTGACGATGCCCTGAACAGATCGCCGTGCCTCCTCTGGGCGAGCAGAAAGTCCCTTTGCAGAAGGCGCTCTTTGAGTCTGTCTGGTGACGTTTTTTAAAGCGTTTAAAACATGTTTCAGTGTGCCTGCTTCGTTCCGACTCACAGCCCAGCCAGTGTTCGCTGCCGGGCCACGGGACTCCACACGGGATGGTGGGATCTGCTCCCACACCCCCTGGAGAAGCCCCGCTCAGCCCCCTTCTGCTGTGCGCTTCCTCGCTCCTCTCCGCGCCCGGCCGAACGCCTGCCCTGCCCGGTGCCTCGCCTGACTGGCACAACCCAGCAGCGAAATGCAGCGACAACATCCTTTTGTGCCTTACTTAGCAGCGTAAGGCAGTCCGTGCTGTGGGGCACCCCTGGGACATGCTGGAAAGCCAGGAGTAAGCACATTGCTTCAGCTCTGGTTTTTGTGGTGAGCACATCCACGGGGCGGAGATGCCACTGGGCCAAAGCGTTATCACTGGTCCAGCTCCAGCTCGGCAGTGTGATTCTGTCTGCAAAGGCTTGTCCTGCTGTCTCTTTTGTACCTCTTTGTGCTTGTTTTACTTTGCTCTGTTTTGGGGTGATTTTTTTTTTACTTTCAGAAAAGTAGGGATCCCTCTGGCTTGTCTCTCCAGGGACTTGGACCTTGGCAGCCGTGCCAAGTGGGTCAGGGAGTCCTCCTTGGAGCCCAGCCAGAACCGCTGCTGGTCCTGCAGGACAGGGTTTGTCCTTTAAATAACATCTTTTTTATTTTTCCAACTTCTTAAATCTCTCTGTTTGGTTTCTTGTGTTTTGAATATATAATTGGATAATTTCCAGGGTGGAGAGCTACTCACTAATTGCATGTACATGAATCGCAGCATCTTTCATGCACTTGCCTTGGACCGAGTTCCCACATCCCAGAGGCCAGTTCACACTTCCAGGCTCTGTTTACTTCCTTTGGTGTCATAACTGTAACTGCAAATTTTACACCATTTTGCATGAACAAATTTCAAAGCACTTTCTTGCCACTCCTAGAACCAGAGGAAAATTCCCACATGCCTTTCCTTTCTCTGTCTTGTCTCGTGCAAGTTCATTTTTGTTTCTATGTACATGTGACAACTTGTCTGGGCAGCCCAAAGCCCCGTTTCCTTTAGAGGAGGGAGAAAAACAACAAAAACGAACTTGCAAGAGAAAAGACAGAGGAAGAAGGGAAGGCAGGAAGAGCTGTCCGTGCAAACAGCAATGTCTCTGTGGTGGCAGTCTCAGCACTCCCAGGATGTCCTAGGTCCCGGGATATGGTGCCCTGACACTGCAGGTCCCTCAGAGAGGCTCCAGCACCAGGGCTTCAAAGGCAGCAGGCCTGAAGACAAGATCTGTTCGTGCAGAACAGCCGTGACTGTGGCAGCTCTCCAGCCCCCATGCTTTTGGGTTGCTCAGACACCATCTGGTGATGAAAGCTTCTTCATGGGGACAGGCATGAAGCCCTGGGCTACTGACTCCCAGGGCTGGAGCTGGTGGTGTCCCTTGAGCGAAGGGTATACCCAGAACTTCTGGTCCCTGCAGTGCCTCCACTGGAGGCTTTTCCTGCTGGTGAGAGCTGGAGCAGCTTCTGGTTTGTCCTAAGTAACATCAAGGATTTCATCACAGGTTTGAGAGGACAATGTCACTCCGGCTGTTCTCCCATCCCACAGAGGTGCAGAACCTCTGGGGGAATCTCTGCAGCAGCTGAAATCCCAGCTGGGGGACACGGCGTGGTAGGACATCCTTTCCCTGGGGAGCCAGGTCCCCACCAGGCCTGCCTGGCTAACATAGGTTCAGGAGCTGCTTTCAGGGTGCCCTGGTGCATGCAGTGGGACAATCTCATTTCTGCACTACACCAGGTTGCCTGCAGGTAGGGCTTCGGGGTGGCGTGGCACTGCCCTGTCGCAGCCCGCAGCTGGCTGGATTTTACCTGCGGCTCCAGCTTACTCTAACAAGGGGGATTTCTTTGCCAGCAGCGCTCACGGCTGTGGCCTCCTCTCCCGAGGGCCAGCCGAGCCTTGCCTCTGAGACGGACCCCTAACCCAGCTGACGTAGCCCATCCGCCTGTGCCCCGAGCGTGTGCTGCCCAACACCATGCCCCATGTGTGCCCAGCGCAGCCTCACCCCGTGCACACCCTGTGTGTGCCCCACACCCTGTGTGTGCCCCGAACGCGCTGTGTGTCTTGTGCCACCTCACCCCATGTGTGCTTTGCACCCACTCCTGCCTCCCCGTGCGCACGCTGCCCACCCGCCCCATCCGCCCCCGCACGCGCCTCGCAGGCTGAGCTGCCAGGCCCTCCAACCCTGCAGCACTTCACCCTCCACGGGCTGTGCACGCACCCTGTACGCCTGCCTTGCAGCTGCCTCATCGCCCAGAAATGTGGGGGAGGCTTCATTCTTGCGTGAAGCGTTCAGAGCGTGTCTGGTGCCCCCCCACTTTGCCCCGGTTTCCCCTCCAGCTCTCCTCCTTCCTGCCCTCCCACCCCTGCTCCAGCTTCCTGCCCTTTGATGTGCTTCCCCTCCTCTGCTCCAGGGTACGAACTGCTTACCAGGTGGAGATGACTTCTCCCCACCCCACAATTAGGTGCAATTATAAGGTTATGCTTTCCCCAAACCTTTGCTCTGGTGTTCAGTGGGGGTGGACGGGCTCACGAGCAAAGCCCTGCTCTGGGCTAACGACAGGCATGGAGCAGGGCCCTGGTCTCTGCAGGCGAGCAGTGCCAGTGGGTGCTGGAGGTGGGATGACAGGAGGGACCTTGTGGTGCTGGGGATAGGGTAGCTGGTGAACGTGCCCTGGTCTGGTGGCCCCAAGCAGGGACGTGGCTGCAGGAGCCTGAGCCTTCTCCCTTGCAACACAGGAGCAGCAGATACCTGGCTGCTTCCCACTGCGGTCAGACAGAGCCCAGAAACGTGCCCCTGCAGTAAGCACAGCCAGCAGCTGTGCGCAGGCAGGTCCCAGCAACCAGCAGTGAGCCGGCTGCCAGCTCTCGTCACCGGTGTTCAAGGTGTGCGGTGCCTTAGCACCCATGGGATGCTCCTTGGCTGGCAGCAGCCAACGGAGGAGCAAGGCTCCACGCGTTGCAGCCCCTGGGCTTCTGGAGGTGCTGCCTTTGGCTGCAGGTGGGACCCCTGTGTCACCTACCAAGACGCAGGTTTGCTTCCTCTGCTGTTGGTGCTGGCTGCAAGCACAAGCCTTTCCTGCTGCAGCAGGGCCAAAGGCTTCACCAGCACCACGCCGTCCAAGGACAAAACGCTGCTGCCACAGCCTGGGAGTCCTCGCTCCGTCCCATGGAAGAGCGCTCCTCATGCAGATGTGGGTATGCACACCGACACATCTCCACATGCCTGTCCTTACGCACACAGGGCACAGAGTCCCCTGTGGGCAAGGCTGGCCGTTCTGCAGCGCGTTTCCCCCGGTCGCTCTGCAGGATGCAGGCAGTGAAGCTCAGGAGGAAAAACCGAGCTCACGGTTTTGCGTGCGTGGGATCTCACCGCAGTGCACTATGGCCCGGCGGTGCCTGTGCTGTTGAGGTCAGGGTGCCTGTCCAGGGTTTTTCTGATTTCTAACTTGTTTGTATCACAAAAGGTGCAGATGAACGTGGGGCTTGCAGGGGGTCTGCAGGACACTTCTGGCTTTGACATGTGCAGCCAGAGCATCTCCATCAGGGACATGCACATGGTGGCTGCCAAAGCTCTGGGGGAGCCCCTGCGCGCTCCCCTGCCCCACACCAAGCGCTGCCAGCAGGACCGTGGAGTGGGTGCTCCCCAGTGCTTTTCACCCCCGTCCATCGCTGCTGGGTCTGCGCTGGATGAGCCATACTCAGCCACACAGGCCATCAAGATCCCGGGAGCACCTCGGCTGTGGCCGTGTGTCAGGGCACAGCTCGGCAGCACGGCCCCGGTAAGGGACAGGACTGAGCTACTTGTGGCTCCTGGGGTGGCATGTGGGCAGCCAGGGGCTCAGGAGCGTGTGTGTGCGTGTGTAAGGCGGGCAGTGCAGCGTGTAAAAACACACCTAGAGAGAAAGTCTCAACAGAGATTAGCTTAAAAGCAAATGTAATTAAACACAGAGAGGATCCTGTCTGTTACTCAACTCCTTGCATAACTCTTGGGACCGGCTGCCTTCACAGATGGCTGCTCCGCTGTCAAAGTCATTTGCTGGGCACCTGTTGGAAAAACTGCCGGGTCAGCACAGAACTAATTGTACAGGCATCTTTCCTTCTAACGAGACCTAACAGTCTAGAAAAAAAGATTGCTGGGAGGTCTTGCAGCTCCCTCCCCATGTACTGCTGTGAGTGATGGTGATGGGGACAAGGATGTTGCAGTGACCTGGAGGGTCCCCAGCACGCTGGTGGCCCCCGCGATGGGCTGCGCGTGGGGAGAGGAGGTGGCACGTTCCCCTGGGAGCACAGTGATGGTCACTGCTGAGCCAGAGGGAGCAGGACAGGAGCCACTGCCGTCCACAGCCCCTCTCAAAGGCTGCGGCACTTCTCCCCTTTCCCTGCCGTTTGCACGCAGGTCCAAGGCTGTCGTGGGCGGCTGGACCACAGAGAGCTCCACAGCTGCGGAGCAACACCCAGACACGTGGGGTGCCGTTGTTTGCCTGGGTGAGCAGCCAAGTTGCAGCCCATCTCCAGCTTCGGACCAGCTGCAGACCAAAGGCAGCTGACCGGCCTGCCAAAAAAACAAACCACGTCGAGGACCAGGGAGTGGCTTGTGCTAGTGCTGAATAATGATGATCCCAGCACGCGTATAAAACGACGGGGCGGAGAGCTCACCACAGAGCTGTTCCTGGCAGCCCTGGTCCTCTGCAGAGCATCACTCCGCCTCATCAGCCAAGGTACGTTTCTGAATTAAAAGATTCAAAACAGGGGCAGCATTTGTGCCTGCGGTGGGGCCCGTGCCCTGTGGCTGGGGACAGGCTGGGCTTTTAAACTTGGGGAAAATGCTACCGCTGCTCCTGCAGAGGAGTTTCTGGCCAGGGAAGCAGAGCAGTCCCGTGCTGCGGGGTCTGGAGGTGCTGAGCAGCCCCAAGCAGACCCTGAAGGACGTGGACAGCATCCTGGCTCCAGGGGCCACTTGGGGGTGGGCAGCACAGCTCCTGCCGCTGCTCCCCAGGAAAACGTGTGCTTTCCCTCCCCGCAGCATGCCTTCGGGAAGTTGGTTCATGTTTTATTTGGTGCTGATTTGAGTCCCAACCAGCTTCCCCACCCCGCAGTGCTGGGTATGTCCTGGCACACGAGGATGCCCCTGAGGCAGCTGCACGGTCCTTCCCATCGCTGTGCAGGGCCAGGCAGCCCTGGCACAGGCGGTGATGACCCTCTTGCTGTGCAGGCTCCTGTGTGTGTACCCTGCTCGCTTCCACATCCCAGGGCCCTGGCTCTACCCCAGCAGAGCACGCTCCTTGTGCTCCATGTTTTATAGCAAACATAGTTTTGAAAACAGATGATGATGCTCCTGTGTGTCCTCGGGCATTTATCACCCCTGCATCTCACTAGATGTCAGGTGTGGGTGCTGGGTGCAAGTGCTCTCAGCAGGCACTGCCTTGCTTCCCGCAGAGATGCTGGGCACAGGCTGAGCACAGGCAGGGCTTGAGACCACTTTGGGCTGGGGACTTGTTTGGCACAGTGCCCTCATGCTCTTCTCGTAACCCTTTTCTCCTTGCTGTGCCCCTGAGGTGCCCTGCTACAGACGTCCTCTCTTTCTCACTGTATTTCACACAGAGTTCTGCTCCAGGGAGGTCCCAGCTCAGCTATTTTCCTCCTTCCCACCCGCACCCCGGCACCGCCATGCTGCGCACGGCCGCGCAGGTCTCGGTCCTGCTCGGCCTCCTCGGCTTTGGGAAAGGCCAGATGTTTCACATGGGACCGTGCCCAGACCCATCAGTCCAAGAAGACTTCAACATCAACAAGGTGTGAAGAGCTCTCTAAAAAGCTCACAGCAGGTAGCAAGTCAGGCTAAGGGGGCACGGGAGCAACGGCAAACTGCCTGGCTGCAGGGCGAGGGTGGCAGATCCAGTCTCGACACCTTGTGCCAGAGGGGCCAGCGTGGCTCCGCAGCCCCACCAACCCCCGCAGCCCCCGTGCCGCAGAGGCGGATGCTTGAACAAACCGAGCAGGTGAAATCACACCTGTGCTAAAAGCGTCTCCCTGGACTTTCTTTTCTCAGTATTTGGGGAAATGGTACGAGATAGAGAAGCTGCCCTCCAGTTTCGAGAAAGGAAGCTGCGTCCAGGCAAATTACTCGCTGAAGGAGAATGGGAAGTTCAAGGTGATCAACAAGGAGCTGCTGTAAGTGTTTGCATTTGGGCTGTGTCCTCACCACAGCCGTGGCACTCCTGTCACCTCTCTTGCTGTCCTGGGTGGTCATTTCTCTCCAAGCTGCCTGTTTCTGGGTCTGGGGGTACTGGGGAGGCACCCTGTGGCTGCAATAGCTCTGCCGGGACAACGGGCTTTGCTGCGGTTACGGCAGAGGTGTGGGTCTCTGGTCTCTGCCTGCGCTTCCCTGAGGCTCAAGCAGGTCTCTGTCTCCTTCTCCCAGGTGAGTAGTGACAAAATGGACCAAAGGCACACGGTGACTCCAGTGTGAATAGCCTGGGTCTCCCTCTGACTGGTTTTTGATCCCCAGTGATGGCTGGGAAGCTGGGCGCCCTGGGTCCTGTCCTGGGGGGTTGCGGGGCTGGGCATGGGTCAGCAGCCATCACTTTGTGCCCCTGAGTGCTGAGAGGTGCCCATGCCCTGTGCTCCCCTGCTCCGGGGTAAAGGGACCCGATGAAGAGGGGCAGGGAAGGTGAAACACATGGGTCATTTTTCCTTGGGCGGATATTTGTCAGCCTTTTTCTGGAGCATTTACCTTGCATTCGTAGTAACTGCTGTGTAAGGGGATCAGCAGTTGCTGCCCATTTAGATCAGTGGGCAAAGTGAAGGCACCGGTTGTTCTCTTTATTATACTTTGATAGTTTGCAATTATCATGAGCTCTCCTGGCTTTTTGCACGGACCGATACAGATACTAATTTATCTGTTTCCATCAGCAGCCCCGGGTGCTGCGGGGTGCTGCTGAGTGAATGAGATGCAGCGAGCAGTGAATGCAGCGCTGTCCCCTGCGCTCCTGGCATGGCATGGGGACTTTGTTCTGGCTCACAATAACAACAGCGCAGCAACACATCCCCTCTGTGCGGCAGAGAGCAGCGTCCATGCCGCTCGCTGACGGCGCAGCGCTGTCTCTGCAGCTCCACTGCCAGGGCAGCACCTGGCAAACAGCTGACGATTTATTTGTGCCCGCAGCTCGGTCAGGAAATGTTTTGGGTCGAGTGCGCCCTGTGCGCAGCTTCAGCATCAGGCCCTCGACCGCTGCTGCTGGCAGCGTTAGCGTCTGTCTCCCTGGGTGTCCCTGTTTCACGGGGAAGCATGAAACTTTCCTGCCCCACAGGCAGCGTCCAGGCCTTGAGGCATCCCAGGAAAAATGCAATTATGAGACGGGCAGCCCGAGCCATAGGGCTTGCTGCCAGCAGGGCAGTGCTCTGAACCAGCAGTGAAACAAACCCTGGCTCACCAAGCAGGGGCAGGTAATTTGTGTGCGGAGGAATGTGCCGTGACCTGGAAAAAATGCAGGTGATTAAACAGACGTGAACACAAGCCTTCCACAGCTAGCAGGAGTGGAGCTGCTCCCTGGTACACCCGAGATCAGTGCTGCGACCATCCTGCCCTGCGTGGAGGGGTCTTCCTCTCCCTCTGCTGCTGTCCCCATGGCACTGAAGGGCCACTGGGAGAGGGACATGGCAGGGGCACTGGGAGAGGGACATGCTGGGCTGCTGGGGTGGTTTAACCAGGGACAACGTTGGCCCTGCTGTGCCTGGCCCAGGAGCCGGTGTGCCCTGAGCGCTGCTGAAACCCTCCCCAGGGGGGGCCCTGTCCCTCTGACGATGCTGTGGTTAGCTGGTACCTCTTTCAGCCACCTCTCGGTGGGGGGGTGCATCAGGAGGGGTGAGTTAGTGGAAGCAAGAAAAGAAGTGATTTCAAACTCACTTGATTTTATTTATCTCTTTGTCATTCTCCCCTTAGCTCCAACGGCAAGGTCAACGAAGTTGAGGGAGAAATCACGCACATGGATGTAAAGGAGCCAGCCAAGCTGGGGGTCCGCTTTAACTGGTGTAAGTGTGTGGCTGGGAGGCTCGCAGCCCTCGCTGGCTCCCCAGCGCCCGCCGGTGCCGCCGCAGTGTCATCGGGGGCGCAAAGCCAGCAAAGCAAGAGGCGAACCTGCCCTGGGAACCTCAGCGCAGCATGACGGGGCCGTTGCAAAGGGTTAGGACAGACGTGAGCAGCGGGCAGTGCTTTGGTGATAATTTATACATCAGTTACAGCAACAGCCCCCGCAGTGGCAGAGCACTGCCCACCAGCTGATCTCAAAGCCAGGAAGACCAGCAGCACTGCAGCCAGACGGGGATGGGGCGGGGAGGGAGGCAGCCCCACGGGGCCAGGAATAGGCCTGCTTTTCTGATCGCATGGCTCCAGTGCTGCAGGGCAGTCCAGAGTCACGTTTTCATGGCGTTCACCATGCCCTTCTTTCTCATAGTCATGCCTTCTGCCCCGTACTGGGTCATCTCCACCGACTATGAAAACTACTCCCTGGTTTACTCCTGCACTAACATCCTCTGGCTCTTCCACATTGACTACGCCTGGATTCTCTCAAGGGCTCCCGATATGCACCCAGAAACCGTGGAACACCTGAAGAGCGTTCTCCAGTCCTACAAGATTGACACCGAGAAAATGATGCCCACGGATCAGCTTAACTGCCCTCCCGAGATGTAACTCCCGGCATGCAGTGACGCAGCACCGGACCAGCGATGAACGTTGTTGCTTTCTTTATTACCCATTAGCATTTCTCTATGTAACAGAGATACGCAATAATCCTCTCGCTAACGGTAGTTTGCCAGCCCTGCGTTACTCCTTGCTGCCGGTCCCTCTATTGCTCCCCCCCCTTTTTTTCCTCGCTCTGACTTTTGCAGAGTGATTCAAAGCTGATGGGCAAAGAAAAGAAACCCCAAAGTGCAGACGTGACGCCCTGCCATTGCTGCGTCCTCCAGTATGTGGATGCAAAAGGGTGTGAGGTGTGAGAGTATTAGTCCCGGGGGAAAACCTTCCGTCACGTGCGCCAGGTTTGTTTCCCGTTTCTGCCTTGATGCTGCTGGGCCTGAGGGCTGTACGGTGTCAGAGCTACACCGTGGGCACTGCCCCCCCAGCAGCAACGCCCGCACACGGGGGCCGGTCCTGCAGCCTGGCGGTCCTGAGGCTGGGGGTCTGTCGTGTCTTCTGGTGCAGGCTGTAGGTGCATGCTGCTGCCACGTCAGCAGACCTCCTCGCTAGAAATCAGACCTGCCCCATTCTATTTAAAATCTGAGAAATCTAAAAATGTCCAGAAATTCAGCATGGCCCCATCCCCAGCACCTGTCCGTGACGTGCCTGAAGCGAGGCGGGTCCTGCAGCCCCAAGGGGTCAGCTCCGAGTGCCCGTAAGCAGGCAGAAAGGGTCGGGGCTGCTTGTCCTCCCCTCCCCAGGCTTTTCCCCAAGCACCAAGAGATGGCAGGCTCCTGCCCGCCGCCCTGCCCGCTGCTTTGCACGCGCCGAGTGCGCGCTGGCACCGCGTCTGCCCCGGCAGGCGGTCACCAGGCACCGCGACGACAACGCTTCAATAGCATCGACGCAACTCATTAAAGATTAAATCAAAACGTCTGATTGGGCGCTTTCGTACCTTCCTCGCTGCGTGACCTGCCTGAGCAGGCCGAGGGGCGCGTTGTGTGGTGTCTNTCGTTGTGTGGGGTCTGCCTCTCCTCTGAGCCACGGCACCGCCAGAGCGGGGATGCCACGCAGCCCGAGCAACCGCCTCTGGAGCTAAATGGTTCCCTCCAGGAGCCCGGAGGTCAGCCCAGGTCTGGGGTCGGGGGGGGTGGGCTTCCCCCGCTGCCTGGGACATGCCCGCAAACCCGTGTCATGGCTTTGGCTGGCGGTGACCCCGTCTCCAGCAGCGACCCCCCCATCTCCTGCTGCTTTTGTTGGCACAAAGAAACAACGATGTGGGTGTAAATACTGTAAATCTGCGGGAAACGTTCTGCACCCGCTGCGGCGGGACCCCGATGGGCGCGGGTGTGCGGCAGAGCCCTTCCTCGCCTTGCGAGGGCTACGGGGGCTCGGCAGGGAGCCACCGTGTCACTGACCTTCACCAGTGGGAGGGACAGGAGGGAGGCCAGCAGGGATTGGAGACACCTGCCGTGTTTAAGCCATGATCCCTTTAAACGTTTAAAGCCCAGGACACCCCGCCCGCACCCCCAGGCCGACGGAGGGGCACGCGGGGTGCTGACGGCTGCGCGGTGGCTCCCAGGTCTGTGAGATTTTTGGGGCAGATCATTTCGTCGCTGCTTCATCTGATCCATATTTTCTCCCTCAAAGGGATGGTGACGCTGTAACCCGCAGCCATGGCGGGGTGGCCGTGCAGGCACCGCGGCCCGGGGGTGGACGCCTGCGGCCCCACCGGAGGGGCACTCACCACCCCCGGACCCGGCCAGGAGCTGGGACCTGCGGGTCCTGCTGGGGAACGGGAGCGCCGTGCGCAGCGGCAGAAAGCCGTGATGTTGGAGCCCTCTGGGCACCACGCTGCCTCGCTGCATGTGTCACGCAGACGGTGCCAAGCCCAGGCACACGCACACGGTGCCCAGGCACCGCACAGCCGCCACGTCACCTCCGCGTGGTCGCGGCAGAGGGGCCTTCAGGGTCGCCTCACGGGGGGCTGCTGGGGCCTTCCCTGGGAGAAACCGCACACACCACACACACCCCGTGCACACCCCCTGCACGCACACTGTGCACGCACACCACACACTCCCCATGCACACCCCCTGCACGCACACCACGCACAAACCGCGCACACCCCGTGCATGCACACCCCACACCACACACCCCCCGTGCACACAACCCGTGCGCGCACCCCACACACAGTGCACATACCTCGCGCACACCCTGTGCACACACGCTGTGCACGCACCCCGCATACAAACCGTGCACGCGTACTGCGCACGCCCGTCTGTGCGTGCCACCAGACGCCCCCGGTAGGACGGGACACGTGCAACACGGCATGAGCGTGCAAGAGCCTCACGCG